>VZRR01012274.1:0-132436 GCA_013398015.1 Oreocharis arfaki
TAAGAGGAGGGTACAGTGCCACATTAAACGAACAGTTTGGTTGTGGCAGCATTGATGCTAAAACTAGAGTTAGTCAAACGCAGTGGTGATTCCATCCAACACAGGGTGGAAAAACCCATTTGTTTTTCTCTGCATTACTTGTTTTGTATTGAAACATAATCACACAGGACCATGGATCTTTCCCCTTTTCCACTACTCATGAAAATATGTAACTAAGGCCCCCAAACATCTGGATCCTGATTTCAAGGTGATATGGGCATCTAAGGCCAAACAGGAGTTAGAAGGCAAATACTTAATGGTGATTATCTTCTCAAAAATCTATTATGTAGAATGTAATAGTCAGACAAGGCCACAGTTCAGTTCCACCTGGTGCAGCTGTTCCTCTCAGGCAGCAGGAGATAGTGTGTGAGCAGGCATTTCCTGGACAGATTCTCCTAGCCTACACCAGATTGTTGTGATGGGGTTTTCTGAAGTGCTAGCCTTTATTTAAAACTCGTCAGTGGGGAGCTTTTGTCCCTTTGTGTCCTCTCCCATAACTTTTCCATACCTTCTTTGGCTATTAGAGTTGGTGTCCTGGGGCAGGACCACCAAGGTGAGAGTCTCCCTTTCATCTTATACCACTTCCTTTGAAGTTCGTTTGGCATCCCTCAGTTCAGGGTTGGAAAAGATTGACCATCCTGGTCATCATCTTCATGACAAAGTTGTATCTTTTTTTCCAAGTATGGGAATGTCAGGAGAGTGGAAATTGGAAGGACCAAGTTTAACACTTTCATATGAAGGCTTGTTCTGAAAAAACCCCATTATTTTGAAATATTTGTTATTCTATTTACAGAAATCTGTAGTGACTTTGTGTTATTAACTTGGACTTTTGTACTAAAGAAGATTCCTGTAACTTAAGGCACATTTGTTTTTGAAATTTAGCTCTTGGGAATTTGTTTAGTTTTGACTGAGAAACTGTTAAATTCCTTATTACTGTCATTTTGTTCTCATCTCATAGAAAGATTGTCCCGTTTTATTAATGTTCTTATTTGTCACAGCAACGTTATATACAATAGATTTGTTTGTGTCTGTTTTGTATTTCTGCTTCTTAAGTCACCCAGCCTTCCATAACAAATGTTCAAAACATTTCTTCTCCCCCTCTCTCTCTTTATCTGCCTTGGGTTGAAACTGAATAGAGCTGATTAATGGTTGTGGGGCTGAGGGGTGATAGGAGAAGGGACTGTGTGAAACCTCTAATTTCTTTAATCGCTTTTCACATAAAATTTGTGAAAAAAAGTAGACTAATTACCAAATGCAAAATGAAGAAAGCCACTGGCTCAGAAACAGAAGAGCCACCTCTAGGGCTCTGGGTGGATGGATGCAGGAGGCTGGCTGGGCCTGGTGCTCCACCAGTGATGGGGTGGGCCTAGGTGGTAAAATACTTGAGTAAGTGCTTTTGGGGAACTGGTGGTGTTCCTGCTGGTCACTTCCTGATTGCCTTTGATTTATTAGAGATGGGTTTGATCCTTGGAGCAGGGGAATACAGGTAGATAAGCATGGGACTGCATTCTGTGTTGAAGGTTACCAGGTTCTGGACTGCAGCCACAGTTGGAACAATGCTTCCAGTGGTTGTGTGTGTGCTCCAAGTCCCAGTGAAGATACATGGGTGCAGACGTTGCAGAACAGATGTTGGTCAGTGGGGTAAGGTATTCCTGCGTGAAGAGAGGGTGGGTGCTGCAGTACTTCTGAAGGCCTTGTGCACCTTCTACATTTCTGCCCTGCAGGTGAAGAGGGCACGTGCATTGGGCTTTTTTCCTTGATGTTGCATGGTTTTAACATCTACAGTGTCAGTCTGATGTGTATGATGTACTGTATTTGTTGTACACCTGCATGTGTATATGATATAGACTGTTTATATATGATAGGCATGCAGTATGTTTTGGATTTAGCCTTTCCCTTAATTTGTTTCTTTATCACATGTAGCTCTCTGTTCTTGGATGTGCTTGGCACAGTTGACTATTTTTTTATTTCCCAGAGGTGAGTCTTTTCCACCATCACTGTGAGGTGTGAAGGATCCATGCTCTCAGTTGCGTTTAAATGGATTTAGGGAGCCAGTCGGCGTTGACTGTTCTAGAAGTGTGATAAATATTTACTCATACCTATAGGTACATGTAAATCTCACTCCTAAGACCCTTTCCTCCCCTCCACTGAAGACATAAATGCTTTTTCTTTTTTCATCAATAGTTCTACAAAAGAAGGAAATTTATATTTAATGAGGGCCTGTCTCCTGGTGTTTACAAATTCCTCTGTGACGAGACTACAGCACTAGCACATGGAGACATTTATACTCTAATAGGATTTACCTTTACAAATATCTGAAAACCTTTTAAAGCAGAGATTAAATTGTTTAGCTCAATATTTAATCTGTTACTTCCTCTTTAAAGATGCCCAGTGGAATTTGTCATACACTGAGCTGATAACGCGTAATATTGATCAGTCATAAACATAAAACAGAGAAATCTCAGGAAGTTTTCTGCAATCCTTTTCTTTTTAATTAAATTTTGATCTGAACTGCTTTTGATTAATTTTCTTATTTGTAAGTATGTGAATTCTGGGGGCCAGCAAGTTTCTTAAGTTGCCTGGCATTGGTCTCTGGTGAGTGGCTTAGCTCGGGAACAGTATGATTGCATTTTTATGGTTTTCAGATATTTAATAGCTTCTTCCTGTCATTTTCTGAATGAGTGAATAAGGTTTAGCCCTCTGGGAGCCAGCGCAGCATCAGAGAGTGGAGAAAATGACTCGAATCTGTGTACTTGACTGATTGCCTTAGTCTTAATTGTTCTCTTAATTAGCTGCAGTAGCAACTGCATCTGGGGAGAGATCACAGTATTGGTAAACAGCTCCACCTTGGAGCCCTGTGTAATGCCTTTTGGAAACATGACAATGAGCTCTGCATCTCCGCTGAGACACAAACCTGCCAAATCTTCTGCCCCTGAAGTCTTTGGTTTCCTCGTGTGATCTGTCACTCTCATCTGTGAGATGCAGGCCCCCAACTGTTTGTTCTTAAACAAATTAAGCTTTAATATGCCAAAAGCCAGCTTTATTGAGCAGAATAAGGGAAGGAGAAAACAAAAGAGTGTCGGTAGAGGGTTGTTCAGGCAATTTGGGGGTGTTATCCAGATTAGAAGTGGGAGACAGATGTGCTTTAGGGAGTCAAGGCAGGCTTGAAATGTTTTATGGTGGGAAACTCAGGCAAACTGAGGTCAGAGAAGATGTCTCGTGTCAAAGCAACCTTCTTCCTGTGGGGGTAGGCTCAAGCCTTCAGTGTGAGCTGCTGGCACAGCCCAGCCACAGCCTCCAAAGGAGCTATTTGGCATGTCTGTGGAATGAAAAAATCGGGTGGTGGTGGAATTGCCCACCAGTCCAAATTCATTTCCCATGCACTCAGTGATTCTCTGAACTAAACTCTGGGACTTGCGATGAGAGGTGTGAAGTTTAAGATTGTGTTAAGGTTTGTGTCATTCAATCCCTACTTCAGCTTTGTACAGCACAGGATCTGAAATGAGAGGCAGGGTGGATCACTAAAGCTGGTGGGTTTTAAGGATATTTGCTGATTCTTAGGTACTTTCATTGCTGAAAAGCTGACCCAAGATTTGGACTGAGATTAAACTGGGTTTTATTCATCACTCCATCCACACTGTGAATGCCCAATTACAGTGCCTATGGCATTCCGTGCAACAGGGCACTAGCAGTAGGAAGTGAGAATTAATGTGATTTTTAAGTTTGACTGAGGCAGGTTTGGTTTTGGAGAACAAAAATGTTTTCCTGTTTTTGATTAAATTGTTGTTTCTTTAATCCTGCAAGCAAATAAACTTACTATGATATTGCAATATTCCCTTTTCAATAAAGAGCATATTCCTTTTCATGTGCCTATCCAGACAAAGAGAATACTACTGGATTGTTTGGTTTTGGTGCTGCCAAAAGGAAATGCATGGAAAGTCATGAAAAGGTTTTTTGCTGTGTCTCACCTGACATTCAAAAGGCCTATTTTTAGACTAGTGAGTATCTCTTTCTTAAGGGCCATCAGTGCTATAAGTTGGGTGTTTTCTACCTCTTACAGAGGTTTAGCTCATAGCATCATCTGTGGTGTTACTATAACTCAAACCTGTTTATTAGCAAGATTACACTTAGTCTGCACAGTTCACTTGATCCCTAATTAGCAGCAATTTGTGATTCTTTTGCATTGTAGAGGTGTGCAATTTGGAAGACTTCTCCTGCAGGAATATTTTAGATATCCTTCCTCTGGAAGCTTTTCTGTGCTTAGATACCCTTTGTAACTCTAAATCTTCTGTTGGACCCCTGACTGAACTTTAAGCTATGGGAAGAGGGCAGGTTCAGGTGAATGATGAGCAGATAATGTGCATGGGATAAAAAAGGCCTTTTAGTCAGGTTTGTAGTAGTTAATTCTGAAATTAGTAGTGAAGGTTAAACTACATTTTATTATTTTAGGGGCAATAAAATTCTGTAGGGAACTATGGGTGCTGGAATCCAGTATCAGCAGTGGTTAAAGTTTTACGGCAAATTAACTCATCCTATGAAACAAGCAGAAATTAAATCTAGGTAGCAAGTTCAAGCTATTTATTTCTAAGTATGGCTTTACTGTTTTTAAATTCCTGTGGAAATCTGAAAGGAAAAAACAGATATTAAAAAAAATATTGTTGAAGTGAAAAAATGAATGCATTCACTATAAGTGTAGCAAGTCTCCTTGCTGTTCTGCGAGCAACATAAGCATGAAAACCATTTACAGTGGCAACAGAGAGATGTGAGGTGAGAGAATATTCAACAGGGCATTAGAATTGGGAGGAATGTGACTCTAAGTGTGTCATCCTTTCCTTGTTACTGCTTAGCCCTTCTGATCAAACATAAGACAGATGGGAAGGTAAGTGGTAGGCACTGAGAGAATAAACAAAGTGGATTCTGTGTCAGGGCTCAGAGATGAAGTTTTGTTATATTGGATGTGTGAAATAGAGGTGAATAAAAAATCAAGTTCTGTTCTTTATTTAAAAAAAAAATGTTAAAGTGCTTCCTCCTGATACAGCACCCAGTTACTTCTGTGTGTATTCACTCTTGACAGACACTTATGTCAGCTCATTCTCCCGTGGTGAGTAATGATAATATTAATACTCTACCGTTTAAACCAAACCTAAACCCTCAGAGCCAGTGGGCAGATTATTACCACAACTGTGCTGGCATAAATCCAGAGCTACCCCTGCTGACTTCAGTAAAATTAGGAATTATTGGAGAAGCTTGTAGCAAGATCTTAATGTGATCTAATGTAAATACCACTTTTAAAAACCTTAGTTAAAAGCCATGGGTTACTGAGTAATGTGATCTAAGGGCCAAAGATAATTAGAAGCAATATACCTAAAACTCTGTTTTCTAATTTTTGCTGTTAAACTGAGATTGCAGTTTGTTTTGCATTTGTCCTACAATGTTTTTAAGCTAACTTGGGCAAATTCCACTTTGAATTTCCTATTCCCAGGTGGGTGAAGATGGCTTTTGTTGGAATTAGGCACTTGTGCCCATTAGAAGTTTTTTTAAATAAAGTGAGATTAAAGTGAGATTAAGAAATAGTTTGCTGGAGATTTCTTGTTGCTTCATTGGCTATGTGCCTTTCTCACATCTCTATCTCAAGATGCCCCTTTGTGTTAAAGAGGATGATTCAGAAAAGTTTTTTCTGCTCTGTGAAACAAAAACCATCTGTGCCTGCCAAGTTTCCTGGTTTCCCCAAGCCCCCTCTGGATGTGCTTTTCTGTGCTGCTCATGAAGAATTATGCTATGAGATCCCACAGTGTTTGGAAACCTCAAGGGCCATAATCATAAAAAAAAAAATTGACAGTCAAGCCTTGATTATTGGGAATGCCAGATATGTTATGAGCATAGCCATAGATTCTTTCCCTGCCTGTGGTCTGGGAGTGGCAGAGCCGTGCTTTGTGGGTTGCTGTGCTGCCTGGTGTGGCTTTGGGGTGTGTTCAGGGATCCCCACGTTCCACAGTCAGCAGCATCACAGATGTTCTTTCTCTGTTGAGTGCTCATTGTATGTCCCAAATAATGGATCATGCAGTTAACCTGTTCTTTTTCTGGGTTATTTTCTACTATGTTATTACCCAACATATTGAGAGTTCACCGTAGCTTAGAGTGGTATTTCTAAACCGGTGTAGTAATCGTAAATGTTAGCTGCAAAGGCAGAAGGTGTAGGTTTATCGAGAAGAGAAGTTAAAAGCTGCTGCTTGTGATCCTGTTTTAGAAACATGATGCTCATTCCTAGAAGTCAAAGCCTCTTACTCTGGCTTTCACATCTTAAGCCCTGATCAGCCCTGTGTGTTTATTCTCCAGCCCAGAGAAATTATCTCCTTTACAGACCTGACCAACTGAGGCAAAATGAGAACAAATGAGCTCCAAGTTGCCAAAGTTCACCCAGAAGGTTTTGGAGGGCAGGGAATGCCTTGGAGGGCATGCTAAGCAAATCCATGCGAAACACCTCTATCCTATCTCAGCTTTTAAAGAGAATGAAAAGCTGATCTTATTCTCAAATCTGTTTTGCATTTGTTTCTAAGAATAAGGGCTATAAATATATGCAGTTATAGTCAGATTTTCTCAGGGAGTCCATTAGTTGCAGGTATCTGAAATTCCTCTCATATATCACTGTGCTTCTAAAACACCCAAAATTTCACTTTATGGTAAAATAGATTTGGGTTAGATTATGGTTTGAATGACCTCAATATCTTTCTGTCATGTGCTTGACAACTTCCAATAAAACTGTAGGCAGCGGGTACATTTTAATTTACACTATGTCAATAGAATTAGGCAGATTTTTGGTTAATCTTCATAGTGATTAACTAAAAAAGAAAGATTCAGATCTGAGTGAATACTTAAATCACAATTAATAATTTATTCAATAAATTGTTTGTGCAGATTGCAGAATTCTCTGATTTATTTGCTATAAGAAGTTGCTCACAAAGTTCTTCAATTAATAATTCATTGTTTGAAGATTGTTCATAAATACTTAGGTTTGTGAGCTTGTGATTTGCAATTCCTATTTTGTAATTGTTAGTCTTTTTTTAGCCTGCTGTCTGGTTGGACAATCAGCTTTCCTGATTAATAAATGTAACTTGTGAATATTGCAATTCTGTATTGAGGTAGGCATAGAGATGATTTTTTTTTCATTATTGTTTTGTTTGTATGTTTTTTTACTTAAAATGTGGTACTTTCAATATTTGATCACTTGTGCTATTCATGTCCAAGAATCAAAGTTTGGATTTGAATGCCTACTCATACACTCAATTTCCATGTGTATATTACACTGAGGAAGGATGATACAAAAGGTCAGTCAAATCAAAACCCAAAATGACAGCAGAGGCAGCCAAAAAAATCAGTAAGTCTGCTTTGCTTCATCGAAATGCATAGTCATGGACAGATTCTCCCCACCTGCCACTGTCCATTCAGGTCTACGAGAATCATATTCAGGTCAGCATAAAAGTCTTTAATTGTCATTAATTCACAGATTGATAACAAAGGTGACCGAGGTTTTGCTCAATGCTTAAAAATGAAAATGTACTTGGTAACACTTTGGTTTTTTGGTGACCTTTTATGTGTCTGGAGATGAAAATCTGGCATCACTGAATATAACTGCAATAATTATGATTTTTTGGTGACCTTTTGGGTTTAAGGGTAAGGACTGATTATCAAGGTAGTGTAATAGTTAAATTTATGTAAACTGCATGGCCTGGGTTCTGACAATCCAAAGTTTTTTACTCAAATACTGATTGATACAATTTTTTTTTAATATATGCTTAATGCCAATACCTGGCAAAACTTTGCTAATGGGAGCTTGTGGAGTAGGATTTCTTCTGTCTGTGACAGACCAAATCTCCTGGGTCTTCTAATGTGCCCCCAAAAGATGTCAATTCTAGTGGTGTTGTTTAGAAGCCAGAGTGTTTTCCTGAGATTTGGTAGGAAGAAGAGGTGTATTTAAAATTGTCCTAGGTGTTTGGAAAAGATCTCCGTGAATTTCGGCGTAAAACACTTCTCAAAACAGTTCTGATTAGCTTCCTACTAAGCCAGAAGAAAAGATTTAGCATCTTTTTTGCATCCAAGTTTTAGTCCCTAGTTGAATACTATTAATTTTAGATAAGAATGACTTAACCTACTAATGTCAATCTTCTTGATTTTGTCAAGAACTGATTTAACCCATGTAATAATTATATAAACAACTGTCCACTCTGGGCCAGATTCCATCCTTGACTGAAGGTGCATTTGAGATACAATGGCCTAGAGCTGTTCAGTGTAAATGTTCCTGCAATTCTGAACATTACTTTTTTTTTTCTCCTGACTCTCCATTGTATTATCTTTGGAAGGATATAATGTCAAAAGGCTTTAAAATGTATATCTATTATTTTAGTGATTATGTTATCAAAACCCCTCTGGGATATCCTTGCCTCTCTCTCCTTAACACACTACTTCCTCAGGTCCCCCTCCCCCTGCTCTCTCTGGTGTTTCCTCTGAGAGAGCAAAGTAAAAATTAAATAATAGTTGACATCATTTGGTTGGACTTGTGCTCAGATTCTCTCTATTATTCATGTGATCTTTCTTATTATTTTTCTTTTTCATTCACCATTATATTTTATTTACTTTAATGAGCTGGATACTGGGCTTCAGCCTGGGACTGGAGGGAGACCTGGCGTGCTCTCAAACTATTGTTTCACTGTGGTTGAGATTAACGTCATCAGGATTTTCCTCTCTGTTATTTATTAAATCTTTTTCTTCCTCTATCCCTCCCTCTCTCGTGTGTGAGGAGTACCTTGGTGATGGTCATGAAAGAGAAGATACCTAAAAATGGTGAATACAGGTTTGGAGTCTTTCATTCACACCTTTGTTTATGGATACAGTGTGAAGTGTAGCAGATCTTCCATTTTATTTGTTTCTCTTTTCAAATCCGAGTTGGATTTTGGCAGAGGAAATATATTCATTTAAATTGGACTTGTGTAAATTCCCTAAATTCTCATTTTCTGCAGAAATTTCTGGTCAGCAACACCTCTGTGCAGAGGTAGCCCTTGCTAATAAGCCGGTATATATGTGTGGTGTTAGTGAAAGAGTGACAGAGGACAATTAAACGCCTCCATATCTCAGCTGCAAAGGGCAGAATGGAATGGAATTGCCTTTGCAGATCCTGTCTGCAGAACAAGTGTGTCTTTTGGTCAATTTGTTGAGCTAAATATGCACTTAGGGCTGTAGTCAGGTGCCTTAGATCATCCCACCTGCCTTCTGCTGGCTCTAAGCACTCAGAGGTGCCTATCTAGGAGGAAATTTGACTCACTTTTAGACAGAATATAGGCTGTTGTGGTTTTTTTCCCCATAAAAGTATAATTTTGGAGAAGGAAATATTTAAGCATAAAATTTTGGTATTCAAGGGATAATTTTTGTCTGAAAGCAATGTTTTCAGTGTGTCTGGCAAGGTGGAGCATCTAATTTTTGGTTGATGGCCATGAAAATTAGAAGGATTTATACCTGGGAGTTCAGAAAATATTTTAGTTTTGCTTGGTCTTGAGATAGACTAGATATTAACAGCAAAAGGGGGCACATGGCTTGACAGCAATAGCTGGGATGAATTCTTTCCTCACAGGGTCCTCTGCCTGTGCATGCCTCTTTTGAAAGGTACCCACCTTCGCTGGCTTTTTTTACTTACTGGGCAGGATTTACTGCATCAGCAGTCTTCAACACTGGAACAAAAGGACAAGCTGAGAATAAAATGAAGTTCATGGCACAATTTCTCTTCAAATGAAGAAATACTCATAAGGTTTTTTGGTTTTTGGGTGTTTTTGGGTTTTTGTTTGTTTGGTTGGTTGGTTTTTTTTTTTTCGTTTAGGCTGTTTATCACGTACGATTCTCAGGTGGGTTCCAGCATTCCCAAGTTGTTTAAATCAAGACTGTTTTGTCTATTTTCAAAGAACTTGGTTCCTGGGGGGTCTACTTGAGCCCATTCAGGGATGTTGAAACACATCCCCTTTTTCTATTGAACTACATTGCTATCTGAAATTTCAGTCATTGTGGAAGAGTATTTTTGATTTTGTTTGTATTTCCTCAGAGTTAGTCTTTATCCTTAACCCTCCTTGACCTGGAAAGGCATTTGTATTGATCCCAACATGTGGGTCTCAGACTATGAAACTTAGGAGCTCAGTGCTGACCTTTGAATGTCTGGTGAATCCATCCTCATTCATTTTTGCACAAACAGGGACCTGCATGTCTGTTCTCATTTATCCTTTGGAATCATCCATTTTTCTCCAGCCACTACATCTGGGAAAGATAATTTTTGAACTCTTCTCTTCTCTGAAAAACTCTCTTAAGTTTACCAGTCCTGTGGAATAACATGGACTGCAGATCTTTTAGTTAAATGTGGACTGAGTTGGGGCTGTGTTGTGAAGGCACTAACCCCAAAAGAACTTTAGGGCTTTTAAGAAAATTCAGTCTAATACATATACCTCTGGAAAGCATCTCAGAAGGACTCTTTTGAAGGGTTGTTTTGAAAGGGATGACTCAGTGTCAGTTGAGGCTTTCCTTTGTGAAAACTCCTTTGCAATGTGATTCCACAAATGTTGCTTCTGCTTGCCGTGTTAAAATAGAATGACTCTCTCTGATTCTTGTGTGTGAAATTACAGATAAGCTGATCCATAATAATTGATTTATACTGCAGATGGACCAAATTTGCTACTCAGGAGGCAACTCGAGATGTAGCCTGAAAGTTTCTGCCTTCAAAAGATACAGTTAAAGATAAAAGCATGGTAATGATGTTTGTGTTTTGCTAAATGTGCATTACCTTGGGCTTGGCACAATGGTCTTTTCAGGTCTTAATGTCTTTGCTTTATTCTGACTACATTTGCTGGTGTATTATGGGCAACTTCAGTTATACCTTGAGTAAACCAGGTCGTGCACCAGACTGGTCCATTTTTTGGCATTAATTAATTTAAGGGGTGCAGGGGAGTGACTGCAGCAGTTGTTGTAGTACTAGTTCATCAAAAAATGCCATTTGTACATTAACTCTCTTCATGGGTAACAACCTGCCATACATATGTTTCTGGCTTACCCTTGCAACCCGTTTTCTAAATAAAGTTGGAACCTAACTAATATGGTATTGAGTCTCTTGCTGTTTCAGTTTGTCAGACTTTCCAATAAAAGGCCTGTGTATGATGGCTTCATGCTTTTGGTATGTGTCAGAAACAGTTCTATGCATATACATTACTAAATTAGGGTTTAATTTTTGTTTTGTAGCCATAAAAAATTAGATTATATAATTATTATGTTTTCCTTTCTTATCTTTTATATTTTTAATATAATTTTTGAGGATGCCACAGGGCACTCCTGCTGTGAATTAGCTGCAATAAACTCTCTTAAACAGATAAACATCAAAGAGCAGTAATGTTTTAAAATGAAGCAACCTGCATTCAAAATCCAATTGCTTTATGTTGTAGATCCTGAATGCTTCAGCTGCTAAAAGTGGATGAGGTTTCTCAAGGGCACAGACGAGTTGCATTACTGAGGTTTTAATGCAACAGGGATCATTCGAGTGAAGTTGCTAGCAAAATCCATTTGTTTTCATAGGAACAGGCTTCCTTCTATTTTTCTACTTCCTTATGGAAAATATCAAGATGTGAAGAAATTCTCTGCTACTAGGAATCCTATAGTTGTATTTAGACTGTTCTTATTGAAGGGGTTCACAAAATCTTGTGGACTTCATGGTGAATTCATGTGGATAATTGATTAACTGCGAACTTCAGTAGGAATATTAACTAAATAATTCCTTTTTAAATAGTTTAGAGGATTTTCTGTAGTCTGGTATTCATGTTGAACCTAGAGCTCCTACTAGAACTGAAGCGCCAAGCCTAGATTCTGTTGAAATGCTGTCAATGTGACAAAAGGTCCCAAATTTGGATCGTCTGCATTTCTGGACATCTACGTCATATAGCTAGGGCCCTCTACCTCCTGAGGCTAAGGCTGCTTGGAAAAGCCACCTCCTGATGGTAATGTGAATACAGGATCGGAAAAGCAGGCACAAAAAGTGTCCAAAAAATACTCTGTGAAAGTTAATAAGATCTCACACAGAGACTGCAGGATGTTCAGGGTCTGACCATGAAGGGTTATGTTTGCCCTGAGCTCTTCAAGATTCTCCAGTTTTCAACATGCCCTTGGTAACAGTTGTGCTTTGCAGGTGCAAAGGTAAAAATGTTTATCTTTCGGTACACAGCTGCTTTTGATGCTGCTTTAGCTGTGTTGCCCCTTTCATATAGTTTTCTGATGATCTGGGGTCCTGAAACAATGGTCAATAAATTGGTACATTTTTAGTTTTAACTTGAAAGAGATATGAGGCTGGGGCAAAACCAGAGCTGAATAAATCTCTCTATTTCTTATTTTCTTCTTAAAGCAAACCTGTGTTGAAAGATCCAACGTTCCTGATAGAGTAATTACAGGGTGCTACCCTTAGTGATGTTAAATAGCTCCCTTTAGTGTATCTGTTTGATCTTCAGCTGTGAATTCCCATTCTCTCGTGGGTGTAACTGTAAACAAGAGGATTAACATTGCTTCAGTGATGTTTTGCTTAAGTGAATCAAAGTTGAAAGGGTGTCTTGAATATCTGTAGAAAGCTTTGTGTGTTGCAGAGTTCCTGTTCTATATATATGCACAGTGCATCTTTCGTGGTAAACTCCAGTGATGCTTTAAAGTTTGAGTTCATTTTAAGCTTTTTATATTTTGGTTGTTTTTGTGGAGCATTTTGAGTGGGATGCTCTGTCTCTGTGGTAGTGGGTGACCGCAAAGAGGCTGTGAAGTTCCAATCCATCATATCCATCCTTTCAGCTACATAATTTATTTCAAGACCTATCATGGAGAACAGATTCTCACCATAAGATATTTTCTCGATTTTAGGCTTTCTTATAGTGCGGTCATGGCAAGTAGTTACTGCACCAGGGGTGTGGGTCTGTAGGAGAGTGGAAGTCCTAAACCACTGCCTTCTGTTGGTGCTAAGAATGCAAGCAGAGGAAGGATTGTTTTTTGAGGGGAAGGTCTGATGGCATTCCATGTCTTGGTGTCAGTGGGGATTGTCCATCATATTCATAAGGCTCCTCATATGTTGTTTTTAATTCAGTGCAGGACTCTGGAAAGGAAAAAAGAAAATGGGGAGAGAAGAGTGTGAATATTTTCAGTTCAGTCCCTGCTTGACATGGAGAGGCTCCTGTGTCATGTCATCAGCTGTGAGAAAGGAGAAAAAGGAGCACCTAGAAACTTGTCCTTCCTCTGCAGGGCTCCCCCTGCTGCTCATCCACCCTCCAGCAGCCAAAATCTACTGTTAGTGCATTCTCTGAACATGCATTTTTTTAAACAGGACTTTAATTAGAAAAGACAATCCTCCTCCCTTCCCCCAGTTATCCAAGTAAGAGCCTAATATCATGATTCCTTTTTTTTAACCTTGACTCAGCCAGATTCTTACTGTGCATGACACCTCTCTGTGACATGATTGATGTATCAAGGGTTTCCCTGTTATCTCCTACCTTCATCTGATACGGCACTCAGAGCTTGTCAGTGTCAGAAGTTACATCTGCCTCTTTAGTTGTGGCAGGAGCCCAAACCGTGTCTCTTGGATGGGACTCCATGATTCCTTTCCAGGTTGTCAGTTAGGTCTGTTGTTTTCATTTCAGCATGCCTGGTTGCTCTGATCCGAAGGAGACACTCTGCTCTGCTTGGAAGCAATACTTTCAGAAGGACAACAGCAGTTATGTGGGCCCTGTTTTCCTGCCTGGATCCTGTGGAGGAAGAAGCATTCACGTTCATATGCTATTCGTTGTTTCAAGATTATTTAAGAAACCACTGCTGTTGGACAAGCAGAGGATCTTTCCTTCAGTGACCTTTGCCAGAGCAGCCGATCAGTGTGCCCCAGCTGCAGGCCATCATTTTCTTGGGAAAGTTTTAAGACTATCAGAAAGATGACTGTCTTCTTTCCTAGCTCTTACTGTCATGGATGGGCTTTGCTGGCCTTTCCAACCCCAGTGTGGTTGTTTGTTTTCCTTTTAAATGTTATCCTGCCATCCTCCTTTTCTTAACAATGCTGTATATACATGAAGACTTGCTGTGTATTCAGTGTGGCACATGGATGGAGTGGATGCTTTGAACTGCTTTTGCAACAATGGATTCTGCTTGACTGATAATGAAACCATGGGATAGACCTCAGGGAGGTGAGTCATATGTTAATTTGTTCTTGACGTTTCCTTGGTATGTTAAAAGCTGTGATCTTTCAGAAAATTCTCTTTTTTTATTATATTTTTTTTTCAAAGCTACTTCCTGGGGCCATGGCAGATGCTGTTTTGGAATGGTACCCAATGAGTTGTTCTAATGTAGTTCAGTGCTTGGTTGGCATTCTGCTATTGTGCGAGTATTTTTGGTACTTCTTTTACCGCAAAGATATTTTATTAAGAGTGGCACATTGTTATACACATGTGGTGCTATGGAGCTCCAGAATATGCATGGGACATAATGTTGAGCTGCAGAAACACAATAGCAATGAGTCACTGAAATCCCTTGTTGGTCACAAGAGTTTGAACAACTGCAGTGATAATCTTTTGAGACAATGTACAACTCCAGTGGTATTTGCTATCTGCACTGTGGTCTCCCTCAGTTAGTTGCTTGGTTGGCTTGGCTTTGTGGGTATCCTAATCATGTTGGCACAGTCACTTTGATTAACAGAGACATGCAACTTGGAAATCTCTGGGCTTGCACCGACCTCAATAAAGTTGTGTGCTTTTTCTCTTTCCAAATTTCAGCAGCTTCCTGAGGACACAAGAAATGTTTTGCACAGCTTTCCATTGTGGTTGGTGAATATCAAAATGTGGGGTTCAGAGGAGTCCATCTGCTTCTCTGTAAATTGGAGGCTCAGAAAAAGAAAGTAAATTAAAAAAAAAAATAAAGAAGGAAGGGAGGAACACAGGATCCTTAAATCTGTGTTATTTTTTTCATGGCCTTTCCTATAGGTCCCAGGTCACTTTATGCATTAGCTTTAGTCCTTTCCTTGGTAATACAAGAGAGTAGTCTCATCAACATGATTTCATTTGTGCCTAATCTGGCCAATCTTCTCCTGCTACATCTACAGTATATTTCTAGGTGTCATGCTGAATGCTCTCTTGATCTTAATTAATTTCTGTACTGCTCTGTCTTCTGAGAGAGTGGGCTTGTTTTTACAGTCAGGTAAACAGCCTTACAAGTCCTTTGGCAAAATGAGGGAAAGCTTAATTCCTATTATGCCTCAAACCAGAAGAAATAGAAGTTTAGTGTCTCATATTACACTTAAGGAAACTGAGGGGATATGGAATCCATGTGATAGTTTTACTAGTGATTATTCCTCTGCAAGTTGGTTCTAGGCCATATTCCCCAGTCTTCTACTGGTGTTTTTTAAGGAAATACAATATTTTCAATGGCCATCATCTACTGCTGTGCGGTCCTTGAATTACCATCTCCACCACTGAAGGTAAGGATGTTTTCTAAATTCCCTTCAGGCAAGCCACAAGGTTATTTAACTTAGATACTGTGAAAGGTGAAGTGTCCAGTGCTGAAATTGGAAATTAAATGCGATTTTGGAGGGAGACATCCCCATCTATCCACACACATATAGTTTTAAAATATGCTTTATATGGGGTAGTGCTCCCAGCTGTTGAAAATATTGTTTTAATGACAGAGTTTGTAGATCCCTGCAGTTACATTTAAGGCAGTTTCCAGGACCTGTTTGAGTGGTCTCTTTGTTTCCAAAAGTCTTAAGCTTGTTTCTTGGAGCCGTCTCTCCTCCTTAACTCAGCTCTGCCTTGTCTCACAGGGGTCACCAGGTCACATGCACATTTCAGAGGAGTCATTCTTCAGACTTAAAACCTTCCCATCCCTCTCTATGATGTTGTTGTTAGGGGTCAAACCTCATGCTTCTATTTCTCATTGAAGAAAATGTTACTTAAAATACACCACAACACCTGCTTCCTTGACCCACTTTGTCTTAAGCCCTTTTTTATAAGATTTTTTTTTTTCATAGTGGTAAAGAGATGAGGGATCCTGAGCTCACTGTGCCATGTGGGACGTCAACTGAATGTGCCAAAGAATGTGAACATGAGTCTACTCAAAAGTGAGTGGTTTCCCGGTGTTGAAATTTCACCCATTTACATTTATCCTCCCATTCCTCAAACATTTTTTAGGTCTTTAAAAAAATTTTCATTCTTTAGTTGAAACTTATGGTAATAACCTCTTCTTGTCCAAAATAATTTTTTTTATTAGTGATTACTTTGAATCATTCTAGGAATAGGATCTGCATTTTCAATCTTTCAGGAAAAGGAAGGGAATCACATTTTTTAGCTTGGTTTGCCTCATTATAAAAAAGCCCATTTTGTTCTGTCTTTTTCTGTCTCCTTTCTCTCTTCATTCAAGAGAACATTTGGACTTAAAAGTAATTTAAAAATCATTTTGGTTTTTATTGTTAGAGAAGCTGCTGTCCTATCATGCATATTAATTTGACATTGTTAATCCTATACAAACACATTTCTGGTACTAGCTTCTTCGGAATGCAAGTCTTTTAGGTGTGTTGACGTAAATGGAGTTTGTTAGCCTGATAGTGTAGCGCATACGTCATTATTTCCCTTGACTCTCCCTAGTCACCACATTGCACATGACACCTTCTTTTGTGTTCTGAATTATTTGAGTTGGGGAAAGTTAAGCACACAGTAGCTATGAAAATTACCTTGTTTTCAGCTACAAGCTGGGTTTTTGCCTATGAAACATTTACTCACTTTGAAGGGAACTGGTGTAACACTACAGGAGAATTTAAGACATTTGATAACATGATAAGAGAAGATACATAAGCATATGTATGAGAAGATGATTGTTTCTCTAAGAAAAGATCAAGAAAGGAGGAGAGGTAGAGTTTTCCTTTGTTTTGTTTCTGCATGTTTTCAAAATGAACTCTAAAATAACATGAACTGTAAAACAATATTAGAATTGGTGGTGGTGGTGGTACTTGATGTCCCCATCCTTCTCTGCCTGCTGCTGGCAATACTTCATTGCTTAAGTTAATGGACCACTTACCTTGATAAGAGGAGTGTTGGAGGACTCCACCTGGAATGCTTCAGAGCTGAAACCCTGTGAGGATGCTCCCTTCCACTCTGAGCAGGAACCTGTCTTCCATAAGGAGCAGAAAAAGCCCGGGGGAATCCTCATGCACAAATTCAGAGGATTTTGTATGTCGCTTTTGTCAACTGAAGCTGGAATTGCCCCTTATTTTAATGAAGGATACTCTCCTCTTGCTTTGGCTGGGAGTTGAGTGTGCAATTTTATCTCAGTGTCACGCTACTGCAGATGCTGGATGGGAAAAGAGGCCTTCAAATGGAGTTGAAAATACTGCAACCAAAACACTGGACAGCTTGGGCTGCTGAAAACCTTTTGCATGAAGCCTTGGCTCCCTTAAAGCAGCTGGCAGTGCTCCCATTGAGTTCAGTACAGCCAGGATTTTGCCTTATATATTTATTCTGATTTATGAAAAGCTCAGTCATCGCAGTATCTAAGCACTGAGATACGGTATTTAGTTACAAACAATCATTTTAAGAGTGATGCCAAAATCTACACATGCATTAGACTTGGAGATTAAAGAACATGGAGCTTTGGTTGCATGTGCTTCTCCAGTTGTAATTATTCTTCATTCTAAACACTGCAGACCTCAGTGCACTGAGGGGCTCCAGACTGAGACAAATCAGAAAGATTATGTGATACATTAAATAGTTATAAATTAATGGATCTTGCTGAGGTGCCAATAACTACCTCGGTTTCCCTGTCAGCCCCAGAGGAACTAATAATTCCTCAGATTTTAGCCAGCCATTGCAGGAAAGGAGTATAATCTTCTGCATTTTTTTACCGAAACTGTTTAACTTGCAGTAACTTCTACAGCACTGTGTGCTCTCCCCTCTGAGGTTGCATTACAATAACTTGCTGCAGAAGAAAGCTGGTTGAGTTCGAGTGAAATCTATCCCAAGGAAAGAGTATCCAGAGCAGCTGGTTTCATTTATATATTTTATTTCTGAAGCTCATGAGCATTCCAGTGAGAGATGGTATAATTGATTTAAATCAAATTATGAAACACTATACTTTTTATTCTAAAATCCACTTTTCTGGCATTCAATTCTGTAATGTATCACTCACAGGTAATGTTGGTTGAAGTTGAAGAGGCTGAAAAATACTCCTCTGCACCATACAGTCCGTTGCTACGTGTTCTTGCCTCGGAGCTGAGGTCAAAGTTCCTGTTCATAACAGAATCATCGTATCATTAAAGAATTGAGGCTCCATTGCTTCAGGTGAGATACAAAACCTTATTCCTTGAATTTCTTAGTAATAGAGGTGTTCCTAGGTTTTTGGAGGAACATCTTGGTTCGGTGTTTTTTTCCAGCTTATATAAATGTACGCGGAACAAATACAGGGCAAGTAGAACAGAGCTGTTTTTAGAAAGGGATAACGTTGGACGTTCATTGCAGCACAGGTTAACCTGCATTTTAAGAGATTCAAAATATTCAATGTTCAATTGTTCACTCAATTTTCTAAGTGTTTGCTGAGGTTGAAGACCTTGTTAGTGTGTTAAAAGCTTGCCAGAGTGTTTGTTTTCCCTAGTAACTTCTGAACTGGCCAATTTAAACCGGATTTTATTGAGGTTATGAAATTCCTATAAATTTTCTGAAAAATTTTGGCTGAGCAGAAGGAAGAGGGAAGGACTGGTGCTACCAGTAATGGAAAGGCTGCAGCTGGAGCTCAGCCGCTCCCTGCTTAGGTTTGGCCACCCAGCTTGGCTGGCTGGGAGAAACATTGAGGTGTGGTGCACATGTGCAGCTCTGATCTAGGGCCAGCAGATACCTGCCCATGCAGGGCCATGGAGAAGGGATCGGCTGTGAGCGGGTAGATGTGTGTGCAGAGGCAATGTGTCCTCCATAAGCAGCACAACAAAGGAACAAAGGTGCTGGAGAGTATCCAGAGAAGGGCAACAAAGCCGTAGAAGGGTCTGGAGCACAGTTCTGATGAGGAGCAGCTGAGGGAGCTGGGGGTGTTTAGCCTAGAGAAAAGGAGGGTCAGTGGAGACCTTATCACTCTTTACAACTCCCTGAAAGGAGGTCGTAGCCAGGTGGGGGTCAGTCTCTTCTCCAAGGGAATAAGTGATAGGATGAGAGGAAATGGCCTCAAGTTGTGCCAGGGGAGGTTTAGATTGAACATTAGGCAAAAATTTCCTGCAGAAATAATTATAAAGCACTGGAACAGGCTTCCCAGGGAAGTGGTGCCCATGCCTGGAAATGTTCAAAAAATGACTAGGTATGGCATTTGACATGGTTTAATGGTGAACATGGGGGTGGTGCTGGCTTGATGGTTGGACTTGATGACTTAAGAGGTCTTTTCCCACCTTAACGATTCAGTGATTTTATGTGAACCTTGCACAAATGACAACGTGATGACACACTTTAGAGATGTCTGTAACTTCACTATTTCCACTGGCTGGTTTGAAGCAGCTGCTGGAGGATGACTGGAGACATGTGCCCTGACCTCACTGGCACCATCCTGCTGCACACACGCACGTTGGAGCTACCTGTGACTCACAGCCTGGGTTAAGATACAGGACAGCAGATTGGGAAGTGATATTGCATCTTGAGAAACAACTGTACCTAGAGGCAAATTGCTTCATTAGGAGGTGAGTGTTCCTAGCTTTTAGGAGCCAGTCATTACAAAACACCATGACAACAGATTTGTATTTATTTACTGGCAGCCACTCAAATTTAATGTGTATCTCTGAGCAGTGTCAAGTTTCAGAAGTGCTGGTGCTTTTCCACAGAATCCAAGCGCTGGCTGGTGTATGCAGACATGGTCATGATTCTATGTTTTACACTTCTGCTCTTTGCAGGGCCTGTGGGTTTGGGGCATTTGTTTGCTTGGACAGCCTGGTGAGTAAGTGGGGGATTCCAGCTTTCATAAGCATTTTGCTAGAAGCTGTTAAATCAAATGCTTCATTCACTGAACTTACCCAAAGCTTGATGTGGGATGAAGCCCTTTTCAATGTTTCTCCTCTGTTTTTGTTTTCCCTTCCAGTAGAAACTTTTCTGCCAGGCTATGTCCACTGTAAGCCAAACTTATGTAATGTTTCTCAGGTGCTCAATTTAAGTGTGTTTGGGAACTACACAGGTAACTTTTGCTTAGTCTTCTAAGAGGAGTCCCTGCCAGGGGGGATGTATCCAGATTTCCTTCACAGCCTCTCTTGAAGATGTTGGAGAAAGCATTTATCCTGGACAAGATGGTTCTCAGCTCCTATAACTCAAATCTATGCTTATTCTGGGGGACGTTTCAATTAAGTTTCTTGGTGGCCAGTAATTGTATTAGCTATTCCTGTCTGCTTAGGAATAGACTGAGAGACCTGTTCTAAAAAAGGTCTACAGATATAAATAATCCATTCTGATCAGTGCTTATACCATCACTAGCTGGATTTGAACCTGCTTCCAGTTCAATACCTGATTGCAAATACTCTGAGCCGCCTTTCAAGGTCAGTGAAGTGGCATCATAAATGAAGTATAAAATGTATCATACCCGTGGTTTACAGCAAGCCCACAGCACAGCTTAGTTGGTTGAAGGGCCATCTCTGTTTATGTCAGCTGTTAAAAACTCATGCACACAGCCACTCTAAGTACTGATGCCATCAAATGTGGTCAACACAGACAGTTCAGCCTGCAAAAGTGAGCCAGAAAAGGCATTAAAATGCTTAGTCTATTACATACTTCCTTATTTTTGTCATTTTGACATTTATGTGTTGTATCATTGAGGCTTTTGAGAAAGAGGACCCAATTCTGAAGCAAACTGAACTGAGATGTTCAGTTTATAATGCCACAGCCGTCTGGTTTGCATTTAATTCAAATTGACCACCTGCATGCTGTTAACCTCTGGAAGGTTACTGTGATCACAGTTGTTGTTGTTTATTTAAAAGTTTTGTAGCTGAAGGAAAATATTAGTAATCAGTTACTTAACCTACACTGTTTACTGATCTCATTGAACTTGCAGATGCAGCTTTGCTGGCCAGTGAAAACTGTGTCGTCTGCTGCCAGTAATAGCTTGCACTTATTTTTCAGGCAGGAATAGGTTAGGCAATTAAAATTTTTTTTTTTTTTTCCAGAAATATGCTCTTTGTCTGCTGGCTATTTGTCTTAAATGTTAAAATCCAAAATAGAGCATCTGGAAGGTAGCTTTAAATGAGCCAAACTTTCACAGAGGCATGCCTGAGTTTTGAATGCTGCTGGTTACACATGCAAACCCCCAGAGCTGCATGTGAAAACATAGAGGAATTGCAGAGGTAATTGAAGTGAATAAGACAGATGCATTCATATTAATGTTCTCTGGCCAGGCATACTTAAATTGCTGTAATGAAGCATTTTACTAAAAGACAGCATTCAAAAATTAGGAATTACTTCCTCAAAAGTACTAGCATTTTTTAAAAATATGCTTGTTGCCAACACCCACCTAAGCCTGTGAACAGAGACCCTGTTGCTCCTTCCAACCTCCTCTTTCCTGCAACAAGAGCAAAATGCCAGGACTTGGTGACTTTTAAACTGTGACTTCAAATTCATCTGTATTCCTCCAAGAGCTTAGCACAAGATCATAGGATGGATGGTCTCCAAATAGATGATGAGTGTTTGGTTTTATTGCAAGCACCACCTAACCTTTCAGTTTGAGGATGCTCTCTTGGTAAGGGCTACTGGAAAAGCTTTTTCAGGTAGGACTGTTTGGGTGTGTAGGGGGTAAGGGGAGACAGTTATTTCTGCATTCAACATCTTGAATTTTAATAAGAAATCAAAGTCCAAAAGTAGTTTGGTCTAAGATAGTAAACAGTATTCTGGCTCCAAATCCATTTCTCTGGTGAACCTGGGTTTATCTGTCACCCTGGTTGTCCCTGACCACAGTGTGCTGGGCTAACTACTTGGACTGAAGACTATGGTAATATGTGGCGGTCAACCAAATAATACTGCAGCAGCAGTTCTAAAAGAAAGGGAATTCAGTTTCCAGCTGAAATTTAGGAACGCTCAATGTCAACACCTTTTTCAAAAAGGCTATGTAGTTGAAAACCAAGTTTTCCACCAAAAACCCATGAAGTAAAACTTTCTGCCAACCTCTTTTAACCTCTCTACTGCTTTATTGGGTTTTTGTTTGCTTGTGTGAGTGTCTGTGGGGACACTTGGGCATGTGGATTCAAATGAGCTGTTCAAATAGATTAAACAACTTTAAACCCCTCTGTGGTCTTTGGAAGTGAATTAGATTAAAGTGAATTAGAGCTATTTTAATTCTGAATGAGTGAGTCCACATGGGTTTAATATAGTTGTATATAGAAACCCACATTAAAATCACATCCTTAGTTAACTCAGATTGTTTCTCGTGTAGACAAACCCATCCTATGTCTGTTTAGCAGGGCATACAGAGCTTGCTTCGTCCGTAACTTGCGCTATCGACAAGCAGAGGAGCTAAATCAAAAACGATTTTGTACGGTATAAATGGTTCCACAAACAATAGGTCGGTAACGCATCTGGCCTGGGATGTGTCCAGAGAAAGAAGCTGGGCCTGAATAGCTTTTAGCTCTCATCATTGAAATCAACAATGCCAGAAGAAAGCCTTCAGCATTAATTCCATAAGCTATAAATTATTACAGGGCTCTGATTCCTTGGAATGAAATGCAATAGATAGATGGCAGAGAAATATTATTAATGGATGGTTTACTACGTTCCTAACTGCACTGACTTCATGAGAATACATTATATTACTATCTGGAATAGCAATACTAGGGATTTATTCAAATGTCTGAATACACATTGTTAGCTAGGGTACCATGCTATATTGGAAACATAAAGTATTCTGCATCAAAGCATGTAATCTACATCTTTCCTTTTCATCCTTAATTTGATTATGAACTATTACCATGCTTTGCCATAAAATAGGAAAGTTGTACGTTTTGATGGTTTCTCAAATGCTGATTTTACTTTCTGCACAAATACTTTGTATCTTTTCAGCATAATTATTTAGCAGCCATTTCGGGTTAATTATTGTCATTAACAATATGAGTCCTATGAGGGAATATCAATTAAAATATGCACAGCTGAACTTTCAAATGAGTAAATAATTTAGTTTTTGAAAATGACTGGAAACAGCAGGGTAGCAGTCAAAAGGGGAACAATTATTTTAATGCTTATTTGACAAATGAGTAATTTTTACAGCAAATTAGTTTCTTATTGTAGCACCCCTACTGGTAACAAGAAAGAAACTGTTAACATGAGTTTTAAAAATAAAACCTGCTAAGATATGCATGCAAAGTTAAGGAAATCATTTGTATGAAGAAAAGGTGATTATGATACACATTGTTAGCTGAAGAATGTTGCCATGGGAATCTAATTAGGGATATAAATCACACAAAATTATGTTTATATATAGGGCTGGATACATTAAAATCATATGCACAGTTATATATCAATTTCGTTCTTTGTCAAAGTATTGAAGATAGACCCTCGTTGCTCTTCATCCTTGACCCCGCTAAATAGAGCAATTTAAAGTTAATAATTTGGTGGAATTGCTTATCACAGTAGCAATAGTAAGAAAAGTTAACAAATGAAGCATGGAATTCCAGGTGTCAATATATGATGTTCACTCATTTGCGTAACAAAAAGGAATGTAGAAAAACTTCACAAGGTGATTGAGTTTTATCACTGTTTTGGGGAGAGTTTTAGCATACACATTGACTTTTTAGCAATGCCATCCTGGTTGTTTATGTAGTTATTTTGAAAAAGTAAGAGAAAGTGTATAAAAATCAGAGCTCTTAAAAATGTTTGTGGTTTTTTCTGAAGCACTGAGAAAGTGTTTCAAGGCCTTCTATATGAGTTAAAATGGAAAGGGAATTCCAGCAAAGATGTCTTTTGTCTTTCTCTTATTTGCATGCTCTGTTTCATTTCTGATTTTCGTGTTCAGCCTGATTACTGCCTGTAGTCAGCCCCAGTGCTGCTGATGGTTTCTCACAGCTATGATTTGGTATAAGTGGGTAATTTATAGTGAAACACTGATTACCAAAGACAATTCAAAATTTCTCTTAGGTTTCAGTGACTTTGGTTTTTTTTAATCCCTCTCTCGAGTGTATCAAACTGCACTACTGAGTTGCACTGAGTGCTACTGAGACTTGTGCCCAAAGGAGTTTCACTGAAGGTGACCAAACCTTTTAATGATACTGGAGCTTGCTGGACCAGGCAAAAGGGCAGATGATCCAGTCTGTCTGCTGGACCAGACAAATTGGGCAGCCCTGGCATGGTAAGGAATTGAAAAGATATTTGGGAAAAAAATGCAATGACAATGAAAAATGGAACTTGCCATTTCTTGGCAGGAGTGGGCAGTTTTTTCTTCTCTCACCAACTGGTCAAATTCCATTTTAAACTTTGTTACCACCAAACATTTTGCACTCTGTCTGTTCTAGTCCAGAGGCGCATTTTGGGACTTGATTCTATCTTGCTAGGAAGTAATCTTCCTTTTCCACATGACCTCTGTGCAATAAAGGGAATTGCAGTACCCCTGGTGTGGCTACACACTTTCTGTTGACATCCACAGCTGAGCATGTAATTTAGTGTGTAGATTTAGTGCTGTCTCATTTGAAAAGCGGCTAGAATTGCAACGTCTCTTTGACAGAGATATATATCAGGAGTATATCTTCCACATCTTTTTTTTTCAGTGATGTAATGAGACAAAGGGGAAGAACCATATAAGATGTTGAGAAACTTCGTATTGTATGCTAGAGTGGCTAGGGCTGTTGAAGGCTGGAATCAAGGAATGAGAGCCAAAGAACAGCCTGCCTGATCTGTTTTTAAGGAACCTTTCCAGTTTTTGTGTAAACATTTATTTCACAGTAGAGCCTCTTTAAGACAGTTTTACCTTTTTTATTTGTCCACTTCACCACAGAATTCTCTCACCCCACCTCAAGCCACCACACAGTTTCTCCCTGAAATCTGACAGCACAGAAATTCCATAGGAAAACACAATGATGTCATTTCAGTCAGACCATAATTTTCCAGCTGTTGGAAGAAGGCACATTGTGGTGTTTATTTCACTACTTATAAAGATTTGTGGCAAGGAGGGAAATACTTTACTTCCAAGATCATCGTTCAAGCAATTGAAACTGTTCATCTAGCGCTTTGTGCCAAAGTGGGGGGAGGCAGAAGGGATGATGCGGGAGAGCGACTGCATACATGGCCTGTAGGTAACTGCATGGATGAGACCTCAGAGGAATTAAGGGATATTTTTCGTTTTTGTTCTTATTGCAAGAAGGAAAGAGGCATGGAGTAGGCAGCTTTTTAGCATATCTGTGCCAGTGAACTTTTGCAATTCCCATTACTGGCTTTGCATTTGACAAGGCTTCACGTGGATCAAGCAAGCTGTCACCTGGGCTGGTGTCAGGTTGTGTCTTGCATCTACCATGGACAAGCCTTTGTCCTGAGCTGCTGGCTCTGCTGTGAACCAGAGACCTATAGCTCATGGAAACGGCTTATTGTAGCATTGATCAATGTGGATTTGAAAGCCTCATGGCAAAGACTTCCAGGATCAGCTGGGACTTTCAGCAGCTTAGATTCTACTGAAAATGAAGATCCTTGGATGTCGCTTAAAAAAACCCAAACCACCAAACAATCAGTCCTGAGCCCTGGAATATTTCCTCTGTTCAGAGTGGCAAAGCTGCATCATGTTGCATTAATGGCCCAAGTGCTCCTCACGCTTTTCAAAAGCCCTTGCATGTCTAGAGACATGCCCTCTCGTTTTTGGAGATGACCAGCTGTCCTCAGGCAAATAAAGGGGGAGGAAGTGGGCAGGTATGTTAGAGACCTCACATACTTTGATACACTCATTTCTCATTAGTTAAGTAGTGTAGTGGGAAGTGGGGTGGCTCTGACATATGAAATTTTTAGGACAGTCCCTCTCAGTACTTCAGTCAGGAAATGTTAGCCAAGATCGCCCTCCAGTTTGTCTGAGAACTCCAGAAGGGCTGGACGCAATAATGAACAAAAGCCTTTTGGATGCTGCTGTTGCTCATTTTTTCGCTGTGTGGGTCCATTAAAGCACTGCTGCCTTTTGGGAACTCAGCTGGAAGAAGAAAACAGGCCTGGAAAAAATAACTGCGTTATGTGAGACCACTGGCTACTGCTGGAATTGTGTCCGTTTGTAACATGTTAGGCAGGTTCCCTGTGCATCCGCTGCGAAGCTTCTGCTGACAGGACTTGAGCTCTAGCAATGAGAGCAGCCAACAACAGCAAAAAAAAGCTGTGGGCTCTTGGATCCTGCGTGATCCCAGAGGTTGTGGGCAGCATAACTCAGTAGGAGAGAAAATGAATCTGTTAAAATGTTCCCCTGATGTGCCCTGCAGCTTGTAAAGACAATCACCTGTTCAAAGGGGTAATTTCTTCGGTGGAGGGAAGATGTGTAGATGAGTGATAGACAAAACAGCTGCAGGTTTGATTTAGTCCCCAGATTTTTCATTATGGTCAATTCCACGTAATTTGACTTCACTCTTTCCCTGCTCTACATGCCTTTTCTGTCATGCTTGGCACCACACTTTCCACTCAAAATGCCAGCTTAAGAGAATAAAAGTAGTCCGGCACAGAAATGTTTGCTAGCTGGACACACAGTAGCTACCCCGCACAGGCTATTGAAGCACGTACAGAAGCAGAGCTGAAGTTTGTCATTGATTGGGTCTAGAAATTGAAGAAAACCCCTTGAACCTGACACATAAATATAGTCACTTCAGCTTTTAACCCTGCTCCCCATTACCTCATCATATTTTACCATGAAGGAAACATATACTATAATGTATTCTTTGTCAGATACAGTCTGCACCCTGATGTAAACTGCATTTTCAGTCCTCTTCCCATGCAGACACATTCCCCAACAGGCATTCCTCAGACATGCCAGTTAACGCTTTACTGCTTAGCAAATCTATCGGATTAACACAATTACAGTAAAAGCGCGGGACAAAATAAATATTCCCCAAAGAACCTTTAGGAGGATTTTGCCATTTCTTGGTTAGTAAGAGATGATCCCTCAACAGACACTGGGCTGACCCTGCTTTTGTTTCTCTTATTTCATCTGTCCCAATGGAGCAAGAAAAATATATCACTGTATGGGCAGCAGGAGAATGAGCAGCCTGGTATTATCTGTACTTTTTGATTCAGTCTGAAGGGAAAGCTGAGAGTCAGGGGAAGAATCAGGGAACTTTGTGTTCAGCCAAATTCCAAAGCCTTTGGTGTCTGGCCAGATTTACAAAACTTAATTGTACATTTGTATTGTGTGTTGCAATATCTCAGAGATTTGCAAAGTGGTTCTCGTGGATCCCTTTTGGGTGCTTGGCTACTCCAGACATTCCCACTAAACACGTGCACAGCTTCCATGCTCACACTACAACGTCTAGTGTCCCCACACTCACTGGTGTGGTGGTTCCTTACCTGTCTAGTCATCCCAAGGGAAATATAGAGGGAGGCTGAGTTGCTCAGTTGGTCAGCCCAGAGCTATTCTGAGGCACGTTTTTTCCTGGAGTGTTGGCATCAACTCCCACTTCCTCAGCAGGGGTGTACCGGAAGTGAGTGGGAGCTCATCATACCTGCCTCAGTGTTCTCTTCCAAAGTGCCCTGAGGCAATTTTAAACTGTTTTAGTTGTTCATTGTTAGTATTTTCCTTTGAATCTTGTTGCAGTGGATGGCAATGCTGCTTTTTCTTTACAGAGGCGCCGCTGATGTTTTTTTTTCCCACCAGTCTTAACTTCTTGGTCCAGTTAAGTCATTCAAGCTTGGAAATCTCCAGTGAGTTTGGATCTGAATGAGGCTGGATTAATCTGTGCTACTGCCAATACTTCTTTGGGGTATAGGGGGAGAGAGAAAGGGAAAAAATGAAGGCAAACATTGAATTTATAGCACTCCAGATGTCAGAGAAATGAACATAAAAGTGCAGATGCCTTATACTCAAGCAGACTGCTCCAATGTATGCAAATGGGTGACAAGTTTATGTGAATATGGTTGAAAAAAAAGAAAGGCAAGGAAAAAATGGTTAAATAATCCTGTTCTCTTTGCTGTAAGTCTTGGAAATTGGGTTTGGTGGAAGTCACAATTGTGATGGCCCAAAGAAAGCCAAAGCTCTGGTAAATGTGGCCAGCTGGATAGACTTTGATTGGTCTTAATGTTCTTGGACATACCATTAAAGTAACATAAATTCCTTCCTTCTAAGTTATGGGGCCTATTGATCAAGCTTTTCCTTGCACAGCAGTATTTAGATTATTCTGCAAATCATCTTCATGTCTAGGTGTGAGAGATGGCTTCAATGTCTTCAGTTAGGGTGGTGTAAATGTGTGGATTTCAGTGAGAGCAGATGTATTTGCACGTACATTTCACATGTGAGCTTCTCGATGGTTTGGGGGTAATGGAACAATTCTTTCTGTCAAATGTGCTTCCAACTTGTGAATTAATTATATCTGCCTTCCTGCAAACTGTTTAAGAGCAGCTGGTCTTCCTGGCATTTTTATTAGCATGCAAAGAAGCTTCTCCAAAGCATGAAATGCCAAAAGGAAAAGCCTCTGGCTAAGTTCTACCATGGATACACATAATTGAATGGTGTTTGTCTGCAGCCAGGTGAAGGGAAGAGCCAATGGTCATCACTCTAAGGCATTCCTCTGTGCAGGACCTTGATTAACTTTCTACGCCTTTTTGCTGTTGGATAAAAGCAACTTAAAATTATAGTAGTAGGCAGCCATAACGTTAAGGAAAACTGATACAGTCTGGATAATCTGCTGCTAAACAGCTTGTGTGGGTCTGTGTCCAAACCCCATGTCTTTAAATAACATTTCAAGCCAACTAGCTTTTCTGGATTCCTTTGCTTAAAATGCAGAAGGGATTTTTGGATGGCAATTGCTATTAACATTACTAAGCATTGCTTGGGTGTGTTCTTTGTTCATTTGTGCAGGAAAAGACCTACTGTATCCACAGTCCCATGATGCAATACTAGAACCTTTTAAAAAGTTATTAAACAGGTTGTAAAATCCCTTTTAAAAATATGCTTCGATTTGTACAATTTTTAGAAATGGCAATGGACAAAACCACATCCTTACCCCCATTAAACTCAAGAACACCCCTGCCACCCTCCCCCCATGCCAAAGCCTTAATTTACAATATCTTGGTTTTAGTGTATAGCCAAGGTGAGAAAAACAATACAAGTTTTACAGTACACTTACGAATACCAGCTTATATGAGCTAACACTGGCGGTTAACATCTTAGATTTTTCTCAGCAACAAGCTACATCTGCAGAACTTATGAGTTGGGTTTTATAAAGTTCACAATTCAAAAATGTCTCTGTGCTAAAGGGCTTTGGCTTTCTAGCTCAGGGCAAATTTTATATGCTACAGTCTGTAACCATCTTTGTTTCTAGAGAAGTATATGCATGGATCATGGATTAAAACGTTTTACTATGTGCCATGTGGGTTTTATTATCTGAATAGATCATATCCTAAACAGGTCAACTGCCTCTGATTTAAATGCATGGAGAATGGGAAACAGCATTTATTCATGCAGTGGGTTTATCATGTAGTACTGCAGCTATTCTTCACTCCCAGCCGCTCCCCAAAAGGGAGAGCAGGATGCTGGGCATCCGAAATCAACATCAAATCTAATCCTGCTTCATTTCAATAGATGCAAGTGTTGGTATAAAGAAATAAGTCTCAGCAGTCGTTGCGATAAGGCATTATATATGAGGCATTATGTATGAGGCATTATAAATGGCATTATAAGGGAGTTTGATGTAGTGTTCTCTTGTTCTTCCTGTTTGCAAGATCGCCACTTTGATGAAAGCTTGGCTCTGCAGCAAGAACCAGAATTGAGACCAACAAGAATGTGGTGTAACTGCACCCAAAAAAATAGAAGGTCAGGCGCTCCTGGATGCTCCAGGCACTTCTGCAGATGCTAAAGTGCTTTGTGATTGTGGGCAATGGAAAACGCAAAACGCATGAATATTTGAAAATCAGAGGGGGAACAGAAGAATAAGTAGGTATAATATCTATGAATGGAAACAGTTGTCTCTATGGGGCAAAGCCAGGAGGGGTAGTACTGCTACTACATATTTATTGTTACAATTAGCTGCTATTAAATATGTTTCAGTATTGTATTATTGTTTTCAGTGAGACCAAACTGACTATTATATAGCTGTGCAACAATTTCCCAAGGGAAGTATGGGGAAGCTATTTACTGATTTGCTTAAATCTCTGTTGAACAAAGCAGTGGAAAACTCTTTGTAGGAAATAATCATCCATTGGCAGGAGGCTAGAATACGTTACATAATAGGGATCGTATTTCTGTGACAATGAATGATTCTGTTTATACAATATTCATTGCTGGTCATGTACCCTAGACTTTGTTTATTTTTGTCTCATCCCAAAATGATAAGAAGATAATTCAACTTACATTTTTGCCCAAGCATTCTAGAAAATAGTTCACTGTTTCTTGTCTAAATTTGCACATGGCACTATCACCATGCACACAAAATCTTGCTTCTCCTGGAGACATACGTATTTTTCTGCACTGAATTCTTAACAGACTGGAGTTTCTATCTATATAAAAGGGAGAAGGGAGACAGTCTTGGGAGTTATGCACTGATCAGCATAACCTTGATATCTTAAGAGGTATTGGATACTAGAACAAATTATTAAGCAGTCCATGTGTAAGCACCATCCAGATAAAAAGGTGATAAAAGAGAGTCAACACATATTTGTCAAGAACAAATCATGTTAAACCAATCTAATTTCCTTCCTTCCCAGGGAAACTGGCTTAGTGGATAAGGCGAAAGTGGTAAATGTAATACATCTTGACTTAAGCCGGGATTTTTGACACTATGGGAGATTATATGCTCTGATGTAAACTGGAAAATTTTGCCTGGATAACAGGGGAGGGTCTGATTCTTTAAAACCCCACTCTGAGAAAGCAGTTAGCAGTGATGACCTGTTGAAAGGAGAATTCACTTTTGCTCTTGAAGAGGCTTATTTTTGGGCCTGGTTCCCATCAATATTTTCATTAGTGGCTCAAATGATGAGATAGAAAGTGTAAAATTCAGACTGAGGATGCAGAAGTGCTTTAGAACATGGGACTTGAAGAACAAATAACCATGATACATTGGGAAAAATATATCAGTATGAAGGCACTCACATTATAGAACTGCAAAGTAGTATGTGTCAGAGAATCTGTAACTGTGTGGGGGCTTGGCAGCAGGAGAAAAGATGGAGCTTTAGTGCCTGGAAAGTGGAACAGGAATAAAAGATGAGATATTAAGAGAGCAACTCTTAGTGTGCGAGACATCTCTGTCCAGTGGCAAGAAGTCAGCAGCTGGATTTTTGGACCTGTGTTTTTTCACTTCTTTTTAAAGTGATGCAGACAAGTGGGATTTGATCTAGAAGAATGACCTAAATGATTTGAGACTTACAAAATATGACCTGTGCTGAAAGATTGAAAGATATGTGTGTGTTTGCCTAGAAAAGGTATGTCTGAGGAAGGGTATAATTCTTGTAGGCAACTGCTGTTAGAAAGGGGATGCAGATCTATCAGTCACTGTGGCTGTGGAGCGTAGGATCACAAGCACTATATTTTCACACGTGTTTAATAGAAGGCTCTCTGTAAAGACTAAACTGAACTGAGATTTAGCAGATCAGTGTTTCACTTGCTCAGGCATGTGAAAAGTGTATCACACACTTAGCTCTCAACAGTGCTGCTGACCCTGATCTGTGCTTGTTGCTCTCTCTGCCCAGATTGCCATCGTGTCTCTGTATTTAATTTGGTATCTATAGGTGCAGTGTGTCTATAGCCTTGCATTCAGCTGTCAGTGTTTTCAAAGGGGTGGAGTTACCTAAGGTGTAGATTAACCTAAAGTGTAGATTAAAGATGTGAAAAAAATCCAGACTGGCTTCACCAGTAGCAAAACAAGGCTTTTGGTTGTTTAAAAAATATCTATATGGGTAGGATTGTTAATCCTGGAATAGGTTACCCAGGGATGTTGCAGACTCTCTTCTAAAGGTTTTGAGAAGTTTGATGGAAATATGTCATGGCTGCAAGTAAACTTGACACTGCTTCTAGATAACAAAATATACTGGATGCCCTCTTAATATTCCTTTTAGTCTGATGCCTGTATGATTTCTGTGACATGATGTTTTGCAACAATATAATATATTTTATATCCCTGCAAAAAAAGGCCCAGAACTGACATAATCCAGGCAGTTTTGCTTTATGTTGAAAGATGAAAATGCACATATGCATTCATAAAAGTCTCAGGAAAATAAATGCCTGATTTGACTTTAAATAGAAATGAACATGGCAAGAATGATATGCTGAATAATGACCCTGCAAAAAAAACAAACAAACAAACCCAAAAACAAAAAACCCAAAAAACTAGCTCAGTTCCTCAGTACTATCACAGGGCATTGATTATCTATCATGTCTAGTTTGTGTGATAACGTAAGAATTTAAATTGTAGCCTCACCCAGAACAAACACAGATGCGTTTTCTCTAGGTGTTAATCTCCCAAAGGCCCACAGTCTTGTAATGTAAACAGACCTTGGAGCCCCAGCTTGGTTCACTCTGTATCAAATAAGCTGTATTAATATCCTGGGTCAAAACTTCCTTCAGGCAGCCTGAGGGCAGCAGCCATCCAAATCCGTGTGCACTGACACCTTCCCAGTGACAAGCCTTTCGGTGCTGGACCCTTGATTTATGACTTGTATGTTTTCTATTTGTGAGAAATGTAGTGTTTATTTGACACATGAGGCTTCTGATAACTCTGCTGTTGTTAAATTTCATCCTGCTTCTGCGGGAATGCTTACCCTGCCCCCCCAAAAAAGCTAAGGAGGAACAAAGGGGAAGGTTGCAAGGAAATCTAACTGCACTCCTTAAAACACTGCTTTGAGAAAGGGCTCTAGAGTCAAGCCTTTCTCATTCCAGCCCCCTCTCTTTGCATTTTCTCTGTACTAGAGAAGCTCGACCTGGCAGCAGTGAAATTAATAAAATGTTGGTGTGAAACTCTTCGTTTTTTTTTTCTCCTGATTCACTACCATACAGCCCCTGGCTCTTAAACTGGAGTATGTGCTTACTAAATCAGTGATCTGGGGTGATCTGCTCCAACTCTTCTAGGAAGGCTCCTTTCATTGCTGCCATGCTGGCTGTAGCGATTACTTCGGGTGCTGCTGGAGCCTGTTTTGGGAGGGTAGTTGTATTCTGGTGCCTTGCCTTGTTTGTGCTGCGAGTGGCCTGTGAAGGCAGAAAGGCAGAGGGCAGTCTTTGTCTTCTCTGCACACGGCCTGAGAGGCTGTTAATACATGGCACATGTCCACGGAAAACAATAGCTACATGAGAGATGGCTGCGTCCCATGGGTGGCCTTTCAGGAGCAGGGAGATTTTGAAAGAAAAATGCTGCTGTGCCCAACTTCCCTTGTGTACATGCTGCTACCAGAAGCTCCCACTACGAATCCCTTTTCTTCAGAGCCGAAGCCAAATCCTGCTGCAGCCCATAACCAGAGGAGCGTCCTGCTGACTTCTACGGGAGACTTGTCTGAGGGTGGCATGAAATGGTTCCCAAACAGCAAATCCTTTCAGCTCCCTTCTTGTGAATACTATGGCTTAGCTCCACTGCTGGTCTGGAATATGACCCCGCCCTCACCCGTCGCTGGTTAACCCTTGGAGATCTCCTAGTCCTGGTGGTGGCTCCTCTGTCTATGGCCATGGTGGCAAGTTGAGGATTGCTGCGGGTTCCAGTACCAAATGTGAAGTGTTGAGGACTTTCTCTATTTATCATATCAATTTGGTGTTGTTTTATTGAGTCTTTGCTCATAATAAAGAGTGCTTGCAAGTCCAGAAAGAGCTCCTACCTAAAGATAATTCATATGAATTTTAAGGAAAATCCTTGAAAGATTTGACCCAAAGAAAAGCTTGCACTCAATTTTTTATGGTTATTTTTGGCACTGCTTCTCTGACTTTGAGGTAAATGAAATGTCAGCTCTGGTCTCTCATGGCTTCAATGAGGGACCCCGAGCATTTGGGAAGCAAATTACTGTCTGTTAGATTTCAGATGGAATAATGTATTAAATTTTCAGACTAGGCTTTCTTTGAGAACAGCATTGACAGCATGCTCAACCCGGAGTTAGGACTTGGAGTTGGATGGGTATTTACCAAAGTAACATATCTTACGCAATTTAACGGAAGTGGAAACAAGCAAAAACCTCAAAACAAAATACTTTTCTGACAGGTTGGTAGTTACTGTCCTAGTGTGAGTGAGTTTGCCCCTTCCTCAGTTCTGTTTTTTCCCCAAGACCTTTGTAATTACACCCCCAAAATTTCCAGTCTTCTAATTACACAAAAGCATAAACAAATAGAAATAAGGACAAATAAAAGGCAAGAGGCTGATGTGTTTTCAGTTGTACGTTGCTCCTAATGAAACTCATGTGTGCAAAAACCTCAGTGATTTTGTCCTGGCTCACTGAAATTAAACAAAGAATGATACCTATTTATAATCCTGAGAGTTCTACCAGTAATATATTTTATCACTATGGTTGCAAAAAAACAAATAGCCACTAAGGAAGTATTTTTCACAAAAATGAATGAGCATGGAGGGTTCCATGGAAAGAGTTACTGCTTGTGGTGGAGTTGTGGGGAAATGCGAAGCGAGTGATGAGAAGTAGTTAAAAGCAAAAAGTGGCTTTACTTTTATTATGGTGCTGATATTTACTGTTCCCTTTCATTTCATTGGTGTGGTTTGCAATAACCTTCTGTCACTTACATAGGCTAGTTTTTCTACTGTAGTTTCAGCAGGGAAGAAAAGCGGGATATTTAAAATAATTTCGTTTATTTGTAATTAGAAAGCAAGTAACTTAATTTCTTTTTCTTGAATTGAATTGATTGCATCTAATAAATACAACAGAGTGCTTACCGAAGTGTTCTCAAAGTAACATAAACCACATGTACCATCCCACAAAGAAAGGACATCAAAATTGAGTTTCTGAATGGTTTTATGTAGATTAATTTATTGTGGCTAAATGCAACCAGCCTCCTTTTCTGCTGCCCCATTGTGTTCAGAGCTCACCAGCTGGCATTAAGTGCATAACATGGTCTCTAGAAGGGAGTGGCTGGAACACCAAAATTGTGATAGAGTGAGGCTATAGGTGAGAGCAAAGGAGGAATCCATCCTCAAACTCTACCTAATCCAAAAAATGCCTATTGCAGGCAGTATGCTATGTGTGAAAAATGTAATAGCAAGACTCAGACTGGGTGCCCATCCATTTCAAGGAGCATTCACAGTGTTCCTTGGTGGTGGCAGCTATTTTGGGAAGACTTCTGAAAGCTGTTTGAAAAGTGAGACTCCAATCTTTACCAGGGCATTCAGGGTATGAGCACTACTCATCACTAGTGGTAATAAGCCTGAAGATGTGGTGTTCTAATCCTGTTTGTCACACCTTCAAGGACTCCTCTAGATGAAATTTTCTTTACACTTGTCATCTTCTAAGAACAAAAAAAAAGTGATATATTCCTAGGGAGGGAAACTTTTAAAAGACTATTGCATCATTAAACCTTTTTTTTTTTTTTTTTAGGTGCTGCACCTCTTTGTCTCTTGCAGATGTGAAGAGCTGGTTTAAGTCTGGCGTCTTCCATAACCCCACGTTAGTACTTGCCTGTCATATCAGGTGTGTAAAACTAGTCTGCCTATTATACAGTAAGCTGTGATTGAATCCTCTATTTATGACTTCTGCCCCACATTGCATTAATTAGAATGCAAATTAAGTGTTTCCTGGAAAGCTGCTGTTTACTTCTGGCTTACTTTACATGTTTCATTAGTCTTAGGACCCTGACAGTCAAGTTATGTCAATTTAACAAGTTATCAGTCAGCAGAGCTGCTGTAATTGTACATACACATGCACGTAGGCACTGTGGGCTGCAACGGGATGCAGACTTGGGTTTGCCTCCAGCGAAAGGAATTTAAAATATGTTGTCTTGTCTTGTCTTAGCTACCGGGCTCAGCTAATTAGAGGTAAATTTTTTCCAACAGCATAGCTTGATCTTGTGCACGAGCCTCTAAACTACACCAGTGCTTCTGAATTTGGCTTTGTAAGATGTTTTTAACTGAGAACCTCAGTTTTTGCTAGAGAGTAGGTTATTTGGCCACTGCACTTGATAGTGACTGAAGAGTCTGTAACCCTAAGTAGGAGGACATGAGAATCTTGGGTAGGCACCTTAAAGGTTACCTAGTTCTAATCTACCTGCTGTGGGCAGGGATGCCACCCACTAGATTGGACTATTCAAAGCCCCGTGCAACCTGGCCTTGAACACTTCCAGGGATGGGGCATCCACAAACCTCTCTGGGCAACCTATTTCACTGCTTCACCACCCTTTGAGTAATGGATTTCTTCCTAACACCTAATTTAAACCTGCCCTCTTCCAATTTAAAACCACTGCCCCTTGTCCTGTCACTATTTTCCCATATAAACCGTCCCTTTTCCTTCTTTTCATAAGCCCCCCTTAAGGTACTGGAAGGCTGCAATCAGGTGTCTGTGGAGCCTCCTTTACTCCAGGCTGAACAACACCAACTCTCTTAGCCTGTCTCCGTAAGAGAGGTGTTCTATCTCTCTGATCATCTTCAGTGATCTCCTCTGAGCTCGGTCCAGCAGCTCCACATTTTTCATGTGCTGAGGGCCCCGTTAAGAACCACATTGAGGTGGATTGTGACTGAACAGACCACAAATTACAGAGGTTTTTTTCTGTTTTAACCATGCAGTTTAGCACAGTCTGCATTTTCATGTACGTCCCTGTTTACTAGCCTTTTGGAGCTGACACTTACTTGAGTAAAGTGGCCGTGTTCAGTGCCTCTCTGGGCCTGAGGGCATCTCCTGAAGTTTGGCAGTGTGGCTGAGCCTCTTCTGCGAGGTTCCCTGGTGCAGTAGCCCAGCTCAGGGAAGAGCTGGGTGGAAATCAGAAAGCAATACAGTGGTGGGACCATTTTGAGAATTGAGACTTTTTGAGTCATGGTGAGAGCCCACAGTGTATTGCTTTCCCCATGCAGATCATAACCACAAGATAGGCTTGGCCACTCTCCTCCCTTTTTCCCCAGTTCTGGCTTTGCTCTAGAATGTTCTCTCCTCCTCGATGTTCCATTGCCTCCCAGTTCTCCTTCCCCACCTTCCTTTTTCCATATTGAGCTGTCCCCTGTCATTCTCCCTGCTACCCTCAGATGATTTGTCCCTGATGCTCACTCTCCCCCTTGTTCCCTCAGTCCAAAACCCCTAGACCCTCCTTTGTTCTTGGTCTCTCATCTCTGGACCCGTTCACGGTCACCCGTTCCACTCTGTGGAATTCCACACGGGAGACCCCTCCTTCCTCTTTGTCCTCGCCGCCGCTTTTTACATCCCCGTGCTGTGTAGAGCGGTGCCTCGGCACCGGCACCTTTTGCTCAGCCTGTCAGCAGTGTGCCTGAGAGGCAGAACCTGGGAGCAATTTTAGGGACGCTTTCTGGGGTGATGCAGCGGTACCTCCGCACCAACCCCCCTCCAACGCTCTGCCACTGCATCGGTTCCCTCACCTTCCTGGGACAGATCCACAGAACTTTGTGAGGACTGATATCCTGTGTGGAGCTTCTCTTGCCTCTGCTTGCCTATAAGGTGGAGGGTCTGGAGGGGAAGCCATGTGAAGGGTGGCTGAGGTCACTGGGTCTGTTCAGCCTAAAGAAGAGGAGACTGAGGGGAGACCTCACAGCAGTCTGCAACTTTCTTGTGAGGGGAAGAGGAGGGGCAGGCATTGATCTCTGCTCTGTGGTGACCAGCGGCAGGATCTGGAGGGAATGTCCTGAAGCTGAGTCAGGGGAGGTTTAGGTGCGGTATTAGAGAAAGATTCTTCACCCAGAGGGTGGTTGGGCACTGGAACAGGCTCCCCAGAAAAGTGATGCTGCACCAAGCCTGACAGAGCTCAAGAATCATTTGGACAATGCTCTTGTGCACATGGTGGTGTGATGCCTGGGGTGACCTGTGCAGGGCCAAGAGTTGGACTGTGAGGATCCTGAGGGGTCTCTTCCAACTTTGGGATGTTCTATGATTTTATGATTCTATAGCTGTGCAACGTGCAGAGTTGAAAGGTTGCATTTTCTGTTTTGTAAAATATTGGGAATTATGTCACTTTGGAGGAAGACCTATTTTGAGGGCATGGTTTAAGAGTGAAAATGGTGGTGTTCCTGGGTTGATGGTTGGATTTGAGGATCTTAAGGTCTTTTCCAACCCTAAGGATTCTATGATTCAAAACTAACCAGTACTTTCTTAACCTTTCAAGGTGCTGTGATGAAAGATGTATCTCTGAATGTATTTGAGCCCCAGAGGAAGAATTTTCACACAAGAAGGAGCTTACACCAAAGTAATGAAGAATTTGGCCCCTGGCACCGTTATTTTCCTCGGCTCCCACAGTGACAGAAGGGGGTGGAGGGAAGTAACCTATCCCATTTCTGTTTGAAAATATTTAGCTTGAGTGATGTGAAGATTTCAGTAGATCTGTGACAAGATCAAAGACTATAAATTATTTAACAGTGGTTCTACTTTTGTGGAATTATTTAAAGTATCATAATTGCAGCTCAGCTTCCCAGCCTTCATTTTCAAGTCTGGAATTCTGTTGGGAACTATCATAATCACTGAAGAGTATAATATTACAGGCTGGGTATAAAAATATCTTTTTAATGACTAGCAAATTAGTGAAATGTCTTGACCTAAATCTAGACCAAACAGAAGACAGTGTTTTTATGGAGGGGTAAGAAAGACTAAATTGTCACCACATTGTTATTCTTGTTAAATTCTCCACTACTTAAAGTGTCAGTTGATTAGATAAAATTTGTAACACTGTGCATCAATGCAAGTGATGAAGGGCTGTGTGTTACGTAGTATCTTGGCATTTCTGCACTTTTGTTTTCCTTTTAATGGTAGCATGCGCATTCTGTGACTGAAACTTGGAAAAATAAAGGCTATTCATTACTTTAGTACCCTGTGAACAATAGAGATCATGAAAGGCATCACAGGGAACTCCTCTGTGTGTTGGCTCTTCAAGAAGCGAGATGAGCCCTTGGAGGGTTTTCTCATAGGCTTCAAGTAATTGTTGTGTGCATGATCTGCCTGGCTAAACTCTTTGTGTCTGACTTAAATAAGATCTAGAAGACACAGGAATGTCTCACTCCATACCATGTGATTCATAGTGTTAACCAAGTCTCTGTTAACATAGAGACAGGAATTTATTCTCCAAATTCTGGTTTGTAAATGACTTAAGGAAACGGAGCCCTTGTGTTCCTGTGCGCGATTACTTTTCAGTGGCAAAATCCTCAGTTTGATGAATTTTGACTATATAGTGAAGATACCATGCAGATATCTGCAGATGAGGACTCTATTTCAAATTGCGTTGCCAATTTTCAATGCGATCTGGGGCAAGTCACTGGGCTTTCTGTTCTTCTTTGCCCCCGAATCTAGCCAGAAGCGATAACACTGAATGGTTTACATGTTAAGCATTATGGTGCTGCAGCTGCATTTGCCGTGCAGAGTTTCTGCAATGAGGGAGGGAAATAAGAGTGGTGGTGCAGACAGGCTGTCTGCATTTTGCCTTCATGCCAGGGTACAATAGACATTTCTGAGGCAGAGACCACCTTAGTGTCCTGTGTTCATGGAACTCCTTATGCAGTGAGGCTGCAGTCTGTAACTCTGAGCACCAAAGTGAGCAGTAGGAGCCCAGAGATAACAAGGCAGGAGCAGAGGTGGTCTCCATTCCTGCCTTTCTTTCCACATGGCCAGGGCCCATGGTGCTCTGCATTTCAAAGACAAATGACAAATTGGTTCAGCACCTGGCTGCAATGAATGTGATTAGTCTTTAATTAATATTAATTAAAGCATGAAGCATGCATGAGCATGAAGGAGATTCATAAATTAAATGGAAAAGACTGATATCTTGAGAATTTGTATCCTGGTAGGACCTGTGTAGCAGGTTGGAAGCCATCTACAGCAAGGTTACACTCAGTACCTGCGTGGATTGTGGATGCATGTCAGATGTGGAATGTTCTCCCAGAAGACAAACACAATGTGAACAATCGTTTTTACTGGCAAATGTCATCTGTTAGATATCAGCCTAATTTTCTCCAGTGACACAAAGCAGACTTCACCCTTGCTGTGTTGAGCATTCAGTTTGGCTGTGTGCAACCTAGGGCTCTGGCTCAGCTACTCTTTCAGGCTGCGTGTTGACATGCACTGGGGATCTGGAGTCTCCACGGCGTTTAAGCAAGATTGTATCATGGTGCAGCCATTTCTTTCACTTCTCTTCACCGAATTACATCCTCCTACTCCTTGAAAATATGGTAGAAGTTGCTTGAAGAGTTTACTCGTTTTGTTACCATTCCTTGCTGTCTAGTTTTGCTGAAGTTATGATGACAGACCAGGAAGGGCTTAGAAAAGGACATTAGGAGAATGATCAGAGACCTGGAAACCCTACACGCATAAGCTCAGTCTAGTTAGTTTATCCAACACCACGACCTAATAATTCCTAGATGTACTTTGAATGAAGATCTTTTTGATTAGTGGATAGTTTTTTCCTGTCCCAGGAAAAGGCTGGACAAAATAGGAAATGAGGATTTTGTCTGGGTATTTTTATTCTGTTTCTATTTTGTTTTGTTTGCTTTTTTTCCGCCTTAAATTGTAAGAGTGATTAACCACTGCTTTCCTGGGAATGTGGAGAGGTCTTCATCACTTTCAGTCTTTTAAACTCAAGCTTTTCATTTCTAGAGTCAGAAGAGGGTTTTATGGCCTGTGGTTGTAGGAGCTCATGGTCAAGCAGACTTGATTATTTCAATTGTATGTGACTGGCTGCAGTGCCTTTTCTGGTCCTTTCCAGCACAATATTCACAGGCCTGTGTCTTCCGAAAAAGCCCCATCTTTTGATTTTCAAGAAGGATGACAGTTTGAGTGAAGCAACCACTGACCTTAAATTTTCCAGTGTAAGAGCTCAGATGTCCACAGTCCTTCCACGTGGTCATAAATCTTCAGCTGTACAAACTTGGCTTGATAAGTGGTAGAAACCCTCTTCCATTGAAGAAGCTCCAAACCCCACTCTTTACCAATAAGAATTTGCCAGGAAGTCTCTTGGTGAGACTGTGCTGTATGTAAGCAGGCTTTGGAAAGCTTCCAGATACATTCCACACTGTACACAAACTAGACAGGGCTGAAATCTCATCTAGTGTGTGTCCTGGAATTAATGCTCATCCCTCTTTATAATAAATGAGTGCTGTTTGGCTATAATCTTTCTAAGCTGTAATGCACTGGCATCCTGGAGTGCAAGAGTCCTATCTTAGATGACTACATTCAAAACATACCCTAGGGACTGTTAGAGAAATTTATAATCGTCCCTTTAGAATCCCAGGATTAAATTCTAAGTGGCAAGCAAATAAATAAACAATGTTTCTCCCTAATGCCTATTTATTTACTGTAGATCAATGGAACATTCAAGGATGAAATTGGTTTTCTCAGAGGATTAAAGATATATTTAAAATAGACTTTATTATGAGAATTAATAGTGTGGATTCTGGAGGGGGGAGGGGTTAGTGTGAACCAGGTTATCACAAACAGTTACATTCTGAAAGAACTATTTAGGGGCAGGAGAAGAGAAGTTTAGTTGAAGGATGCCTAATTGTGGTTCATCAGTTTGACATCCTGCTAAAAGAAGTCTTTGAAATTGCCTACTGTTGCTGGGAACTGGGCAAACAATGTGGAAATGCATTGACAGATGATGTGTGGGCCAACACTAGGGATTGCAATACCTGTTCAGGGCAGGACCTGCTCTTTGCCCTATTTTTGTGCCTGGTCTTGAAGAGCAGACGACATCTGTGCGCATGAGAGGCGACCCCAGCAGCTGCAGAGCCCAGCTACTAGACTGCGCCCTACTCCTACCTCCTCTGACCAAAATACACCCAGCCATGAGGCAGGTTCCTCCTCCTCTTGGACTAGCTGTGATGATTGATGCTGTTTTCCTTCCCTAGTTTTTACTGGGCTCCTCATCTGTCTGAGTTTGAAAGGATTCTTTTTTCTGTATTGCCAAAAGGATAAAGAACAGCAGCAGCGGAGAGTCTGGGGCTGTTTAACTGAAGTGCAGATTGGTTTGGAGTGCTGTGGATTGGGGCACTGGTTGCTGCCACCTCATAAAAACAAGTGAAGCACTTCTTTTCATCTTTGGGAAAAAAACAAACCAAAACCCCTGAAAAAATGATGTTAGCAACCACAGAATGAAAGAACAGCCCATGCAGTGTGTAAGAGTGGAGTTGTTAGACCACAACATCAGTAAGTGCCCAGGTGAATGAAAGACCTTTGAAATGAAAATCTAATATTGAAAATATATTGTGTTTGTATAGAGCGTTGTTTTCTTCCCTCTCTTTCTGGTTGTTGTTCTCTGTGGTTTCTGAGTGAGTTGCAGTGCTCTCGAAGACTCACAGTATTGCAGCGTCCTTGAAGACTGACGGTATTGCAGCTCTGTTGACCAAGATGTAGATTCGAATGTAGCCTCTACTGATGAGAGAATGAAGTATATTCTGTAATGTACACATGGAATCTATAAGGGATCATAAGGAATTCCTCAATCTATAAGGAATCATCTAGATTCTCTAAGGAATCATCTATAAGGAATCATCTAGATTCTCTAAGATGATTCTAAATGCTTCATGTAGCTTCTGTACCCTTCCATTTTTTTTAATATTGTTTTCCCTGCAGTGCCTAAACATGTCTTTTTTTTTTTTTTTTTTTTTTTTTTTTTTTTTTTTTTTTTTTTTTTTTTTTTTTTTTTTTTTTTTTTTTTTTTTTTTTTTTTTTTTTTTTTTTTTTTTTTTTTTTTTTTTTTTTTTTTTTTTTTTTTTTTTTTTTTTTTTTTTTTTTTTTTTTTTTTTTTTTTTTTTTTTTTTTTTTTTTTTTTTTTTTTTTTTTTTTTTTTTTTTTTTTTTTTTTTTTTTTTTTTTTTTTTTTTTTTTTTTTTTTTTTTTTTTTTTTTTTTTTTTTTTTTTTTTTTTTTTTTTTTTTTTTTTTTTTTTTTTTTTTTTTTTTTTTTTTTTTTTTTTTTTTTTTTTTTTTTTTTTTTTTTTTTTTTTTTTTTTTTTTTTTTTTTTTTTTTTTTTTTTTTTTTTTTTTTTTTTTTTTTTTTTTTTTTTTTTTTTTTTTTTTTTTTTTTTTTTTTTTTTTTTTTTTTTTTTTTTTTTTTTTTTTTTTTTTTTTTTTTTTTTTTTTTTTTTTTTTTTTTTTTTTTTTTTTTTTTTTTTTTTTTTTTTTTTTTTTTTTTTTAGTTTAGTCCTATTTTTACTGCAATCTTTATCCAAGCTGTTCGTTTCTCTGATGTGATGGTGGTGACACCTGAATGTTTCACTTTCAGGGTTGTAAAATCCTCCTGTTGAAGCTGTGTGTATAGATTGCTTTCTAGTGCACAGGCAGTGAAATTTGCGCCTGGAACTCTTGTGCTTCCAAGGTAGGGAAGAAACTGTTACTAAATTTCACAGAGGCTGGAACAACTCATGAACATGGCAGGACATGAGGGAAAGTTCCTTTTGATTAATTTTTTGGGCACTGTCCTTCTTTTCTGAGTTAAAACTTGTGTTCCATAGGAGGCAATGATTCCTGCCAGGCTTCTGTGTGCCACTCCAGCCAGGCAAAGCAAAGGAGTTAAATGTTACTGAATATCTCTGACTCACAGGCTTCATGTGGAAGAGAGGGATGGCAGTGATTGAAGCAACTATGAAAAAGAATAACTGGGGCATTTGGTTAATGATGGCTGAAATCTGAAGAGGAAGGAGGGTGAGAAATTTGGGTACTAGATAGTGAATAAGAGCCTGAAGGAATGTGGAAAATATGTATGGTGGCAAAAAGAGACACTGCAGAGATCTATAAATGATGCAGGAAATCGTGAAGGCTAAGATACAGTTGGGGGACTGATTATATCTGTGCAATGGACTTAAAAATTCTTACAGTCGTCTGGAGAGGTTACGTGAAAAAGAAAATTTGCATGATGGGACTAAAAGGCATTGCTAATTGATAACTATAGGCTCTGCTTTTGAAAGGCCATGAGAATTTTAAAAGATGGGAGGGGTGATTGTGGACTTTGCAAATGAACTCTGTGTGTTGGGGGGAGGTGAAATATTCCTCTACACTTTGTTTGAGGACTGGAGTTTTGGGATTGTTGTCAAGGAAATGCTTATGGCTATAAATTGCATTTTTTAAAACACTCTTTAATTTAAAAGCCCTTTGTCCCATTTGTTGTATTAGTCTTACAGTTCTTGCTTTAGGCTTATATTAAAAGTTGGCAGTCTCAGCTGGAGGAAAACTAGGGGATAGGTCAGATGCTAATTAATTTCATGCTAATTGTGCCATAATTTGAAATCCAGTGGATTAGTTTTCTGTGGGAGAGCTGAAATATATGGAAAGACAAAAAGGAATAAGGATAATTAATCTCTGTAAAATTTCTTGGGATACTCTAAGAAAAGAGGGTTTGTTGTTGCTTTTGTTTTTTGTTTGAAGTGTTTTAAAGGTGCCTGTGCTGTGGATTATGTGGAAGATTCATTTCTGCTGAAAAACACCTTTTTGTTCCGGAAACACCTAGAATAAATACCTCAGTGGCTAGATAAGCTCTTGCTGAGGGTTCCTTCCTCAATAGGATGAGTTTGAATTTGGACAGAGTTCCTGTTTCGCCGCCATGGGAGGGTGGTCCAGACCTTTGAGCTGCGTGCCTGGGAGGGAGAAAACATTACTTACCATAGGATCGTAGAGCACTAGGTTGGAAGGGGACCTTGAGGATCATCTGGCCCAAACTTTCCTGGCAAAAGCACAGTCTAGACTAGGTGGCCCAGCACCCTGTCCAGATGAATCTTAAAAGTTGTCTGTTTATTTCTTTTCTAGAAGTAGACAAGGCTGGAATGGACAAGGGATGGATGCCAACCACTTCTCGCTCTCTGCATTTCCCTCCTGCCGAGTCTCCAGTGGCTGGTTGGAGAGCTTGACTCAGAGCCAGACTGGGGGGAGTAATTTACTGCTGGCCTCTATTGGCTATAAATTACTACATGCCCTGGGGAATAGCAGCTGTAAAGGTAGAGCTGTGACTCAGAAGTGGGTCCCATGCTCACCACCTCTAAGGTTGTTCTCTTACACAGGGAGCACCAAGCTCTGACTGACATCAAAAAAACTGCTTCTGTGTTTCCAGGCTGGTCCCATACAAAATATCTCTGATTGTTGGAGTTTTCTCCATGCGTATTGTCAGTCTATTAAAGTTCAACAACGTAATTCTGAACCACTGGGGAGCAGTGACTTCCCGAGAAATCGTCTCTTGTTCTGAAGTCCAAGGAGCTCCAACTCAGTGAGGAGGCGGGGAGGAGTGGCACAGGTTTCACCACTTAACTTTTGTTTTGCTTTCTGCTTATGAACACCAAGCAGAAGTTCAAATAACATCACAAAGCAGAAAGCTTTATGATTAATTATGCTTGGTACAGGTATAATTTAAACATATTGACTTGTCTGAAGTAAGTGCCAGACGGTGCAATAGGGGAGACAGGAAGTGGCTGGTCAAGATTGCTGAACCAAGCTGGAATAAGAAGTCAGGGAGAGGAAGCGCATCATCATTTAACTTTGCTTGGCAGCTCAGCAGAAAACTGATGCAATCGCTGATGGACGCTGATATCAAAGGGAGAAAAATCATGACAAATTCTTTGTGCTTTTAAAATTAATGTAAAGCTAATCAATAGCTTGACTTGCTGCAATATAAAAATGTAGTACTGGGACCTCCATTAAAATGATTTTTCTTTAAACCTATATTCTGGGATTGCTATTAGAGAGGCTTTAGAGATAATAATGACAGTTAAAAGAGAGCTTTCCAATTCCCACCAGGTTGTTGCATTTCACAGCAACTAGTCTGTAGCTATGCTGGGAACTAGATAATATCAGCCCTTGAAAGATTATGTTTTCTTTAGAGCTTTTTCTTTACGGACCGGTGGGTCCCTAGGAATATTTAAGGTAGCACTTAAATGGGGTCAGGGATGGAGAGAAGAAGAAACCATTTGACTCTACTAGACTCACTTTGCTGAAAGAGATTTTGGCTGGTTTTTTCGGCTCCGTCTCTCTCTCTGTCCAGAAAACTGTGACTATATGTGAATCTGTGAGCCAAAGTTCGGAATCCAACCAGCTGCCTGAGGTTTCTGATAACAGATCATATTGTAGTGAGGTCTCTCTTACCTTTGATAAGCCATGTGTCTAAAATCAGAATATGTGTATTTTTCTTGACTTAGTGGGTGTGTTTTATCACCCTGTGTGCACATTCTTCGCTCTCTCACTCAAGCTGGTCATAACCGTTCAATGGTTATGACTGTGCCATCTGTAAAAGTGTTACATGGTTTGCCACGGTCCTGCTCGGAGACGTCTGTTCCTCCTAAATCGTGTCTCTGTGAGTGCTGGTCACAGAGACTCCACAACTCAGCACTCCTGGACCCGACTGGTGATTCATGCCTCCACAGTTCCATGATGCTGGCTGTGCGGAAGCCAGAGGTGAGCCTTCTGCCCCACGCATTTCTCCCTTCTCCTTTCCTGAAATGCGCTGGATGTCGTGAAATCGCAGCTATGCCAAACTTCTGCACAAAGAGCGAATGTTGTGCAACTAGGTGAAATTTGCACAGTGTGGTTTTGGAAATGGCTTTTTTTTGTTGATGCAGGGCACTAATCCAGGTGTTCTGGTTTTACTTTTCTTGTATGAGTAGCCTCTGCTCTGAGACAGCTGCAGTATTTGCTGGACTTACCTTTAGGGAATACAAAGTGTGTTGGTCAGGCTTGCCTCCTCGATCACCTCAAATATGATCTGAGCTTCCCCATCATCTCAGATTAAATCTCAGCTTCCCTGTGCTGGTCTTCTGAGTCCTAGTGCTCCTGTAGAATTTGCCAAAGCTGAATCATGCTTCTGTGGCAGCTTCTCTACTTCATTTTTCAGAGGTTCTAGAGGAGATATTTTTGGGATTTGGAGTTCCTAGTTCTCAGCAGCTGTCACCAGTATCTGTATGGGTGAGATAAAGTTGCAAAATGTTTTGGTGTTGCATGCTGCACTTCTCCTGGTTGGTCCTGGGAGCTTTTTGATGGTAAGTTACAACTTCACCAGGAATGCTTACAGTATAACCCCACTGTAGTTCCTTTTTGACAACTGTGGCCACGAATACGATGTCTCCATAAATCTGTTTTTCACCTTAGTATGAATTGTTGCATCTACTCAGGCCATGACGTTGCTAATAACCCATTACATGAGTCCGAAGCAAGTCCAAAGAACAGGAATACCCTCCTTTTACTGCCTCTGTGTGACTCTTAAACATGGCATGGGATTTGTGATTCAACTCTTACTTAGAGCTTCATTTAGCTAGATGGGGGCATGGGAATGAAGGGAACCTCCAAAGCTTAACATCAGCATCTGGATGAGATGGCAACAAAGTTTCACTGTGGGAGAGATTTTGAAGCCATGGAGATGGCATTGTGAATTGTTCTGAAAGCTGCCAATTGTTGTCAGTATGTTGACAATTATTTTCAATTTGTTTTGTTTTGGTTTTTAATTGGGAAAATGTTCCCAGAAGCTTAGTAAATGAGGACATGTTCTTATAAATATTGAGCTACAATGTAAAAGCTCACATGGCCCAGTTTTGGTTATGAAACCTACTTCTTGCAGTTGGTGTCATTTTGCCCCTCGAAGACCTGTGTTCAGAAGTGGTGCCTCTAGTTGTAGGATGAGGGTATTTATCTCAGCCTGCAATGAGATAAAGCTTAGAATATACTTCTTTTAAACCGCACATGCAGCCTTGCAGATAGATTTAGCCCCACTCTAACACATGTCTCTGTGGACACAGAATGCCAGAAAACAGTAGTATATTCTGTATGGTGTTTATAAGCTCCTTGCGAAACTGCTGAACCAAAAAACCTAGTCTTCAACAATTAAGATCAGGATGGTGCTTGCAGAGGTGTTTTGTAGTCAGTTTTCTTTCATACCTTAGACATTTTCTTTTTCAGAGATGATGGAGGTTCTTGAAACTTCCTCTTGTCCATTGCATTCAAAAATCGTTTGTGAAATACCACCTCGAGTGGTTTTAAGAGATTTCCTCCTCCTTCTGTGCACAACCAAGATCAAAATTAAGTGACTTTCTCACAGTAGATTAGTTAGCTAATGTTAGGGGACATGGGAGCTCTGTGTAACCATACCAAAGCCAGTTTCTGAAAGCCAGGTGTGCACTGACAAGGCCTGAAATAAATGAAAGGGTTTTAGCTTCTTGCTCACATATCTACATAAGTCTTAAGGAAAATGGGGAAAATATACCCTTATGTTATTTACCTGCTAATAACATCTCTGTCCTTGCCTATACAATGAAAGATAAAATAATGAGCAATGAGTGCACTAAAGACATGAATTGCCCTTGATTTCTTGATGGCTCCAAGGAGCCCTCCAAATGAGTACTTCAAATGAGTTCTTAGAGAGTAAGTTATCCCTCACTGTGAACATGAGTGGTGGAATTTAGGTCTTTTGTTTTTGGAAACCAATGTTTCTAATTCTATGCATTTCAAGTCTGCAAACTGTTTATCATGGCTAGAGAAATTAAACTTGCAGGTGTGGTCGGTTTTGCTTTGCTGCTGATGAACATGGTCCTACAAATACTTTTTCAAAGCAAAGATAAACCTTGCTGACTTGTGCAAAGTAACACCTTGATTTATCCGTGTCCAAGATTCAAAGCATTCAAACTCTTCCGTGGGAAGGAAATTCATTAAGGGAGGTTATTCGGAATTCCTCTCCCTATGTGTTTTTCCACATCTTCTGTGGTCCATCTGTGAAATGGACCATAAGGGGGAAGCATAGGGAGTGGGAGATCAGCATAGTGGGAAAACAAAAACAATGAAACCTCATTGAATTGATGATGAAAAGAAGGGAGACAAAAAGACTCCAAAGTGAGCTGTGGGTGAGCTGGGGGAAAAGAAAGGAGAACAAAGTGTCTGAATGCCCAGAGGAAAAGAAGGGGCCACAGAACTGCTGGCCGGTTAAGCAAAAATGAGGAAACGAGTGAATGGGGAGAACAGCAAAAAGCTGATGCAGTTTGCAGCATGCAGAATTAGAAGCAGAGTTTGTAGACAGGAACGAAATACGTTTTGCCTGTTATGTTTTTTTTGAGTAGGACCTTGTCCTGCTTTCAGCTGGGATACAGGTCATTTTCTTCTTAGTAGCTAGTACATGTCTGCATTTGGGTTTAGGATGAGAACCATGTTAATGCACTGATGTTTTGGTTGTTGCTGTGCAGTGCTTGCCCTAAGTCAAGGACTTCTCAGTGCCTCATGCTCTGCCAGGGAAGAGCTGCACAAGAAACCATGAGGGAGCATGGCCAGGACAGCTGATCGGAGCTGGCCAAAGGGATGTTCCATACCACACACCATCATGCCTAGTACATAAACTGGGGAAAGTTGGCAGGGAGGACCTGACCACTGCCTGGGTTTTGGTCAGCGGGGGGTGAGAAATTGTGCTGTGCATCACTTGTCTATCTTGGTTATTTTTTTCATCTCTCCCTCCTTTTTTATTACAATTATCATTTTTTAAATTAGTGGTAACACTAGTTTTTTGGTTGTTGGTTTTTTTTTTTTAACTTTTTAAAATTATTTAACTGCTCTTATCTCAATGCATGAGTTCTCCCTTTTTTTCTCTTTTCCCTATTCTCCTCTCCTCCCCTTCCCACTGGTGGGGGGAGTGAGTGGGCAGCTGCTTTGGGACTTAGTTGCTGCCTTGGGTTAAACCATGACAGACCTTAATCTCTAAATGGTATACATGTCTTCGCAGTGGACCAGCTGGAGAAATTGGGTGTGATTCAGAGTGAATGAGGGAGGCAGCATCTGGCTCTAAATTTGCTGTATTCCTTCTGCTTCATGTCAATGCCATAGAATAAAGTTTTGTATTAGGGAAATTGGGACCTCCATTAAAAATGTATATCACATTAGGTGATATATTACTCTTCCAAACCCTAGTCTCGAACATCCAAAAATAGTTTGCCATGGACATGTGAGGCAGGTCATAGACTCTGGTGAGCAGTATTTAGTGTTCCATGGGGATGGGGAGAAATGCTCTAATGAAATCACCAGCCTTGAACTAAGCTGCTTTTCTTAGGTGGCTCCCCCAGACCTCAGTAAAAGCATGTCTGTGCAGGTTCAGCCAAGCTGCCTGTTGAATAGTTTGGCCAAATGCAGGAAGCAAGATCTTTGACCTTCTGCAGTGTCCTCATTGTAGACGCACGCATATAATTTCCAGTAATTTAACAGGAGCTTTAGTTTGAAAAAGATTTGGGTTTTATTACTTTCATTCATCATCATTAACTCATGCCATGTGGCGGAGAGGAGGGAATGACATATTTCCGCAATTAGATTCAGTATTTTGCATGAAAAAATGAGCTGTTACAGCAAATGCTGCCTTTGAAATAGGGACTAAAACCTATGGAAACAAAAGTTGTGATGTGTGCTTGGAAGACAAGAGTTAAAAAAGGATATTTTTACTATGAAGTCTTCTTTAAGTTGTGGTTAGAAATGATTTAACCTTCTAACCTGTTCCTACTGTGTACTTGGCTTATGTTCAAAAAATGTTTTCAATCCAGTACCTTGATGAGCTTCTAATTTGTCTGTTACAAATGTGTTCTATTTCTGCTTACTCTTAAAAGGTGCACCGGCTTCGTCTGCTGAAAATACCTTTGTGTAGGGCTGCTTGTGTGCAGGGGGAGCGTGAAATTTCGTTTGATTTTAAGATCGTGTGGGTTTGCTTTGCTTGAATTTTGGTTTAGCTGAGCCCAACAACTTAACACAAAACACAGGTAGGAAAATTGTATTTCCCATGGTGCGGAATGCAAAAGGGACCAGTTCTTTGGAGTGGCTTGCTTCTGCGCTGAGGTGCACTTCAAGCATTTGGCTACACTCTACTTTTTAACCCTATGCTGAGCAAGGGCCTGATCCTGTTCTCCATGAAGTCGAAGGGAAGTTTGCCATCATGGGAACAACATGGGGCCTGAAGTAGGTAAGGAAACCCAAAACCAGGTGGGTTTTGTGTGGTTGAATGTTCCTGCCAGCATTCCTCATGACTGTGTGTGTGACACATGCTCCCTTGATAATCTAATGAAGAATATGTGTAGACCCAAATATGTATTCTATTTTACAGAGCAGACTGCATTTTGGGTAATTTGCCTTTTCTCCTTGTGTGCATCTCATTCTTATGGATGTTCACATGAGCCAGTACTCCTGATAGCTTTTCTGCTTTCCTTCTTGGAATGTTGGTTTTCTTTTCTGCATGTTCAATTACATGTGCACATTCATCTATCATTAGTTCCTCTTCACTGGAGGATATTTTGGAGAGCTCTTTACGCAGCATTCATAATACTCTCATCCATGATCTGGATTTCTTACTGACAGCAAAAGTTCAATCCTTTTTGCTGCTGTTTTATTCATTTTATAGCTTTATCTAGATAAACTACTTGCAAGTTCTATAGTGGAAGTTTAGCAATTTGGTTGAATTTTTTCCTTCTAATTCAATTGTGCATTGAATTCTGTTCAAATTTATATTTATTTGTACTGGTTTTAAGGCATTTAAAAATGTAAGGTCCTCATTTATCAGGATTTCTCTACTGATTGCATTCTTACATTGTTGTCATAATTCTCATAGGATTTTTTTTTGTTGTTGTTGCTCTCGTTCTTCTTTGGAAAAATGATTCTCATTGTTTGATTATACTTGCCAGCTCATTTCTGTTTCAGGAGAAAAAAATGATCCTTTGCTTTACTGCACTCTATTACCTCTGTTAGTAGTGATAGTGTACGTGTCTGGCTGTGTGTGGGGGGGAGATGTAGAGAAGCAAACCGCTGTAGTCTCTCCTTGCACCAGCTGCCCTCAAGACTATTTTTGCTAGGATATCCACCATGAGAAAGACATTGAAAATGTCTCCTAAACTTGGTTTATAACATATTTTCTCGTGATCTCACCGCAGGCATGAGAGGAAGAATTTAGACCTTATTGGATTTCTCTCCTGCATCTTTGGAAGAGTATGATGCCTGCCTGGCACTCTTAGGAAGGTCAAAACTTGCCCTCTCCTGAAGGGATATGTCTGGGGCCCCAGTTCTTACTCCTCATTTCAAACATACACAGAGGTCAGCACAAGACTCTTTGAGTAAAAACTTTGTGGTTCGGATATATTTTCATGGTGATACACTAAAATGCAGTCTCTAAAATTTGGTATAAGTGATAGAGAAGAAACTACACCAATAATTTATTTCTTTTACTAATAATTCATCTGGCTATTGATCTAGGTTGAGTTTGGCTCCAGCTCTGCCCTTCAGCAGTTTTTTGTAAACAGGTTTTTCTTACCTTCATGAGTCAGAGTTTGACATTCCCACTCTGTGCAATAAATTACACCTGTGTCTTCAGTACCATGCTAATGCCTGGGATTTAGTGACAAAAGGAAGGAATATGAGCTCAACTTTTTATCTGGGAAGGCTTTGTCTTTTGCATTACTCAGTCTCCACACTGAAACTTCTTTCATTCTACCCCCCTTAGTGCCTTTACAGAGAGAAGAGCAGAGCGAAACAAATTCATTTCCCACCTTTGGAAATCTGTGTTTTAGTCTACCTTCTTGTGGTTAGGTTTTAATTAAATTTAAAGGTAAGATGTGGAAGGGTCGCAAGTACACCCATATAAGAAATGTATCTGTAGAAGCAAATAGACTCTCTACACTCAAGGAGATTATTAATACGAGGCGAATTTACTCAAGAAATTCTAGGATCAGGCCCATGATATAGAATTTGATTTAATTCACTCATACATAATGATTACCCACAGCTCTGAGCAGATGTAGTAATGACTACAATTACTTGCAGATCATTTTTTACTATGATTAAATCTGTACATTATATTATTCTTGAGGCAGCAGTTTTTAATATTCAGCTTACTCCCCTCCCTCATCAACATTGACTGTACACAAGCTTAGAGGCAAATCCCCAGTTCAGCAATGAATCGCTTTTTGCCAGGAGCAAATGTTGGCTTATGTTGGAGTCCTTTGGTGTATGCATCTAATGCTCTGAGTTCAGCTTTGAAGCATCAAAATTGTGTGTGTGTGTGTCTGTGTTTTCAAATGTATTTCAGTTGTGAAGCCCCCCCTTGCCCCCAGCTTCAAGAGGGAACTTACAGAATAATGTTGAGTGTGCAAAGTGTCTCAGTGACCAAGGACTGAAGCAATGGAGTGACCAGCAACCTGACCTAGAAGTTTGATCATCCCTTGAGAGCTTCCAGCTGACTCAGGTTGGTTTTGCTGGGGCCAGCAGATTTCTGCGTTCCACTCTTGGTTCCGCCCGGGTCTCTTTGCGTGCGCCTCGAGAAGTCTGCAGACTGCCTTTTAATTTATTCTTTTGTGAGACCAGGGTAAGAGTTACTTTGAGAGCAGAGAGACTTGAATTGTGTTAGGGGATGCTGAGGATATGCAAAAGGTCTTATGCTGGTGGGCATATGAGAGAACAGGACTTTTTGAACAGGGCATTTGCCAAATGTTTTTCATTCATGTGTGATATTTGCCTCATCTTTTAGATTACACACAGCGAGTGTTGCAAACAGACCAAAAGGAGATAAATATAACTGGACATTAAAAAGTCACTTTATAAGCTTGATTGTTCTATTTTTGATAGAAAAATCTTTTTGGTAATTGGAGACCAGGTTAGAGAAAATCAGACAATATCATTGTCTGTCGACTAACTGAAGATTTTCTAATTAAGAGAACAAGTTTCATCAGCCACCTCCTCCCTCAATATTTCCATCTCAGCAAAATGAGACTTGTCAGAAAATACTCACCACTCTTGACTCTGGTTCTTTATCCACATAGGGAGGATCACTGCATCAAACAAAGACATCTGTCACAGTTCTTGTCATCTGTGTTTGTTTCTGGATTTTTTTCTGATGAAAGCCGTGACAAAACCTCTGATTATGATGAGGCAATTTTTAAAAGCATTGAATTGTGGTTGGGAGGTGAAAAGTTGTTTGTTTGCCTGTGGAATTTCTACTCAGCTGGGTGACCAGGAAAGAACTTGTTAAGGAACATTCTGTTTCATGTTGCTTCACCGCTAATACTCTTGATTTCTAGTTTGCAGTAAATTTTAGGAATGATCTTGATCGCAGGAGATGACCTAAACCGAAATTCTAGAAAATTGCTACTCACAAACACTTCCTGTTGCAAAAACCGTGATTTTAAACCACTGCATTACCCTTAGGGCAATGTGATAAAGGAGCAGAAAGAGAAAATGAAAAAAAAGACTGATTCACAGTAAAATGCGAAATTGTAGGTGTAGAAATCAATTCTTTGCATAGAGCAGCTAAAAGGAGTGTCAGTACTCTTAACAATTATATTTATCTTAATGATTAGCTGCAGTAACACTCAGGAGCAGTGGACTCTGCATTGATCACGAGGAAATGATGCATATTGCTCAATGTGGATGAATGATGTTCCGGAGTGACAAGTTGATGTCTTCAGATTGAACAAAGCCCCCTGTGTTTTATAAGCTGGCCTCTGGTCAGAAAAGGTTACTGTGATCTGCAGTGTCTCGAGGTGTGCTAATAGCGAGGTGGGTAAGAGCTGACATGGTACTCAGGGTTTGGTTTTATAAAAAGTCGTTGACCACTTTAAGGGACACTCATAGCACTCTAGGCATAACTGCAAACCAGGAGGCCATTTGTCATAAAGATTATTACTAGGTGGTTAAGCACTTGAAAGGCTACCACTTGATGCAAGACCTTCCCTATAAAAGCTTGGCTATAGGTCGGTAATTTGCCAATATTCCTGGGTCAGGAGAAAGCAGCTTAAGATCAGAAATAATAATAGAACATTTTAAAGCTGACAGTACAATGCCAGAAATGGGGAAAGTATTAATAATTTTCATGATAAAAAGACCCTATCAGGTTTAGGGGGAGGAAAAGAGTCACAAAGGAATCTAGCTGAAGATTTGAAGAGATACTTCAAAGGGCTTCATTAATATAAAAGGAAAGATTAGCCCAAGAACAAAAGAATACGAGAGGAGTTTGCAGGTATAAAGCCGGCAGAAGAATTATAATAATGTCATACATGGGGTTTTTGAGTGAAAAGCTGAAGAGAAATTAAAACAAAGCTATCTTTAAACTTTTCAAACCAATAATGTCATTAAGGATATCCTCCGAAAGTTAAGATGAGGGTTTTTATGGAATGCTGCTCTAAAACTTAATTTTCACTTTTGAACACAAATGCAGTGCTGGCATGAGGAGGGATAAAAAAAGTAGCAGAGGACTTACAGCCACTTTCATACACAACCAAGGGCCAAGTTCATCAGTTCTTTGGGAATTTCACTGTTTTTGTGAGACAACAGTAACTGTGATTTCTTCTAGGGCTTAGAGTGTAGTCCAAGAGCTTAATAAAACAACGTGAAGGAAGGCTCATTTGCTTGACTTTGTATGCAAGTTCACATTTGAAACTGAAGAGCAAACAGTGCCATGAGATACCCATTGTGGCTCATGAATGGAAAATGAATTATGTTGTTCAAGTATCATGTTCACTTGCATATTTCCACGTTGCAAAACAATGGCTTGCAAAATACTGCACACAGCATGCCTATAATTTTGGGTTGGAGTTGAAGGGCAATTTAGTAATATTTTGCCCAAAGGCTCCAAGCAGCATTGACACAGTCTTGGCCCCTTGTGATGATCCCTTTTTGAAGACACAATAATGACCTGGTTTATGTCTCAGGGAGCTTACAATCTAATTGAAGATCCAAGAATGCTGAAGATAAACAGGAAGGGAAAAAATAGATGAAGGCAAAAGGATAGTATCCATTTACCTAGTGGTAGCAACAGTACCCATGCTCTCTACTATTGTGCTTCCATTTAAGCACTGTTCAATCCCTGTGACATCCGTCCTACAGCAACAACGTGTATTAATTTGGGGGCTCTACAACTTGGGTTGACTGAGCTCTTCAGCCAGTCTGGATGGCTAGAATTTCTTTTGGATTGAGGGAAAAGTGTGTGTCTGGCTTTCTGCTGCTCCTTGTGCTTGTACCTTAGTGTTCAGATGCTTTATTCCATGTCATAGGAGAGGGGTGTAGGTAAGCTGTAGCCCAACCTGTCGAGGCTCTGCTGCTGTCAGATCCTGGGCCATTGCCAGTGTGGCTGGTGGGAAGGAGCTGCTTGAGACGATGTCTGCCCTTGGATGGAGGGGGAGGTGTCTTCTTCCCGAGCTGCTGGGAGTCCAATGCAAAAGCTGGTTCATTTCTCCCAGGAGAAGGCAAAGGCTGTCCTTTCTGCAGAATTTAGGTTAACGAAATATCCTTCTGGAAAAAATGAGCTGTTCTGTTGAGTAGACCCTGTTAATTGACTTCTTTTCCCAGCATGACCACATTTTTGGAGAAACTTTTATACCCACATGCACCTCATTGGCAGCTCTTGTAAATAAGTTTGAACTATTTTTCTCCATCAACATCCTGATTTCTGTGCAAGCTCTTTTCATATCTTGATTATTTTAGCCCACTGTTCATTGTTTGCAGAGGTACTGTATACACACTATTTTTAATTGACTATCCAAATGGATTACTGTTGCTTATTTGGTTACACTAAACCCTCTTCTATTATCAAACAAATTTGCTGTCAAATGAAAGATCAATGTTATTATACTACGTCCCACTTCATGGATTAAAAAGGGTATTTATTCTAATTAAACTATCAAGAAAAGCACACAGAATGTTCCAAAAATGGGCAGCACTTATAGTCACAGCTGTTAACAAATGTGGTACATCTGATTCGAGATTAAGATACAAAGGAAGAGCAATTAGAATTCAATAAATTAAATAGGATCTTAGGACCAAGGTTACAGTAAAAGACAATAGTTTTAAATATGCCTATAAGAGAAGGTAATTTGCTATGTATGACTTAAAAGCATAAAATCTTTCAGTGACGCAGTTCTGGATCAACCACATAAAATGATGATGATGATGATTGCCATTATAAATGGTTCTGAGGATGGACGTGTCTCATGTACTTTTTTTGCTCTTGTGAGTAAATGCGTGGGTAAGAATTCTTCCAAGACTAGAATGCATGGCTATCAATCATTTATATTAAGCACAGACAGTCCTGCTCACCTGTCGTGGCAGGAAGTGCATTTGTTCCTTTTCTGAGCAAGCTGCAGTAAGATCTTTCTGTTGTTGTGGAATATAGGCTTACTGTGTCACTACTGAACTTTTTTCCATTTGAATTGTAAGGAAACAGAAAATTTTGTTGGTTTGACTTGGTCTCACAGTACATCACAGAGAGCTGTACATTATTTTTAGGCTTTCTTAGCTTTACATACAGTCGGATAAGTTTTGGCTCCTTCTGTCTAATGCTGTTTCCTCTAATGGTTGAAGAAATGGAACATTATACTACCTAACGTGTGGGGGTCACATTAATCACACAAAATTCTTTTAATGTCTCAGAAGTAACTGTCAAACTGGACATACTGAATCTATTTAAACTAAAGCATGCCATTTTTTATCTACAGTGATCTTTAATTCACATAAAAGGGTCAAGAAAATGTGATTAAGTGACAGTTTTAAAATGTACTATAATATTAAATAGCTTGATTAAGTGACAACTATAAAATGTAATACAATATTAAGTATCTGGCTATGTCCCAAAAGAACTTTAAAGTATTTTGAATGGTTTGGGAATTCTCTAGCCCATCATGAGTTACAAAAGAGCGTTTTTATTAAACATAAACAGGTGAACTCAGGAGAAACCCCAACAGATAATGTCTTGTCATGGTGCAAATAGTGTCAGTCCTGGCTTCAAATTAAAATGACTGCCTTTCCAGACAAGATCCAAAGGAAACAAATAGGACTCCTCCTAATGGTGCCGCCCTCATGAGAACGCAGGAACAAAGAACTCTCTGACTAAGGATGTACACAGAATAGTCCAGTGGGTCAAGTAAACATTTTTGCGTTGTGTGGCTAAATAAAAAAAATTCATGTGTTGCTTTTCTATCTTTCCAAGTCTGAAGTATCTGTACAGTGATATGCTTGTCACTCTGGGGAGTAAAACCCTCTGAAATCTCCAGCAAATTCCTGTTTGGCTGGTGTGCCCTGCACTTTGTTAGGAGCCTGTGTGTGCCATTGGGCTTGAAAAAGAAAATTGAAGTGAGGAAAGTGTTTTAAAGGGTGCAACTTGATCTGAATATGACACTTGTGACTGTAAAAGACATAGTCTTTGCACAGAAAAGAAAGGTGGTCAGTGGGGAGAATGTGATTTTTCAGTATGTTTATGGAGAGCTGCATTAGTGGTTACCATGCTGGAGAAGCCAAGAGAAGTTGTGTTGCTCAGCAGTTCACTCTCCAAAGTGTGGAGTAGTGAAAGTGGACATGGTGTGCAAAGCACTGAGAGATTTTGGGATCACCTTTGTGAGGAAATGTCGTCACCAATGCTGTCTGTGTGAGCATGAACAGGCTTGCAGGAGCTGGGGAATTCTGTTGTCTCGCTCATCTCTTTGTACCAGATTTAGCTTTTAGTTGGCTCTTCAAACAGGAATTGATGGTTTGATGTGTTCACTTGTGTGTTTAGCTCCGTTTGGTATTTTAAATTCCCTTGGGATTTTAGTTTCACAGCTTTTCCCTTGGTAAGGGTGGCAAATTTGCTGAATTTGGGTGTGGGCATTTTGAAATTCTAATCTGTAACACATCTAGTTATTCAGTTTCATCTGTTCTTGGTGTTTCCTGGGTTTCCCTGAAAGCATTCAAATGGATGTGGAGCTCTGCAGTTCTCATGCTAAGATACTCGGAGCAGAGTTTGAGATGTAAGGAATGGATTGATAGGAAATGTCTACAAACAGGGTCAGGGAGTTTGCTTATTAAATGGCATCTGATTCTGGGTTAATAGGAACTCTGCCCCCTCTGGTGAGCTTCTTTGTGCGTGTCTAAGGTGTGGTTCAGGGTATACAACCACTCACTCTTCTCTATGGATTCATATACAGAACAAATATGAATGAAGAAAAACTCTCCCATACTGTGCTGGTTCTGACCAGCTCTGGACTTTTCAAGTCAGATGCTAAACCAGTTTTAGCATGTATTTTCCAATTTTTTCGTGCTGGGCAGTGCCTTTTGCATTTTCTCAGGGGCTATGTGGAGAATGGGTATGGTTTTCCTTTAAATATTGTGAGCCTCTCTGGAGCTGTGGCAGTATCTGTCACAGATGAAAATGCTATAACTATGTTTCTTTGTAATCCATTCATTGGTTTATGGAACCCAGATCCTCAGGAGAGGGTCACAAATCCACATAATGTTCTTACATGCTGGCTTTTGCATTTGGATCTCTGATGTAGCTGACAGATGTGCAAAATCCCATCTAGCCAGATATCTCCCTTCTGACTACACAATCCGTGGAGATCGAGAACACACATTATTCTAGCTAAAGCCTTGAATCTAGGCTAACAACTTCCCCTCCTGATCTGCTGATTTCAGATGCCACCCCATGAATTAGGCTTCTTAAATATTGTTCTTAGTAAGTTCAGGACAACATTTAAACTTTGCTGTTTCAGAAATTCAGTAATTAAATGGCTTGTCAGTGATAGACTGTAATAGTGATAGACCATAAATAAGACTTAATGCACCAGCCACTCTGCCACAAAACCTTAAATACAAACTTTTACGTTACTGATCTGAGAAGCAGAGGAGTTGTCTCAGCAGACAAGGTGTGAGATCTATCAAGACCTCTATGGCCTGTTTAGAAATGTCCAAAAGCAGAGGATCCAGAAAAGGATCTAGGAAGTTAAAATTTTGATCTGTGCCAGTCAGCATTGTGTTTCAGTTTTAAAATTTAACTGTTGTCCTTGTAAGGGGAAACCCCAAACTTTGTGCTGGAGTCTCAGACACACCAGCAGAGATGTTCCAATCTGTTGCTTCTGCAGCAGGCACAGTTACCTCTGGAGGCTGAGCTCCTGGGTAGGGTAACTCCTCAAATGTTTGTAATTAAACATGTCACAATTTATATGTCAGAGACAGGGTAGTTTGCTTGTGTGGGTAGGAGTCACCCATAACATCCACCACCAGCACTGTAGTGTTAGCAAGGATAAACATTGGAGTGGAATTGTTTCTGACCTTAAAATACTAATTTCCACAATGGAAAAACCAAACAGACCAAAAAGAACACAATGAGATTTCAGCAGTTGCGTTGCTCCTGAGTGAAAGAAAAAAAGAAAACCAGTTGTCTCCAGTTCTCCTTAAAGCAAGAACCCGTACTTCAGCTGAGATGAATGGTTTATGAATGCTTGAATCAAATACACTAACAAGNTGTGGGGTGTTTTCCATCATCAGCTGATATTCTCTGAGGTGCTTTACCCACAGAGGGAGAAATTGGATTTCTGACATGCTGGTCCATTATCATACACTCTCTCCACCTCTACTGTCCTTGTGGAGATAAAGGTAGTTCTGTAGAAGAATAGCTGCTTGCTCCAGGCCCCACTGGAGTTAATCTCAGTGTTTCAAAAGGTGAAAGATCCATCTAGGTGGCTCGTTCTGGATTTTAAGTCCAGCCAAACAATTGCAGCTTGTGAAGAAACAGCATCAAGGTGAAGAAAGAAGCCAGCAGAGCACAGCTTTATTCAGGGCTGGGTTTCCTGAGGACTACAAGGGAGAGTGAGGACAGGATCCGTATGTTGGGACTGACTCTCACTAGGTGAGATTCCACCAGGAATTATTGAGCTGTTCTGATCGTGCAGTGTTGTGCACAGTTCCATATGGGAAAGCAACCTAGCCTGTTTCTTTTGCAGCTGATGACACGTTTGTTGGCAGCATATGCACAGCCTGGATGTTTGCTTTTGTGATGAATCCAGGCAGTGAGTAAACACCTACCAAGTAATAGCAACCCCCACCTTCTTCCAATCACATAGCTGTCACTTAGGTCTTGAGTTTTCTAGTCTAACTAGAAGGATGTTGAAAATATGAGCTCCTATCCTTGAGTAATTTTAAAGCAAATTGAAATCCACGCTGGGAACCTGATGTGCTTGCTTTAGCTGGCTTGTTAGCAGCATGTAAATTATTTTAATTACAACTTGTGTTTGATGCTCTACAAGACTTGATCCTGCAATGCTGTAACAGTCCAAGTGCTTGAGATTTGCTTGCAGGGTGATGTTTCCAGGTTTGTGGAAAACTGAACTGAGCTGGAGAAGCCTGATCCAAAATCCTTTGAACTGAAGGGAAGAAGCAATCTATTGGCTTGGGTTTAGAGTGAGGGATTTGTTTTGACTAAGTCCATCTTCTCCTTCAGTACTTTTCTGGTTTCTATTTTGTGTATTCTGAGTTCAAAATTTTTCCCAAATGTTCTTCCTCTGGGAATTGACTGTTTCAGACATGAGGGATATTTTTTCTGACTGGCTGCATAAGTCACCTGCTGGTGTTTCTATTCTGTCATTGGTTGTGTAGAAACATTCTTCCAAAGTAAATAATGGCATTTGCTTTAACATTTGTTTTCTGCAAATGCTTGTGCCAGGAAACCAGATTGTATGGCTGAAGTGAATGAATATTTTTATCTGCATTAGTCACCCAACTCTAATTTTAAATCTCTAAGGAAGAGAGAGGTGGGAGTTCGCCGGATTTGTGCTAATCTTAGTTGAAGATGTATGTTAGATCCTTTTAGTACCCTGCTTAATAATCAATAAATGAGCTAAAACAGTTTGAAAAGATTTTTAATTTGGCAGTAACAGATTATTTTTAGTATATTTTTACTGTATTTTATTTCTTTTTACTTCTTGTGGGTCCTATTGGCCAAGGTTGCCGAAATGACAGTGGTGGCTTTATTAAAATGATAGAGGCTGGGGTTTCCAAAGGGACCCAAGAAAGGAGTGCCCTTCCATTGAAATTCTATGAAGTAAGCTGTATTGTCAGGATCTTGCAGTATAGTCTGTTTTGTGAATGCATTTTTGAGGCTGTGTTGTACTGCAGACATAAATATTTATAGCTGGGGCTGTGATCCTGCCTTTGCTTATGCCTGTGTCTAACTTAAACACATGTGAGTATTCCCCTTGGCTCCAACAGGGCTATTTGCATTCATAAAACTGGGGATGCATCTGGTATTTTTTCATGGAATTGTTAATAATTCTACTGTGTGAAACTGCAGATGCATTTTTGTGAGAGAAAAACTACACCTCTACCTGGGAAGATATGGTTCTGTATCAATTGATGCTTCTATGACCTTCACTTTTGTACTCCCAGGACAGAAAACCTGAGCTGCCACACCTCCTCGGACACACTGACCATCTATTCATTCCCTCCTATGAATTTTTTATAACTGCCGTCTTTGTAAGATACAAAGCAAAGAGACAGATGCAAAGTTGGCCATCAGTTTTCTAATGGAGCGAGAGCATAATTAATCAGAAATAACACCTAAGAATAACTAGTGCAGAAGGGTATTTCCCAGGGAGGTAACGTGGCCTCCTCGAGGTGTAAGTCAACTTGTATTAATCACGTGAGAAGATTACTGACAGTTTGCCTTTGCAACCTTTTGGATTTGTCGGCCAGCAACTTTCTAGCTAATTATTCAGATTTGTGGGGGTTTTGATTTTTGATAAGGGTGAATGGAATATTAGGCCAGAGATCAAAAGTCACTGAGTCAAACAGAAATGCTGGAAAACAATTCTGACGGTGATGAAAGACAAATTATTTGAATGGAGACAGGGACAGAGCATCACCAGAACAGCAAGTGTTGTGTCCCCTTGACAGCTCTGACAGGATTATTAATGTACTGCAAGCAGGCATCAGGGCTGAACCGGGGTGTGAAAACTGTGTCATGTTTACTGCCATTAGTGAATGGCACTAAATGGGGTCATAACTTTCACTTCAGACTCTTGCAAAAGATCTTTTGGAAGTTGTCTGGCTGAGAATGGTTTCAAACCTGGAGTTCTTCTAATTTCTTTTTTATTGGCTCTGTGATGATGCCATAAATAAACCCAAGAATATGCTAGTGTGCTGATTATATATTTTTTGTGACTTAGATACTGTGTCTAATGTCAGTGGCTGTCTTAGTCTGGGAGCAGTCTTGTGTTATTCGTTGTTTGTCCCACAGTATTCCTAGCAGAGAGGTAAGAGATAAGGTAATATGATGGGCAATCACATCTTATCACATTTTGCTTTTTTTTGTAACACCTTTTTCTCAGAAGATTTTAGTTGTGGTTTTCACTGTTATTCACAGCTGTTAGCAAGTGCTTACAGGTAAATGTGTATTTTGAGCTGTTTTCTGAAAATAAAAAAAGAGATCCTTAAGCGCATGCTTGAGTGCTTTTCTGAACCCAGGCCTAGGACAGGTTTGATTAGAAAAAGATGATGCTTTGCCCACATATATAGTAGTGCTTTTGTTTCCTCCTGAACAGTAAGCTGGACATTTGGACTTGGTTCACTTGGCGCTAATGATACATGACCCTGCAGGCTGTGGTCTCAGCTGGCTTCCATTTTGGGTTTGCAATTTCCTCAGCAAATTTTATAATGGCTTTTTGAGTTGGTGATGAAATCTTTTTACTCTCTGTACCGATCTGAATGTGAGTGCTGGCCATGGAGAGATTAGCACGTAAGGAGAGATCGTGCCTTTTTCTGAAGGATGTGGGGGTATGAAGGACAGCTTGGACATTGATATGGTTTTGCACTCTTCTGGTCTACTCCTCCATAGGAGAACTTTCTCTTTTCCACTTTACTTTCTTGAAAAATCCCACATGGAGATCTCCTTTGCTGTGTGCTCTTGGTTGTCCAGCAGTCATCTCCCTCTAGTTCCTTATCATCCAGCGGAGTATTTCATTTCCTTTGCTGTAGTGTTTGTGTTGCCTATCTTGTTTCACAGAAGTCCTGCCAGTGACTTTCCCAGCTGCTTGGGGGCTCTGGTGTGGTGCAGTTAATGCTGTCATTCACTTCTTCTCACACACAATTGAACACTTCCTAGTCTTTTCAGAAGAGCTTATTTCCTGCCACCCACAGCATGGTGAGGAGTGTAGTAGAAATGCTTATGAATTTGGATTAACTTCCACTGCACAATGTGCAGGACATGTTGGACAGTGTTCCCACAAGCCATGTTTTTGGCAATACAGGTAGGAACATTTTCATGAATGCTAGAGAATGCTAAATTGTCAGTAAAAAGAAGTCCCTTCCCTATACTGAGTTGGTTGTGCAGAAGAGAAACTATTTAACTGAACTGTGCTTTTTTCCCTGTTTAATGTGATCCGGGGATCCTGCTGGTTCTCCAGTTTGTTGGGTGATGGTGGGAGATTGTTCAAGCCAGACCTGAATTCCTACTCTAGAACCCAAATTGTCAGGCCTTCTTAAAAACCCATTAGACACTGAAGTTGCACAAATTCTGTTTCTCTTTAGACAAGTCTCTGTTCCCGCCTTAAATAGGGAGTGCATCTGCTTTTTGAATTACTGTTGCAACCACCAAAGAAGGTTTTGGGTTCCCGTACAAGTAGGCCAGAACTAATAAGAGCCATTAGCCTTGTTAAGGCTACACTGATCTTCTCCAGTTGGAGGCTGGATAGACCTTGTGTCTGATTTTGAGACTCTCTTAGCTTTTCTTCTTTGACTCAGACCCACCTGATTCTCTATATCTGCACAAATTCTGAAGAGTGTTCACGCTCTCCCCGTTTCTCCTTTGCATCTGGTGCTTGCTGGAATGAACAGTTGATGAACTGTGGTACAATAAGTGTACAGATGTTCTCTCAGCATGCCAGCTGCACTTACGATTCTCCTTTCCATAACTGTGTATCTTGCACCTTTACTATACTTGAGATTACTTGTAGCTGTTGAGCCTGGTTTCATGTGGGAGAGCTCCTGTTGCGTAGCAGAGGTTCATGTCAGCTTCCTGGGTTTTTTCTCCTCAGGTTAGCGGTGCTTCACAGATTTCTCTCTAAACACAGAATTCCTACAAGAGCATGAAATATTTTGCAGAACAGTGGGCATTAGGAAAATGGAAGAGTTGAGGCTTTGATTTAATTCTTTATTTTCCCTCCACTTGTGCATGAAAACAGATGCCATCCATGGCATATACTTACAGAAATATTCACCCTGTTAATACCCTAGTATTCATTTTCACAGCAAGATATTCTAAGCTTCTTATATACAAAACCCCTTAGAACTAATTTTCTCCTTAGAATTATTTGACAAGCTCATCAGTTGTGTAATGATTTTCTTTAATTTTTTTTTTTTTTTTTTAAATGTAATTCCTCTCTGGATTTTTATACCACAAGAGGTAGCCAAAGATCAGGTATTAATTTCCACCCAAGAATGTTTGTTTATATCTTCCAGATAAATTAAAATATGATTCAGTGCATCATCAGGCTGTAAATTACAATACTAGAGAATGCTAATGGTTTTATAGGAGCCAGGACCAAAATTTATATGAAGACTGTTGATCTGTTTGGGAGTGTTATGTTAGGCTCATCAATTTTTCTTGGGCTGACCTAATAATTACCTTCATCAGGGCAAGGCTTGTACGCCTTAAATTCCTACTTGCTTTGTTAGTTTATACTCTAAGCTGGTTTTGCCAGCACTTCAAATACGGCTGTGTTATGGGGGGAGTGAAAACAGGACAATTCTGCTTCTCAGATGAGACTTTTAAGGCTCAGGGACTTTTTTGGCAGGGGGGCATGTGTGGAGGAATCCTAAAAAAACTCCTTACAGGAGGAATTTCCTTTTAATGTATTTCCATGTTATTACAATGGGATAGACTAGTTCTCCTGAGCTGTGTTTTATTTAGCTGTTGTGGTGTTAAAGCACAGGAGATGTCGTAGCCCAGACTTCTGGATGTAGTTTGGACTCCACATGGGACATGGGTGTCACTGAATTTCAGGCCACTGTGCCCTAGCCTTCCTGTTCCTGAACTTCGTATGTCCTGGTCCCTTTTGCCTGCCCTGTACTGGGGTCACAGTTCACACCTTTCCTTTGGAAGGAGACAGCTTGTTTGGTCATGGACAAGGCATGCATGGCAGGAAGAGGCTAAGGTGCTTCACCATCCCTAGTTGCTGAGGAGAGGCAGATCTTCATAGGACAGCTGAGAGGTTTTATCCAGGTGGTTGAAAAAGGTTTCTCAATCTAAATAAGCAGACATTTGTACTTTGTGGATGTTCACAGTCATGATTGCTAGTAACTAATTATTTATTTCAATTTAAAAAGTTCAGGGCCATGTACAGTGATTTCTTTTAAATATCTCCAAGGATGGAGGTGGTGCAAATTTCTGGGCAACCTGCTACTGTTTAACCACAATTACAGTAATATTGTTTTTACTATGTTTAAGTGGTGCTTTCTGTAATTCAGATTGTGCCAGTTGCCTCTTGAGCACCTCTGAGAAGAGCCTGGCTCCATCTTTTCCCTCCAAAATCCCCACCAGATATTTATGCACGAGGATAAGATCCTGAGTCTTCTCCAGCCTGTGCCACCCAAGCTGCCTCAGCCTCTTTCCGTGATGGATGCTCCAGTCCTTTAATTACTTCAGCTGCTCTTCACAGGATTTCCTCCTGTATGTCTATGCCCATCTGGTACTGGGGAAGCCAAATCCATTTCCTACAATATCTAGGTTGATGTATGTACATTAAAAAACACACATTAGAAAGACCACCACTCCTCTCCTTTCCGAGTAAGGTGCCCTGAGTTTTCCTGACGGTGTTCCCAGTGAAGAGATCATAAACACTGCCGCCTTCACTTGGGTCCTGGTTGCAGTGAAGCACAGGCGTGTCCCTTCCTCCCTGTGCAGCAATGTTGGCTGCAGATGAAGTGACCTTTTTGAGTGTAACCAGAGTATTTTAGACATAAAAACCCTGGGCAGAGTGCAGTGAAAGTGGAAAAATCTTGCTAACATAAAACCTGCTGCATTGAAGCATGGATAGAGGTTAATGCAGGAAACGCTGACCTGTTCTATGTAGAGAATAAGACTAGAAAATTTTGGGGGCATCCACTTGAATTAAAAGGCATGAAATCATGGAGTCAATTTACGTTCTGAGCATCCCTATATCCTGCTGAAGGCAATAGATTTTTGCCTAGAAAAAAGATGTAGAACTTTTGCCAAATTGAGACAGTCTCTTCTCGCTGATAATAGTTTCCAGCATTCTGCTTTGAGATGTCCTTAAATGTGTGAGGTTTTTGTGATGGTAGGGCCACCAGCAGTGATGTTCTGTAAATGCTAAGCTGACTCTTGCTAGCTGTGATTTTATTTATTTATTTATTTATTTATTTATTTTTCTGATGAGCAGTCAACACCTAATGGCACATAAAACTGTGTTTGCCAAGGTTGGGCATGAGACGTGGCTGGCAGGTTAAAATGTTTGACCATTGGGGAAAAGCAGGCTTTATGGAAATCACTTGTCTTTAAGGGCTAGCTGAAAGTGTTTGAATTCAATAACTTGCTTTGCATGGAGCAGGTGATATCCTAGGTAGATAGGTTTGACACAAACCAGTGTGGCTGCCTCATGCCAGTGAGCTCTGCTGTGTAAATACTGTGAGTTTCTCTAAATACTCTTCAAAAGCACAGAGGAACATTCTGGTGCAGAAATCTAGAAAGAGAAGAGAAAAAGAAAAATTATTTTGAAGAGAGAAGGATAACTAATTGGCAAGGAAGCCCAAGCTGCTGGGAGAGCACGTGGGGGCCGGTAGCATCACTGGCAGCAGCAAACTTTTCCTTATTACCACTCAGCCTGGTCTTTCATTGTTTGAGCTGGAAAGCTGCTGAGAGTAGATGAAGACTCTGCAAAGTACATGTGGTGTCAAGTCTTCATGAACTCACTGTGTCCTGTTATGTTAAACTTCAAGCTAGAGGGGCATGCTGGAGCAGGAGAATCCCTTGGGTGTGAGATCCCTTTTAACTCTGGTCAAGACAAAGAGCAGAGCATCCCTTCTCCGTTTTTTTGCAGCCCTGCAAAGGGGAAACCTGGTGGCTGGAAATTTCTGTTCAGCAAAGACACACAGGGGCTGCCTGGATGTTTAGGAGTGAACGCATAACCAACTATATGAAGCAGAAAAAATCAAGCAGAGCCTCAGCACCCACACTTCCATAAGGAAAATGTGCTTGTAATGTTTTATTTTCACTCATGTACTGATATGAGCTTCTACTAGCTAATTCGGTTTGGATATTCTCCCCTTTCTCAGATGTTTCAGAGCATAGAATTGGTGGTCTCTGTGTCAGTTATTAAGGACAGGACTTATAAGGAAAAATAACATTTTTCATTTGGAAATTTTCTATAATTGCATTTCCCATAAAGTGTGGTGGAGGGGCGAGAGAGCCTTGAGCCTGCACTGTTGGCTGGTTAGTGACCTTCAGCAATTTACAAAAGCTATTTCCTCACCTATGGAATGAGGATAATGATACTCTAAAGTCTACTTAAAAAAAATTGCATCAGGGGTAGATATTGTTGAATTACTACTTTAGTACAAAGAACAAATCTTTAGTATAGCAGAAAAATTTCTGGAGACTTAAAAGTCAGTGGAGGAAAGTGAATCTCCAAAAATATGTTATTTATAAAAATCTCTAAATTCAGACAACAGGGAAAAATTAGAATGCTCTTAACTTTTTTTCTTCCCCCTTTCTTCCCCCCCAACCACTGGTATTCACATGGTGTTGAAGTGGGTTTTGCTTTTGTCTCTATTGGTTCAACCTCCAAGTTCTCAGCACTCTAGAAGTCTCTATTTATTCCAGAACAACCCTTTGCTCTGGAATTTTTGTTTTAAAGTCGTAAGAATGTGTTGGTTCTTGCAGCATTCTGGGAATGCTTATTTGGCAAAAGTCTATAATTTCAGCCAAACTTGAGATGACAGCACTGGCAGTAAAGTTGTGACAAAAAACTCGACAGAAACCAGACAATTCTAAGCTGAAGTAGATATTCTCTTCTTATTTAAAGTGGCACGTAAGAGACTTCATAGCAAAGGAATGTTGCCCAAATTCCAGTCTGAGGAATGTTGCCCAATCCAATCTGCTGATCGCTCAACAGGTGGTGTTTGTACCAAATTTGAGAAGGGCCAGCTATTGTTAGCCTGTTGTTAGCCTGGCAGTAGTTGTGTTTTCTTAAAATTCAAGCTTTTGAAGTCAAGATGTTGTGTGAAAATCTTATCTTTCATTAAATCCCAAGGTCACAAGGCATTGGAGAGGACTTGAAAATGTGAACCCCAAAGACTCAAAAAACCCCACAAAAAAGTAAAAAAACCCATTGCTTTGTTTCCTCATTTAAATGATGTGTTTAATTAGGTACTCTTTGAACTATTAAGGGATCCAGAGGGTTATTTTTAACACTCAAGGCAGTCTTTTTGGGAATTTGTGCGCGTGTATGTGTCATCTCATTGAAATCAATTATTTACTCTTTTCCCTCCTACCTTTTCTCTGTGTTTGGGTAAAGCCATCCTACCCCGCTAAGGGTGATGGGTATGTACTGAGATGTACATCTCCACACGTCAGTAGCTGGAATGATCTTTCTCAGTGTTTCCATTCCAATTCAGTCTCATGGGGAGCATCTGTTTCTTCTGGACAGATTGTAACTCATTCCTATGAGTGCTGACTAGCACTTGGCTCTGGTGAGAGCTGCTCTTGTGCTGCTTTTCTACTTCAAAGTAGCCCTTGACGTGGCACAGTGCAAGATCACTATCACTATTGTGGAACGTCATCCCAGAGTGGCACTATCAGGTGCCGTGGGAAGCCATATAAAAGCCAGTGAACTATTCCTTCAGATACTTGGACTTCTTTAAACATGTCTAGGCTGCCCTCAGCAGATAGTCAGCTCCCCTGGAGACAGCACTGTTGAGTTACTCTGTTAGACAATACTCTTGGCAAAAGCTTGAGGAGCAGTATAGTTGTCTGTTAGGGGGATTCTTATTGTCTTAGGGAGATGATATGAGCTGCCTTGCCTGGGGATGTCAAGATAAAATCCTGCATGCTGTCAGAATGTCTTTGGGGGCTGTCCCCCTTCAGCTCTATTCATTTCTCCTGTTGCTTGTAGCATCCCTTCCTGCCAAACTGCTGTGTCCAGTAGATGCAGTTAAATCAGATGCCCTCACAGCAGCTTTTCCAGAACCAAAGCACGCCCAAGATGATGACGATAGCTGGTGATTCTTCATCATCTGCCTGGAAGGGACTGGGGACACTTCTTCAGTGAGTGGGGACATGAAAATGTGCATGCCTGAGAAACACAGTAAAAGATCATACCCTGAAATCCCTAAGACCATTTGGGAAGCAACACTGTTGTTAGAATTGATCTGTAGGATGGTCGCATTTCATGAGCTGCAACTGTAGAGTTTATTCAACAAGCAGCTTGTGATGACATGGCTGGTAGGGCTTGGGCAGCCCTTCCAGCAGCAGCTGTATCCATCCTCTTCCCACCTCAATCTTCCTGTTGAGACCAAACACCTCATTGCCAAATCTATTTTGCCTGCATCCTTGAGATGTCTCTAGCTGTCCTGTAGTCTGAAGTTGGCCTAGTGTTTTGGCAGCAGGAAGTAACATGCCTAGTGAACTCTTCCTGATGGACGCTGTATTTTTAAAGCTAATCTCATTTCCTTCCACGCCTTGTGTGGACGATAAGATGCCCTTGTGTTTTTCATTGTGTGGAAGAATAGAAACCTCATTCAGGTGTTTACCTTGCCGTTTCCTTTCTTCAGCAGATGCTGGTTACTTGTTACAGGCCAGCTCTAAGATAAGCTCTTGCTACTCTGTAACTGACTGAGTGGCAGAGTTCTTGTACTCCCCACTAAATGTGTACACACAGTGTTCCGTGTCTGACTGAAGTACAGGTGTTCATTTTCAGAAGGACCCATTTTCAGTCATAAGTTTTGAGTCATCCCAGCTAATGGGGCTTTTCAGCAGGAGAGTTGTGCCTGTGGGAGGGATTGATGAGTCTGGACTAGGTCCTCAGACTTCCAAACAACTGTGGTGATGTTGGGTGATACCAGTGGATGCTGTCCTTGAAGAAAGGAAAGTTTAGGGGTAAGCACATTTATTCATCCCTGTTATGGGTTGGGTTTTTTTGTTTTGGTGGGTTATTTTGGTTTTGTTTGTTTTGTTTTGTTTTAGTATTCCCTTGCCTGGACTTGTAAAGTGACATTTAGGTTGTGTTCAAATCTGAAGAAGCTGTCCCTGTATAGCTCACTTTCAGGACAGATTTTTAATAGGTTTCACAAGAGCAAGATTTCCAAAGCACTGCTGGGTGGGTTTTCAACGGGACTTAGCCAGCCTGGATGCTTAGCTTGGCGACTATCTGGGTGCTTATTTGTCTCCAAAGTGTGACCTGGATGCTGGTAGTATCCTCAGAAAAGTTTGGAAACAAGCTGATGTGTTCACTTCTGTCCCTGTGCTGACTCTATCTGCACATTACAAAGCACTGAGCAAAGCACCTTCTTTGAGCCAGGGATTATGGAATGTACAGATAGAGCTCTTCATCTTTAATGGTTTTGAGTGAGGTCATGTTTAACATGCTGGAAAAAGAAATTCCTTTTTGGCATTGCCAATTCTCCAGTATACAAGAGGCTACTTCTTTTGCATGTTTTGCTTATGGGTGTCAAGCAGTGATGTGTCACTCCTTCATAAATGAATGTATATTACATCTTGCTGGTCAAGGACAAGTGCCAGCAGATTGTATCATTGGGCAAAAAGGAAAGAGAGGATATTTCAACATGTCAGGATTCCTACTTTTGAAGATTTGTTGGGGTGTTTGCTGTGTTCAGCAAAGACCAAGCTTTCTCCCGAAAAACGAAATTCCTGGAACCACCTCTGTCAGTCGCTGTATAGCTGATGTATTGAGGCAGATTCCCTCTGACCTTTCTGTAGGCAGCCAAACAAAAATTCTCACAGCAGCACAGAAGTGAACATCCTTTCACAGAGAAGTGCTTCATGGACAGCACACGTGGGAATGCATGCACATATTGTCCTTTCTTCATCCCTTTGGGGGCAAGTGGGCAGGGGTGTGCATTAAATTCTCCTACTGCATTTTGGATGTGCTGACTGGGTGAGTTGCTGGAGATGAGATGAATCACTAGGAGTGGTTGCAGCAAGTCAGCATTACATCCCCTCATGCTGGGTTTTTATTTGACTAGTTTGCTGATCGCAAGGCACCGCCTTTTGCCTCTCTAAGAAAGCTGTGCAATACTATCTTATTTTATCGTGCGTTAAATGTGCAGATTGTTTTATGAATCACTACTCACTTCTAATTCAGTTTCTCTATGAAGTATAAGCTGCAATACAACCTGTGGAATACTTTGCTCTTAGCTAAAGATATCATATTTGTGAACGTGGTCTGGACTCCTTTTATAACATACTGAGTCTTAAACTCTTTTCTTTTGAAGTTCCTGGGTTTTCATAGTCTATAAGGATTAAAAAAAATTAAAACCCCATGATGTAAGGAAATAACTTGTGGTTTCTTTACAAATTAATAAGCTCTAAGAAACATTGTATATTTCTTTTTTAAAGTGTGTAATAAAAAACAGAGGAATGTGCTGCTGCACTGATGACCACAGTGGAAGAAAGACTATTTTTCTCTGTTTTGCTGTGGTAAAACTCTTGGAGCTGATGCGTTCTTAGGCTGATACAGTAGCGTCGGTTTGGGTTCCCACTCACCGCCTAGAGCAGTCCCACATGGCTGGGTACAGAGTAAGTACTGCCTGTGGAGTTGGAACATGAATATGAAGCATGCTAATGCTAGTATCAATTAGACAGTGACCCAGAAATTCTTGGAAGAATGATTTTTCAGCTGTATCCTGTCTCCAGGGCTTACAACCCTAACGGTAGCTCCTCGCTGACTCCTGTGTGGAAAGCTGGAACAACTAGGGAGTGAGCCAGGGGAAGATGAGGGGGGACAGAGCTGAAATGCTGCTCCTGAGAGAAACAAATCATTCAGGCAAAAGCATAATCAAAGCTTTTGGATGAATAACGAAATAGCCATTTCAATTATATGTGCCTAGGTTTATATTGGGCTCAGATGTCATCTAGACAGATGTACTCGCAGTTTGCTTTCCATATTAAGTGCTGGGTTTTTGGAAATATTTTAATGACATCTGGGCATTTTACTAGGCCTTGAATTCTTGATAACTTTCCAGGTCATGCAGCCACCTTTGCATCATCTGGCCTCTCAACCTCTTCCATTCTTTCAGAGTCTTATGAAGAACATTAAACTTGCAGATGCAATTATTGTATAATAAAGTATTGATTTCCTAAAGAACCCTTTAACATCTGCTTTCATAATTAGCATTTACAAGGCATCAAAAATTAACCATGTACAGCCTTACAAATTAATTACAAGGCCCTTTTATTTCTGAAATAAATATCAGTGCCTGCATGATGAGAAGAGCTGAGCATCTTGTCTAACTTCATTGAGTGCTAACATATGATTTGTCTAGATAAGACTGGTGTAAAAGCACAGTATTAAAAGGAAATTTTTGTCTTTCCATATGCCATTTGATAATTGCCTTTGTTTACCCCTTTCTCTCAGCTACTTGGCATTGTCTTCCTATGTGTGTTATAATATTATTTCCCTGGTAATTTCTATTTTCTGCAGCAGTGGCATGTCTTGAGAGTAGCTCTGGTCAACTTTAGGTGTGAAAGCAAATAAGGCATTTGATGCTCAATTAAATGTTTTCTCTTTCAGTGGCATAAATATCAGAGGGATGTTATGGTTTAGTTTTAGTCCCTTAGAGGAGTAAACTCCCTGGCAGGTACTGTCTAATCACAAGCCTTCCCTCTGTGATTCTGCTGTTGCAGATGAAATCTTCAAGAAAGAGTTTGGTGCCCCAACTGGTGCTGAAGACCTATGGAGGGACTTCTTTAAGTAGAATGGTGATTCTGCAACAATAGCTGCTGTTCAAATGTGTATGGTCTTCAACTCCCATTAGTTTAGGCTGAATTCCTCAGCAACCTGGTGATCTGTTTCTCTCTGTGCCCACAACTGCCCCACTCCGAGCAGTTTGTTCCCTGCTTCCCACATAAGTGTTGGTGAGACACAGAAAAACATGCTAATGCTTTTTATAGGGCTCTTTTTCAGGCTGTCTTTGGACCCCTAAAAAAACTCAATTCTGGGCTTTTTGGTCTAAAACTGAACCAGAGACAGGCAGTAGTGCCCTCTTCTCTTAGCAAAGGAGAAACCCTGTTTCAAACACCTGCTCAGATTTCACTTGTGTTGAACAGGATTGAGCTTCACGGCTCAGAGCAACACAAGAAAAGACCCTATGAAAGGATGTAAGAGTGGTGTGGGGATTGACAAAATTTGAAGGAGGCTTGTTTGTGCTTCTTGGGCTAATAAAATCACGAGAGTGGAGAAAGACAACATTTTTCATTTTTTAGTAATGGATTGTGTTTGACTCATAGCAGAGGGAGGATGGTGAACACTCCCAGGAGAGAGAAATCAAGGGGATTAAATGAATTAACTCACTACATGTGACTGGAGGGGGTTGGAAGGAAACCCCCCAAAAAACAGTACGGGAAAGAGAAACTCCAATAGCCCAAAAATTACAAAATTTAAATTGCAACTATTGACTTCTGGGGAGTATCAGGCTGATAGTTGCCATAAAACCAAAGCTCTGTTGACATTTTAGTCAATAACCATCTCATACCAGCATCCCAGGGTATCCAGATTTGGATTATGCTCAGATATAATTTAGTGCAGATTTATGCAAATTTTTGTCTTCCAGAATCAATTTTCAAAAAGAGATTTGAGCAGGGGAAGTAGGGGAATATGCATCATTTAGAGGGGATTTTTCTATTTTCAGGAGCACAATTATGGTATCACTTTAGTTGAAGAAAATCTTTTTATCATTCTTCATATCTACTGACCAAGCCACTGCCTTTTACTTAGATTTTAAACTCTATGTTTAGCTGCAATAGCTGTAAAAGTGGAAACATCAGTGTCTGATGCCCTGCGTGTCTGGTCAGAAGTTTGTTTCCAGGAACAGCCTACACCGCACCACTCAAGCTGTGGACCAACTCAAGTTTCAAAAAGGCGAATTTTCTGTGGCAGGCAGATGTTATCTGCTGGTATTCCAAAAAGAGAAAGTTCTCTACCACAGCCTTCACCTTTTTCTGTCTGTTTGGCTGTGTGTGTTTCTTGTTGGATAGACACAGTGTGAAAACCTCTGCACCAGGCTTTGGTAAGCAACAGTGACAGAAAATATGCTGGAGTGCCAACCTACCTGTTCACTTCCTGACACTTACACATAGAGCCTGTTTTTCCTGACGATTTTCCCAACAGGATTTGGGTCCCTGTTGCGTTCACAATCCATTTGGATCCTCGGAGCAGGTATTTTTCTGCGTGTTATCCAGGGGCTCTTCCCAGCTGCAGTGAACTCAAGAAGAGTATCTGTGAAGGTACTGGAGTCTGCTGAGGCCAAACACCCTTGGAAGAGCCCCAGCATGCCAAGTATTCCCAAATAGAGATGTGTAGGTGAGACCTGCACTTCTGTTGGCTCAGGGACCTCTGCTTGGAAATGCTCAATTTCTTGGCTGGTTCCCATTTTGGGTGAGTGTTGAAAAGAGAATGCCCCAAGGGATGTGTGCTGACCCTTGTACAAGGGCTGATCACACAGGTGTGCAGTTATCCCACATTCTTGTTTTACTGCAGCACAGATTTCTGTCTCTCGTTTAAGTGTCATCCACTTCCCTGTGCTTGGCTTGTGACAGGGGAATAGGCAGGCACTTCCTCTGCATGAGACCTGGCCACTCCTGGGTGAAAGGCAGGAACACTGCCCTGCAAACAGTGAGTGACAACACCCTCGTTTGTGCTGCTGCTTCAAGCTGTTAGCAGGTATGGCTGTCAGGATTAACCCTGCATTCCTGAAAATTCCTTTTAACAAATCACTTGGAAAGTGACTGCGGGCAGGGTGCTCCTCCCTCTGGGTATAGGTAAAGCTCTCAGGGTGGTTCAGTCAAGTTACTGCATTAAGAGCTGACTCTAGGATGGACACATGCACACACATATATTTGTCTTATTTGGGGCGTGGAAAGAGGGATTACTTAGGTTATCTGTTCAGGATTTTTTCCTTTTGAAAGGCCCTTTGTCTGGAAGTACCAGAAAGGATGAGACAAACTGGTTGCCTTCACGGCCCGATGAGCAAAAAGAAAGCAGTGCTCCTGTTACCTGGAGACATTCAAGAAGGCAAGTGCAATTAGTCAGTAGATAATTAAGCTGTACAAAATCAGAGTAGTGGAGACAAACCACCTTACTCCACAGATGTAGCAGAGCAGGAGAAGCCCTTTTTTGGAAATTGCATGACAGGGAAGGGAGAGAAGGCAGAAACTGCTTGATCAACATTATTTGTACAGTGTCCTCAGCAGACAGAAGCTCCACTGGGGCCTTTTCTTGCAGCCTTCCTCCTGGGAATGCTGTCAAGGGAGGGAATGTTTCAAAGGTTGTTGTCTTCGCTCTGGTCTTGCTGAGGCAAAAGTTTCACTGATGGAAGCAACTTGGAGGGGCTTGCTATTTTAGTCTAGTAACACTAGGAGGGAGGGTATTTAGGAAACGAGCAGAGCCCAGGAGGATTGTTGATTGCTCTTGGTCTCCCCCCTGCTCAAGGCTGTCCCAGTGCTTGGTGCAGGTCTCAGAGAGCTGTTCCTCAGGACCCCTCTGTTGCCCCTGGCAAATCCCTGCCATGCCTACGGGGTGGGGTGCCCAGCTGCAGAGAGGCAGTGGAGCTCAGCATTTCCCTCTGCCCAAGGAACCCATAGCTGTGTGTGTCAGGAAGCCCGATGGGTCTGTCAGGCTGCTGGCTCTGTAGCAAGGCACACTTCACTTAACCTTCAGGAACATTTATAATTAATGCTTAATTGATTTCCATAATGCAAGATCAACACATTGGCCTCTTCCTGTACATCTCTTCTCACATGAACAGTCCTTACTAACCTTATTTTGTCTTTTCTGGGAGGTTTAACCTCAGGCAAGATTCTTGATGAACTTGCTGCTCATAAAAATATCCAAATGTTCCTAGCACGGATCAAATGCTGGCCTCAGGCCCCTTGGTGTTTCTTTTCCAGGAAGGGTGACTTCTTTTTATCATAATGTTAGGAGTCTGTGTCTTTTCCAAGACTCAATTTTCTTTCTTGTATCTGCCCCTCTGGGGAAAGGTCATATTCACTTCACTCTAGTTGCCAAATTTTGAAAACTCGGTCTTAGAAAAGTGATCCTGTGTAGGATCACCTCTGACATTCTGTTCATATCAATGTTGAGTTCCTCTTCTCTTCTGTACATCTACAGGAGATTTACTCACTCTGGAACTGAGACTGGAATATTGTCCCAGTAAGCACAGCCTGTGCTAGATTACTTTCAGCAAAAGTAGCCCAAATCAAGCTCTCCAAACTTCATATGAGAGGTTCTTGTTGAACCCAACTAGAGATTCCTCAAAAAATAGATCATCAAAGGAGTCCAATGGGTGCTGTGTCGGCCACCTGCCTTGACCCTCAGTCCGGGGAAGAGGGAAGGACTCCCCACCTGAAATGATGTTGTGGCTTTGCTTCATATCTGTGAGAGTGAGAACAAGTGCAGGAGGTGAAGGAATTTGGAGAATGACATTGATAAAGGTGACAGAAAGCAAACAATCTTGCAGGAAACAAAACAGTTCGAGGTGTTGGGGCAGTGGCCACTGTAAGTCAGTCTTTGCTATTTGTCTTTGCACTTTTGAGGTGGCTTTATTCAGGCCACACCTGTGTGTGTCTTCACAGAACAGGTGCAAGATTGTATCATGAAGATCGAAACAAAGTGTGGCCATTATCTCTGTCCTTTCAAGGCAGGAGGTCCCAGGTCAGAAAACAAAGTCAGCAGTGACCTACCATGCTGCTTCACGTTATCTTGGTCCAAACATTTATTTTACTTAAGCAAAGGTCTGGTTGCTGCTGGAATTTCTGTAGTTGTGCCTAAACAACCTTACTTTCTACACACCTCTGACAGTTCAGCACTGTAGTCATGTGGTGTCTCTGTGCCTGATTTCTTTTTCCTCTGAGGTGAAGGAATTGGTAAAAGGGTTAGTTTAAGCTGAGCATGTATTTTACATTTTGTGAATTGCACTTTTGTTTTCTCTTTCTCTTTTTACAAACTACAGTCTGGTGATATCCTTAATCTTCTACCTAACACCTTTGCAGACAGGACAGATTTTGATTGTCTGAGGAGAGAGCTGGTCTTCTAGAAATCATGGGCAGAAGAGGAATCTACCATATTAAAAGCCTGCCAGTTTCTAGAGCAGGTAAGGGGAGAGGACTTTCAAACACACATGTGCTGGAGAGAGGAGAAACCAAACTCCTGTGAAGCTCAGCAAGGACTTTGCTCTCAGGAGAGGAGGCATTTTCCAAGTCACAGTTAGAGCTCTTCCGTACTGTCTGCTGCTGTCAAATACTTGGATACTAATGACAAGTAATGATAGATGCTGCTTCCTGGAGGTGGGAGAAGAAAAGCACTGCTGGTGGATTGTCTTGTTTTGTTAATTTCAAACATCAGTTAAATCATAGTTTCAGTACAAGAATGTAATTCGCTGAAGTCACAGACTGTTTTGTGTATATCAAGTGTGATTTGATAACTAAAAAGAACAATTCTCTTATCGGTGCTTAAAGAGAACAATGAATTCTATATTAAATGCTCCTTTATTCTGTTAGTGTGAGCATGCAGGAACACATGGGAGCCTCAAGTAGGCATCAGGAACACATACTGTGAGGTACTGAGATATAGAAAGTGAAAATAAAATCTTTCCCAAAAGAAGCTTGTGGTCCAAATACATCAGTTTTGAAAATTGGCAGATGTATAAAGAAATTCCAAAGAAATCTACACAGTAAAGAGAAAAAAGGGGCTACTGCAGAGAATTAACTACAGGATCTGTGTGATAAATCTTTTATCTGAAATTAGCAATATGTGTATTGAGTGGATCAAGATGAGCACGCTACTCTTATAGAAAACTTGTACATGTGAAACCTGTCATCTCTTATTAAAAGACAAATGACATTTTGAGGCATTACATAAATAATGGAATCACATGACCACCTGATCTTGGTTATTTCTTAGTGAAGGGTAAGGCATTTCAAATGTCCCTTTATTCTGAATTGTAGAGCTGTAATTCTCCTGAACTGTCAGCGCAAGTTGAATAGCTCTAAAGGCTTGGAATGAATTCCTAGTCTGCTTGAAGTCAGTGGGAGTGGTGTGCCTGGCTTAAATGAAGCAAAGGTTTTCAACTTCAGTGCCTGGGAAGGGGTGCCTCTGGCTCTTGTTTGCTAAAGGAGATGTCCAGTCACTGTCTGGAGAATAGAATTTGTATCTCTGTCTTCTATTCATTAGTAAATTCTGCTAAAGCAAACACAAAATTTAGTCTGATGGTCTTAGTTTGGATGACCTGCCCAAGCTGGGCTTGGCCTTTAGGAGGGGATGCTTTGTGCCGTGAGTGGCAGAATTAATGGAGCTGGATTTTCTTGTTATCCACATCTGCCATGTTGTTATGCTGCAATGACACCAGCCTGTGTGGCTGCACCTCTGGTTGCCGTTGGGTGTGTGGTCTGCCTGGAGCTCTGTGCACAAACCAGCAGGGGAGGGGACTCTGCTGCTTGGGTGACTGCTCCCAAGCAGCATTTGTAACAGCTGAGCCTGCTGCTCTCTCCAAAGGCAGGTGGTGATTCAGACCTTTCTCATCAATCCAACTGCTTTTCATGACATTTGTAGGAACTTCCTAATCCCTGAAGTTTGTAGCCCTCTAGTAAATCTCATTGAAGCTGGACAACAGATTTAGAAGGTATTTGTGGGGTTGGGCAGACAGCAGGAAGGCATCAGCTCTAGTTTGAAACTGAATGAGTGGATAACAAACTAGAAATGGCACAAATTGTTTCCTCTCCCTTTATTGAAAACACTAGAGAATTTGGTAGGGACCAATGAATTTCATATAGGTGTTGATTCAAAACTTTGATTAAATGTGATAGCCATTCTAAACAAGCTATTTAGTGAAGAAGAATAATATTTCGTAGAAACCTAGCATGAGTATTGTTAAAGGTATGAAAAACAATGTTTCCTATGCTCTGCAATGGGCAGCAAAAAAACTTGCTTGAATTCACTCTGTTTGAATTAATTCTACCGTACCTGTTTGGAATCCAGGTGGAAGTCCACACCGTTTTGTCAGAATTGGCCATAGCTGGTGGCTGAAGTGGATTGATTTGTACCTGGTGACACCATATGTGTTTGTGGTCCTCTGTCTTTCAGTGGTGGCTAAGGTCCGGACTTTGGGAGAGATCCAAGAATTCATAGGACTTACCAAATGTATAAAAGAACATGTCTGCAGCTACTTAGCATGCCCTCCTGCCAGAGCTGGGTGGGTCTGTGGCTCCATTTCTCACCTTTCCCCCTTTGTCTGGAGGGATAGGTGAAGGTGTTTCTTCCCACAGCTGAGGAAGGTTGTTTTGGGGATGATTTGCATTAAAAAAATCAATCAATTGAATGATTGAATTGAATCAGTTGAATTTTAATGTGGGGGAAAAGCTGTGAGATCCAGGGCTGGAGTAAACCAGGATTTATAACAAACAGAGAGTTTGGATATGATCAAAATAAATGAAACAGTTTGCGTATCAAGTTTTATAGTCAGTAAAGTTTTAAATGACAGATTCAGTCTGATTATACAGACATTATATAGTGGGTGAAAATTGCCTGCATGGAGAAATTTCCTTACAGTCTTAAACATACTGTGTTATATTCTGGTCTCAGCTTATGGAGTCTGAAGTAAGACTGATTTATTTAGTGTAGATTTACATCCAAAAAACAGAGATAAGATTCTCTCTTATTTTCAGTATTGGCCTAAACTCTACCTCCTCACACCAATTATTGTCTGGACACAGAACCATCTTCTCTGTTATTCTGCCATTTGAAGCACTTTTCATGTATCTCTCTGTGTCCTTCACCTCCTTTTCTGATAGAAATGCCATTTGGAAAAACAGAGTTTCTTTTTTCCTCATGGCTCTTAATGCTCTTTCTCTGTTTCTCTCATCTGTTACTTACTTTTAGCTGTAGTATTTAAGGTAAAATCACAAAATTAACATATAGGATATTCTGAAAGGGTTCCAAGGACCACTTGTACCCATCTATGCAGGACAAGATGAATTCAGCTGAATAAGGATGATGAGGAAGCCTGGGAAGGAAATATGCAACTACTCATTTTGATGGATGGTCTTAACTTGTCCCTCTAAAAAAGGCTTTGAGAGTCTAGATAAAGAAATCAGAAGTCTAGAACACCATGACAACCTTCAACAACAGCACAGTAGCGGAGGGAAATCTGTGAGGAAAAAGAAAGAAATTGTGTGAAATATTTTGAAACAGTGTTAAAACTAAGAGCGTTTCTGCTGCCTTTCAGTCCTTCACATTGCTTTCTCCAGCTGATAGGTATTCCACTGAAATTGTTTTATTCCCAAACTTACAGGATTCTGCAATGACGCTTCTCATGTACTGCATGCCAAAGGCAGATCGATCCTCATGTTGTTCTCCATTAACTACAGGGTATTGAAAATATATAGGCATGTCAGGTTGATTTTTTCCAAGCATTTTCTTTAGAATAATGAGTTTCTTCTGTGTTTGCATACCACTATGTCTCTGTTTATGTATGGTTTCTAAACATAACACTACAAACTTTTTTTCCTCTTCACAAATCAATGCTATTGATGGTTTCTCTTTTCATTGTTTTTCCCTCTTGTTTTAGAGAGCTGTCAGCTGGCAAAAAAAAAAAAGACCTTGTGCATTGCAGCATGTTTCTTTCTTCATGTATGTTTGTCATTATTTCATAGTAAAAAAATCATACTTGCTGGCTTAATCTCTATCTATTTATTAGTAGTACTTCCTATGGGCTAATTAATTCCGTGTTTAAAAAAACAATGGTTAGTGATGATAAGCAAATCATTAGAGAAGGTATTTATGTATTTACTGAATTCTTAAAGAGGAACTTCTCTGTTAGAAAAGGGAAAATAATTTCTTTTTTTGTACCCTTACTCTCCCATGCTTTCAGAATTTCCAGAATTATTTATTGAGAGAACCTTATGGGGCCTGAACAGGGAAGAAGTTGAGACCTTGTCTCTGAACCAAGCTGTTTGCAGTTTCTCCATCACTGGGCAGTTTGTTTATTTTTTGCTATGTCAGGGCTGGTTTCCAACATTTTATCCCTAATTTAGCACCAAAAGTGCATAGTGGGGTTGGCTTTCCCCAGGCTTTTGTGTGTGTTTTTGCAATGTTGGCATTGGTTTCCTCCCTTGTCTTATGGAGCACTCAAGAAACAAATGCAGCTTGTCCAAAATACACGGATGATAACTACCCCAAACATATAAATTTTGCTTTTATTCCCACATACATTTTGGCAGGGTAAAGAGCTCTTTTGGCTTCCTATATAATTGAGCAAGGAGGGAAACTGTCATTTCTCCCTTCTATTCTGTGTTTTTATTTATTCATCATATTGTTCTTTCAACCCACATAAAGAAACCCCAAGCACTATCACAACTGACAAAGATTAAAATCAGTGACTAATATCCTTGCTACAATAAACTTTACCAACCCCTAGCACGAGACATAAATAATACAAAAGGCCCTCTCATATTTTGAGGAACTGATACGAAAATTCTAATAATTGTTCCACAGTTAATGGTACGAGAACTCAGTAACACTTAAGGACCTCCATACTGGATTTGATTTGCAGCCAGCTGGAGCCTTTCCATTAAATCAATGTGGTTTAGACTATGCCCCAAAGAGAGGTAGGTAAAATTTTAATATTCAGTTTGGACTTTTCGTCCCTTTTGAACTCGTGCTTAGCAGCTGAGCGAGAAACACTTGAAGGGGTAAATAACCACTTGAGTGGTTATGAGATGACATGGTTGCATTAACTCTGTGTTTAGAAAATCTGTCTATGTTCAGGTCTGTGCCTGGAGCCCTGGGCACAATGCTCTGATCTCATAGGGGAGAACGAGCCAGCCTCTCACCATCAGCCAAATAATCTAATAATTGCTGCTTTCTGAACACTGAAGCAGATCCAAAGCCTCAAATTAACCAAAAGGAGGTGCTAGGGGAAGAGGTGAAAATAGCCATGTACTTTTCCTCAGGACTGCAGTGAGCTGAAAGGATCTTTTCTCCTACATGGAATGTGTGAATGGATGATATGAAGCAACCGATTGAACCTTGGCCTTGGATCTAAGCCCTGTTTTCAGATTGGCTTGTGACCCAATACAAAATCTGATTTAGAGAGGGGGAGTTAATGAACTTCATATAATCCAGGCAGGTGAGTTTAGCTGCTTGTTTTGTTTATTTGTTTTTTTAATACTAGGTTACTACAACAGTAAAATTCAGGAAAATGGTTCAAACTCTGACACAGAAGTGTCACAACAGTCAGGTTTGTTGACTGTCTCCACCAGGTGTGATGTTGGGCACATGTTGCTCTTGGTATTCAGTTCAGCAGAGAATACAAATGAAGGATGAGGTTCTTCAAAGACTTTTTATTAGCAATAGAGCCAATAGTTACACTTGAATAAAAATTAAGACCTGAGCTGGCACAATTTGAAGCTGACGCCAGCAAGATTTAGCAAATGGCCATGTTCCCAGGCTGCTCAGGGCATGATGTCTCGTGGCATATGGAGATGAAGGACTGGAAACACTAAAACAGCCAAAAGAAACCCATCAGGCAGTGGGAAAATATCCTTATTGGATATTTGGGGCATGATCCTTATACCCTTGAGGGTCTGGGGGTTCACTCTCTCCAATAGCTGGAGAGGAGCTATCTCAAGGACAAGAGATTAACTTCAGATGAAGCTTCTTAAACTTTCATTTTTTTTCTTTTCTTGTAGTCAAGTCTCATAATCTCATAATTTTGGTTCAGAGAAATGTACCTTTTAACCATGTGACTTACAGGAACACAAAGTGGAAAGAAATATATACGAAGTCAGGATTATATATAATTGGCATATATTAGAAATACACAAATTCATGTATCTTTGCATTAATTTCAGTAACTCATTTTCTGCTAGCAATGTCAGAATTAGAGGGGACATTCTAACCAGTTTCTCTGTTTGTGTGAAGCCTGGAAGAGAGAAGTCTGGCAATTGGTAGAATCTTGCCTCTATTAAATTAGGGGTAAAACTCACTGACTTCAAGGAGTTGAGATTTCAGCCTGAGAAGCAATGTTTTGATTTAAAAAAAAAAGATAATAATTAAAATAACTTTTGAAGCTTTATCTGTGAAATAAGGGGACAACCAGGAGGCTAGAAATATATCACAGCAGGAGGTGACTTTTCTTCTATTTATTCAGGTAAAATAATCTGATAAATAATTATGAAGAACCACCCATCTTCTGAAATGAAACACAGTATCTTGTGAGACTTTCCTTCTGTGATGGAAGGCAGAGCACTCCGTGAGATAACAACTGCAAAGGATATTAACGCACTTTCCTTTTCAGATTCCACACACATGAAATCTTTGCACTGCTTAAGAGTTAGCTGGTTCCTCGCTTTAAACTTTATTTTGGTTGTTTTATAACTGCAAGGATCTCCTTAAGGCTTTGAAGGGTCCCTTAGCTGTCTCTTGCTTCAGAGGAAAACATTTTCTAGGGAAAGAAGTTTTAGGCCAGGCATGTGTTTTATGCAAAAAAGAACTTCAGAGAAGTTGCAGAAATTGGTTTATTTGTATAGTTTATAGATAAAAGGCTAATGATTCCAAATAGCCATGGCTTTGGAGTCAGGCCCAAGAAATTATGCTACTAGTGAGCTTTAGAAGAGGAGTTGCAGTTCTTGTTGTGCATGTTACCTTTAAATCTTATTTTCCTAATTTTTCTAATGACCATTTTTGCTAGAAACTGCCCTGCAGATTAAATAATCTCAGAATCTGCAGGAATCCAGGATCCTGTGCTTTAAGAAAGATAGCTCTCTTGAGACCTCAAACAAACAAATATCCTTTGACAATCCTCCTGCAGAATTGTTGATTAAAGGAATACTCACTTTGAAGCTCATCGTACTTGTAGCCTGTGAGAATAAGGATAAAATGGGATTTTAACATTCAATAACAAATTGTTATTTGAGAAGAGTCACTTGACAAAACTATTTCATATTCATCATTAGGAATTAAATTCCCTGAACAAAGCACATTTGTTTCACGGTGTAATAAATAGCTACAGCAAAATATGAGGATTTGACTTAATGGGAACTGCACAGTTAAAATTGCCTTCAAGGAAAGTCATGCACATGGACATGCACTCAGAGTCTTCAACGACTCCTTTTCTCTCTTCAACTTGACCTGTTTCAGAGTGATACTGGATAGTTTTCACCAATTTTTCCCCCCCATTATAGAACTCTATATACTCATGCGAAAAATAAACATGACTTGAAAGGGAGATTTCCCCATTCTGCCCAGCTGAGCACTCAGAAAGCTTGCATGGGAGTGTGAAACGCTTCTCGTGGATGTATTAAGTGCTACCATCTGTTTGAATTGTTTTGAAATGCCTTTTTGGGCCAAAGCCTGCCCTTATGAGGATCCAGTTTAACATGAAAGTCTCAGCAGTTCCCTGAGTGAATAAGGCAGCAAAACTGAGTCCTTTCATGCCTCCCAATCATGCCCTTTCATTTAGCTACAATAACTGAATCAGAACAGCAGCTCCAAAAATTAAGCCTGTGCTTGTCTTGATGACTCCTTACTCACAAGTGGTTGCACTGATTTCAAAGGTTTTTTCCTCCACTGACTCCGATTGGGCAACAGCAGTGAGTCAAACACAGTTTGTGGGCAAACACAAAAACAGTGATTTTTTTTTTCTTTTAACTTTGTAGGACAGAGATTTTTTTTCCAGAAGCCTGAAAAAAAAAATTAGAAAAATATGGAAAAAAAACTTGTATGCAAACTGGTTTTTGTTCTCTGGGACCAGTAAAAAGCCCCTTAGAATACTATATAAGGTGATGTTTTTACTGCCAAACTTCAGGATTTCTGCCTGAGCTAACAAATACATTTTAAATGAAGCTATTTTGTCAAAATTTACAGCATTTGGCAATTAAGATTCCTATCTGTTATAAGCCAAACTTTATTTTTAGTCCTTAATATTGTGTTAGTGAAGTTATAATTAGCATATACACAGGAATAGCAAGCTAATTTTTGTCCTGAAACACCACTTTCTTTTGTATTTCAAATAGTCACTACTTCTTCATAAACTAAATTCTTTACTGTAGATTTGATTTTGATTTACATGTCAAAATGACTGATGTTTTTTCAATACTCTCTTTTCCTTTCCTTTTTCCCCTCCTCTTTTATATCCCTAGGGAAAAAAACCCAAACCAATCCTAAAAGTTAATGTATAGCACATATTTGTAACTTTTTCCAGATACTGTCATTCTGAAACGAAGAATGTACTCTAATCACGTTGCTATGTACACCAAGTATTACTTTCTTTTGTGACATATCTTGAACTCCTCTATACTTACGTACATGTTTGGTTTCTCCCTATTTGTCTGAATTTGTTTGCCTTAGAAAAAGAGAAAAAATAGACCAAGAGAGGCAATTTCAAATTTTTAGCATTCCTGGAAGCGCTATTCATCCCTTGCAGGGCTCATGCAGCTGAAGCCACATGTGTTGGTTTCAGTTGGGGTAGAGTTAATTTCATTGCCAGTGGCTGTTACAGGGCAGACTTTGGTAGTGAAGCCTCCTTTTCCACCAGTGTTTGGAGTAAAGTAGCATTTCATCACAGGTGTGTGTTGTATGTGTGTGAAGGAGCTTGGGTAAGTTTTTAAGCTTCTCTGACACAGCTGTGTCTGAGCCATCACCATTTACCTGCTTTATCCCTTTTCTGAATTGCATTACACCATTCCATTTTCGTGCTCATTACTGAGGGTGCAGTTTAGCATATCCAAATATGATAGAGGTAGAACCAACAGTACTTAAAGGAAGGAAGGAATGGCTTGGAGAGGGGGATGTGTTCTGGCATTGAATTAATTCTTTAACATTGAATCTATTCTTGGATTTTTTTGGTGAAGAGTAGAAATAAAGATCCACATCTTTGTTTACGCTAGAAATACTGTGTCCTGACTTGCCACTCTGACAGCCTGAGGATCTTTCGAAGTCTGAAATCATGGCAAGTTCATCACCAAAGTTAGAAACCTAAGATGCAGCAAACTGACCTGACCAGGCTGAAAGGTGACATTAGTGCCAGGATCAGTTCTGCAGCAGCAAGGCAGGATAGCTTCTACACTGAGGACGGTGAAAAGAGCCAAGGAGCAAAGTCAACCTGGAGTTGCCTGGATGGGAAGAGCAAATTCAAGCATCTCTTCAGCCTTCTGCTGAAATGCTTCCCAGAGTCCTCTTCCTTATACTGAAGTACAAATGTAGTTGCATCCATGACAAAAGTTTGTAGGTAGCAATGTCTTTATCAGCTTTACAGCTTCCAGGTGCATGGACTTATCTCTGAGCCAGCACCATCCAGAGGTGTTTTCTGTAATTTGCAGAAGAATGTGTGACAGGGTGCTTGTCCAGGTGTGCATGTTGTTCTATTGAAACAGATTGTTTTTTTCTCAGAACTTTGTTTTTGCAGCTCACTCTTCTCTGCTTGTCACTGTTACAGCAGACAGCATCATTGCTGGCCATCTCTGCATGTGGCTCCATATTTCCTGACATGGCCTGAGGATGTAGGAGGAATTTTGGGTTATCTGGAGAAAAACCACCTTGGAAGGACTGTGCAGACTGAAGTGATGAGGTTGTGCCTGTCCAGTATAATGTTTCCTACACTGCACATGTTTCACTGGCCCAAAGTTACTGTTCTGTAGCAAAAAGAGACAAGAATAGACTGCCATCACCAAGCAGAGCTCCAGGATAGCTAAGGCTTTTGCCCAGGCAAGTCTAAACAGTGTCCTTTATGGGTGTCAGACAAACTCCTGGCACCCTGTATCTGCAGTTTCAGCTGGGAGATTGTGGTGTCAATGGGACCACCGGAGCCAGAGGCAGAGAATAGGAAGGTGGGTGTTGTTTGCTTATTTCTGGTCAGCCTTCTTTGTCCAAGAAATATAAATACACATATGCTTGTTCTTTGCAAAAATAAATACAGGGTGATGTCTTACAATCCACTTGGGAAGCGGATCTGGTCCAGGATGTGGCAGTTTGTTATTAGACATGGTCTCCTCCTTGAGTGCTTTCAGCCAAAGCTCCTGTGCTGGCTGATGTCTGAAAAGTTCTCTTTTGCTCTCCTAGTCATAACCTTAGCCATAAATGGAACAAAATTTGCCTCTTGGTTTGAAAGATGCTGCCTCATTTGTCCTTTGAGACTGTGCAAGCAAGAGTTGCTGCTCCAGCTTTCATTCACTCCCTGGTCCTGGAATAGTTTCTGGATCTGAGCCATCTCTTTTCAAGGTGATGATAGGGATGGGAGCTAGGACAGAACTTGTGCATAGCGAGGATGGGAATTTGAGCCTGGGATGTCTGTTTTAATTGGCACATTGTTGTCTTGGACCTGCTTGCTTGTCTGCTCAAGCCAAGATCATTGCTGTCCAAACTGCGTGTGAGATGTGCACGTCTTGACCAGCAGTGGGGCTGAGCTCCCTGGCTCCCTCATGAAGAGATGCTCAGTTTTACTCAACCTGGGACACTGGTGACTAAAATGCTCAACTGCTCCCAAATTACCATGTTTTTTTCATAAGTATGAAATAAAAAATTTCTGCTGAAATGAAACCTCATGGTGAGATCACTACATTGTGCCTTGCTTGAAGGAAGATTTTTTTCTCTGGGTGTGTGTGTGCTGCAAGGAAGTAGGAAGGAAAGTCCCAGAGAGAAGTAAAACTTCAGCAACAGAAATTTTCCTTTCCTGGGTCTGATCCCTAGGGGTAAATCTGTCACACCCTGCATCTGAGATCAGCAGGGTTTGTACAGATCCATTGCCTTGTATCTGAAATCAAAATATTGTTCCACATAGTCCCAGGAAAGATTTTGCCTGACTCATCTGGCCAAATGTTCTTTAGTGCTTCTCACCCTGCTGAGATTTGCTGAAGTCTGTAAAGGAAGCAGAGGAAAGGACTTACTTTTAAAAATGTGTTGACTTCCTTCAAACCACCTGGCCTTATGGACCTTCAGAAGGTTGAGAATTTGTTTTATACAACCTGTTTCCCCTCCCAGGTGGGCTTTAATAAACTCTTTCAGCTCTAGACCCCAGCCCCACATCTGAATTTCATTCAAGCTCCAGGTTTCTCTCTAGCTTATGTACACTGTAAGGACCAGTCATGTGCACTCACCATCTCCTGGAGGGGGTTGAGCACTTCAAGTTGACCGGCAACCATCCCCAGTCCCTGGCCAATGTCATCCCGCTTGTAAGAAAAATACATCATGGGAGAAAGGCTCTGTATGAAAACTGTTATTAGAGAAAACATTACTTATTCTTAAATCTTAACCAAATTATGTAGGGCTTCGAATTTTCAGTAACAAAAATCTTCTGGTGTTCCCCATCAGGAGGCAAGGACTGCTGTCAGCTCCACTGGCATTAATCCAGCTTTCATCAGAAGAGAGATTCTCGATTGAGAAGAACTGAATTTTTATCATAGTACTTTTGTTCCTCTACAGTTAAAACTAAAAACCAGGATGCTTTGGGAGAACTCCAGGGTTTGGGTTTTTTGTATGAAGCAGAGAAATTGTTTTCTTCCAATTCTAATATAGCCTGTGATGATTAAATATTTTGTTAAAAGTGTTGGTACTGTGTTTAGTCGTTGAGCTGTTGCACACTTTTTTGAGGCTTGAGTTAACTGAACTCCCTAATTTAAAAAACAAAGCAAACCTTTAATTTCATTTTAACAATGCACAGGTATATGGATATTTAAGAAATCAAGAATTTCATGTTCTTAACTCTGTGGGCTCTTCACTAGGAAAACTGGTTACTTACTGGTTGCAGCGAGATTTACTGTTATGGTTAAACCCCGTTATAAAGCCTGACCTCATTACATAAATTACTAATTCACAATAAGCTGGGCATGTTATCTGTTTGCTTGGTAGAAGCAGTTTGCTGAAAACCCTCTTTAGTTCCTTTTGGTGAGAGCGTGGAGCAATACTTGACACCTTGGCCTAGTTTGGAGCTCAGATGCAATGGATCCTTGGTCAGTGCATGCCACCAGCAGGAGCCGCATCCGCTCGGACTTGCTGCCAAATCTAGTTCCCACTCAGCTACCAAGGGTCACCATGGAGACATTTTGTACTAGAACAGCCCATTTTAAATATTAGATTTCAGCCTTTGAGTGCATATTGGAAGTTTACGGTTACAGTTGCTTTAGAACGTCTGCTTTTTCATAGGAGAGGAAAAAACACTTCAGGAAAGTTGAAAAGCCTAAATGATAGATTTGGCATTGCATGTTTGTTACAGAAGTAACCAGTTGCTTAGCAAAGAAGGGTCCATCTATAAATACTTTAATATTATTTAATAAATTATGGTGGATTTTAAAACATACCTAACAATAACATTAAATGTTTTTGTGGTTAACAGGCATACACATTGTTTTAACAATATCTCCAAGTTATGTGCTTTGCAACAGCTTGCTATGGCTTCGTCTGCTAGGCATTTAGTATGCATTCACTTTATTTATTTCTTCAGGAAAAAAGGAATTCCTCCTAGTAAGATGCAAAGACCAGTTAACAAATAGGATCAAGCATTTATGAAAAAGTCAAAATGTAAAATATAGGCATAACTCACTAGGGCTTGTCTTTTGCCACCTTTCTCCAAGCTCTCCTAGCAACATGACCCTGGATAAGGTGGCTGTACTCCTTCAGTCATCATTACCTGCTGCGTGAGGGCGGTACTGCCAGCTGGGCTGGGCTGGGTTCCTGCTGGGACTGAGGTGATAGCACAGTTTTAATGAAGAAATAGAGAAATAGCCTTGATCCGTGGTACCAGGAGTGGTTGGGACTGGTAAGTAATGCATTAAAATGAAGGTATTTTGTGTCAGGACACAGCCTATTTTGGTAAGTAACAGCTTTTCCAAAGCAGACTCCTACCTTCCTCCGCTCCCACAGGCGCTGTGCTCACCAGGCTATGAAGGGAACTGTTCAGTTCCTCTTTGAGAAGCAGCATCTGCTGGAAAGATTGCAGTGATGTGTTTTCTGGTAAGCTCCACCTCATGAGTGTCAGGCACTGGCTGTCTTCAGCATCTGTTTGTTTCAAAGGAATTTGAGGTCAGAGTTCAGTGTTCTGCTATCAACAGGTAACATGCCTTTATTGATATATTTATTATAAATATGTAAATCTGATACTTATGAGAAGTTCTGTGCACACAGAGAAACCTCTGCCTGGGAGATTTGTTTCTTGTTCTTTTTCTCACAAGGCAGAGGCTCACAGTTGACATCCATTGTTATATCCAGGTGAAATCACTAATGCTTTAGGAAAAGGGAAAAATTAGGGAAGTGATTGTCTTCCTGTCCTCAACACTGGTGAGGCTGTACCACCTCAAATCTGGTGTCCAGTTCTGGGCCTTTCACTGTCTAGAAAGACATTGAGGCGCTGGAGCATATCCAGAGAAGGGCAACAGAGCTGGGGAAGATTCTGGAGCACAAGTCTGATGAGGAGCAGCTAAGGCAGCTGGGGGACTCAGCCTGGAGAAAAGGAGGCTTAGGAGAGACATTATCACTCTCTACAACTCCCTGGCAGGATGGTGGAGCCAGGTGGAGGTTGGTCTTTCCTCTCAGGTAACCAGTGACAGGACAAGAGGAAATGGCCTCAAGCTGCAGTAAGGGAGGTTCAGGTTGGATATCAGGAAAAGTTTCTTCGCTGAAACTGTTGTCAAGCACTGGAACAGACTGCCCAGGGAGGTGGTGGAGTCAGCATCCCTGGAAGTGTTCAAGAAATGTGGCACTTAAGTGCCATGGTCTTGTTGACAACGTGATCAGTCAAAGATTGGACTTCGTGACCTTGGAGGTCTTTTCCAACCTTAGCAATTCTATGATTCTTTGAAAAGAAAAAAGTTATTTCTGAATATTTAGGACAGGAGTTTAATTGCAGATTATTTTTGCTGAAATCTTTCCTTTTGGTACCAGAAACTACAAGATGCTTCATTCTGGTGATTAAATAGGAGAGACCAGCCAGTGATTCCCAGATCATAACAGATAGCATTTTCTTGCTTTTAATCCCACTGTGATTGGTGGGACTCCCAGTGCGATACTGGAGGAGGAGTGCACCTGTGTGGAGCTATCACTGATCAAGTCTTACAACACCTGAAACATCTGATTCCTTCTCTTGCGATCACTGTCTATGCCGTGAAGGTGGGGGTATGTGTCTGAGAACTCTTAACCCGGGTATGTGCCACGCACTGGCAGGTTTCTGCCCCACCACAGCTGCTAAATAGGGAATTGGCTCTTTCCATGGCCAAGCGTTTACTGGGGAGGGAACCTGTGGCCAGTTGGAAGAAGACATAGAGAGACTCATTGGGCTTTCATCCAATTTTTTCCTCCCCAAATATTTCCACAAGTTGAAGACTATTAAATAGACACCAAGACACCAAACAGTTCAGGCAGAGGTTTTTGGAGCATGGGTGACTGATATTGGCCTTGCAAGGCTGTTGCATACAAGACTCCGTGTTTAAGTGCCTGAATATGGATGTTGGTGCCTTGCTTCAGGCGCTTGGTTTGCAAATGCTGGTGTTGGGTATTTGCCAGGAATAGAATTGGATTTTTTTGACTTTGTGGTTTAACTCCTAGGCAGCATTTCTTCTCAGTACACTGTACCCTGTGCTTATTCATATGGAGAACAAGCATGATACTTCCAGAGGGAAAATGATTTTTAGTGATGTGTGAGAATATGTGGAATCTGGGATTCTTGCATTGGACTTCTTTTGATTGCTGTTGAAGAAGGAGTGTTTTATTTTCTCAATTCATCCCTTTCTTGGTTAATGCCTTTTGGAAGAGAACTCCCTAGCATGGTTCCTTTTGCTGAGTTAATGGATGTCTTTAGGGTTTCTGCGCCAAGAGGGTGTAACTGCCCAGCCTAGTTTAGGACCTCCTTGTGCAGAAGAGCAGAGGAGGTTCTGCCCTCCAGGGGAAGGTTACCATCTTGCCATCCCAAAACAGAGCATGTCAGCCAGCCTTCTCTGTCTCAGAAGTGGAAAGGATCAGATAGGAAAAACTATACAGCAGGGAAGGGAAGGACTCCTCATGTCTTTGCCTCTCTTCCGATCTCCTTGGTTTTAGCACGATTTGGGGAGATGAAGAAAGGAAATTAAATGGACTTCTGGAAAATTACTCTTGTGCCTGAGATAGGCAGATGCCTGGAAGGGATGCTTCTGGAAGGTTATCTGTGAGACCTCTGTGAATCTGGAGCATATTCAGAGCAGACTTATCTTGAGAGAATTTTGCTGGAATAAGTGCCCAGAAAACATGCCTGAGGCGAGGGTCTTCTACAGAGTCAGAAGTCCACCAAAAGGAAAAATTGGCCAAAAGGGAAGGGGGACACAGCAACAGGCTTGATACAGGCAATCCTTTCCTAATGCTATGAGTTCTTGATTCAGAGCATATGGTTGTGAGAACCTCTCCATTGAATGGTTATTGCAGTTATTGCTTTTTTTTTTCTATACAGACAAATTGTTTTTCCCCCCTCACTTCATTCTGGGAGACAGCCGAACTGTTTTAACTGAAACTTTCCCAAATAACTCAGCCCAAGACAGAGACATTGGCTAGGAAAATATAATACCAAGCATAGAGAGTTTGGCAATGTCTTCAGTAAATGAAAGCCGAAGTTCTTAATGGAAAGTGTCAGGCACCCTTAACCATAAGTAGTATTAAAACGCAGCCTATAATTATGCAAATGAAGAGCGGGCATCTTTGCCAACTGGACCCATTTCCCAAGCATTGCATTCACTTTTAAGAATCTGGAGTAGTTGCATGATATTTAACAAGGTGGTTACAAAATGAGATTTTGAATGTGACATAAGCTGCCACTTGTAACAGTGAATAAAGCCTCTGTCGGAAAATGGTAGGTGAAATTCAGCCACAGAAAGTCCTGGAGATCGGGGACTGTGAGGGGCTTCAGAAAGTTTGGCAAGGATTTTTCTACTGGTAGTAGAAACTAATGATCCTCTGACTGTCATAGTTTTTGTAAGGGAGGTGGGAATTACAACTGGTGTGTTGTGAAAAGCAAGTTTGATGAATGGAGATTAGAAGGGGTAATCACTGCTGCTGGGATTGGGATTTTGCATTGTCTGCAATGAGTAGAGTAGGAAATACTTTTTCTTGTCTCTCCTGTAAATATAATTTGACCTCTCCAAGGTTTCCTTCTCCTCTAAAGGAGTAGAAATTTGCCAGAGGGAGAAACAAGTAGTTCTAATGCAGATGGTGAACTGAGAATGGTGGTTCATATGTGTCACTTATAAGCTCAAAATCAAGAACCTAAGAAAAGCAGCAACTGTGTTCTTACATTCTCCGTACCTTCCTGGGCTGTGGAATGGGGACTGTTAATGTCCATCTAGACATTTTAGCTTAACTAGGTTTTGGCGATTCCCTTGTTCTCTTCTGCTCTCTTCCTTCGGCACACTTGGATGCATTAGATGTGGAAAAACTAATGCTATTTAGTTTGTTCTATGCTCTTGGGATCATCTTGCTTAGGGTTTACAGAGCTGCTCAGAATAGATGCTCTGTAAACCCTCTGGGCTGTGTGTCACATGGCAGTCGGCCATACACCGTGACACAGATGGTTCCTGCCAGTCTTTTTTTTTTTCTACAGAAGAAAGATGCCAGCATTAACTAATCCATAAAGCTCCCTCATGCTGGGCATCCACCCAGTTAGAGCAGTTTAAACCTCCATGGTGTCTTAAACACTCTTGTTGATGTTGTTGCCTTGGTGCTCCATTTCCTCACGGTGCTAACTCCAAGCCTTTGCTGGAGCGCGGGCAGACGGCGCAGCACCGGGCGATCAGCAGAGATCACACTGGCAGTTTTGTGTTTGGAGCACAGGTTTTGCTCTGGGAAACAACCCGCTGCTGTGGAAGGGCTTCTCTCAGATCTGCTCCTCTAGCTGTTTTTTTAGGATGCAATCCTTGCTAGTGAAACAAAGAGTATCTTTCTTGGTTGTTTTTGGTCTGGGATGTGGTGGTGCAGGCTAGGCAGTGTTTTTTCAGCGTAGGTAAAGCTAGGATATGGCCTTATGGCTTCTGTCTGGAAGAAAAGCCAGCCAAAATCCTTTGGGAGTAAGTGTCTTGTGGGGGAGGATCCCTGGCCACAAGGCATTAGTACTCTCAGCTAGCTGAGGGTGGGGAACAGCCAGAGCACTAAGCAAATCAATCACTTGGATTTCTAGAGGGGCAAGATAGAAATTACTGAGCAATTATAAGAGGTGGCAGATGACAAATAGAAATGCCTTTCTCTTAATTTTTCAGCAGATGATCTCATTTTACACCAGATCCTCAGCTGCTGTAGATCAGACTACTCCCTTGAAGCCTGTGCTGATTTGCACCTGCTACAGAGCTGGCAGTGGCATGCTTGATTTTAAAAAGAAAATAGTTGTGGTTGTAGTGTAAAATCAGCTTAGTTTTGGATTAGAGAAGCTTTCAGCATTTCAGTCACTCTGGAGGTTGCATACACCACATGTTTGTGAAGTTGCAGGCTGACAGACACAGACTTCTTTCCTGTCTTTCAGGTGAATCTGTATGTTCATCTGCTTCAGTGGCTGTTTTTGAAAATTCTCAGACTTCTCCCTAAGTGTTTTTTTTGCATTATTTATTTTGAAAGCAGGGGTTTTAAAAAGAATTCTTACCAGACCCATTTGGCCCCATACCCTGCCCTTGAGTTTAACTCATTCAAGTCCAATTCTGTGGTATCAGGCAGGAATATGAATATTGTGAAATATTGGATACTGTTGTCTAATTAAGTTGCAGTTTAAAATCTGCCAAAAAAATAACATTCCTTCCCCAGATTAGCCCCTCAAAAATTGGTTTATTATCTGGTGCAGAGAATGTGATATGGGCCCCTGTATTCTGTGATCTCAAGGTAATGTTTTGTCTTCTCTCTCCTCTCTCTTTGCTTGTTATAACCCACCTTTATTTTTTTTTCCTACATGCAGCTGAGGAGTCAGAGATGCTGCTGTTAAGACCACATCAGTTGTTCCTGGGGTGCAGGCATATGCATAGACAGAATACAGTCAGCACATCATGCTGAGGGTTACTTACAACATCCCTGTAGTGCAGCTGATTTACATTGGCCCAGGGGAAGGGGTGAACTGGAATCGTGAGGAGGCTCTTAAACTTAACCACGTCTTGTTCAAGGCAGAGAAAAATATCCATACCATCTGATAGGAGAGTGGTGGTTCAACTCCTCCAGCTTTTTTAAGAAGGCAAAAACAATACACTGCATATTTACATGGAATCCCCTTAAGGACATCTGTCATGCTGGAGATTAAGCTAAAAGTCTCTCCCCAGTTTAATGTTATGCCTTCAGGCAGTCTAAACCCAATAGATTTAGTTACTCTGCTCCAGATCCTAGATTACTAGCACAGGCAGTTTTTATTCTCGCCCTCTTTTTCCAGAAGCATAGAACCTTCGCTTGTAAATTACTGGCTTTGTGTGGGTTTTCTAGGCCACTTCCACTTACGTTTTGGAGCCTGGCCTTATGCTCGATTTGTGGTTACTGTTTTTTACATTAACTTCTAGTAGCCACTCTTTCCTTGCTTCTATCTCCATATGGTGCATTAGGCAAGTTATTGAAATAATTTCCTTCCCTTCATTGTGACACACATCATAGGAGCTACATTTCCATCCATCACCTTTTATCCAGAAGTTTGCATTGCCTTTAGGGCTTGAACTCCAACTACCACAAAAAAACCCCAAACCCAAAAACAAAACCAAAAAACCTACATACAAACAACAACCTCCCTCCCCAAAAAACCCCAAACACCCCCCCTCCCCTCCAAAACTGGCCAAAGAGAAGAGAGGACAGCAACTATTTGAATGTTATTATGTTGACTTCTAAAACCACGTTTGCTTTCCTTACTCCGGGAATTACTCACTTTTGCTGTCCTGCTACCACTGAATCTACTTGCTGTCTGCAGCAGGGATTCATTTTGCTCAGCCTGCTTGCTTGTTTGCTCACTGCGTGGCCTGAATGCTTGAGAAGCTTGGCCACAACATTTGAAAATACATGTTAATTTGTGGAAGAAGAGAGGATTCATTTGAAGGAGGGAGCTGCAGAGGTTCAGAGGTTTCCCCAGTGGAGGTATCACTTGGCCAGTTGACTTTACAGCCATAGATGTGTCTCCATTAACGTAATTGAAGGAAAACAAGCAACAGACATTTCAGACATCTTCTGCAGGATGAAATTTCCAATTCCCAGTTTTCACTGGTTGGTTACAAATGAGCCAGAATATAACAGTAACTCTGCCACCACTGTCAAAATTCCCCCTACTTGAAGGAGAGGGTTTTTATCAGGAGCCTGTTGGCAGGTGTCTGACAGAGAGCAAAGGATTATCTCCTTTAAGCGACCATTTATAAAGCCAGCTTTACTCATTAGATGTAGAGTTCAGTATTCTGCCAGCAACTTTCACATTTGTGAGCTGAATGTCCCATCTTGTGGCAACTCCTGCATTCTACAGTGTTCAACTTGCCCATGCATCCTCAAGGCAAGTGTGGCAATAAGTGAGGCAAGTGTGAACCCCCGTCTCTCACTGCTTATCCTTGATGCTTTTAAGATACTGTATAGTTGCAAATCCAATGTGTTGTTTTGCAGTTTCTGTGCATGTTGCTAAGTCCACAAGTCTTAGATTAGACACAACAATCTCAGATCAGGCTTACCTAGTTAATTACTTGATTTCAGTCATTAATAATGACAGATGAACATTCTCCATAACCTGTCTTCCAAGACGGTTCCAAATGAGCAGCCCCTGGTCAGTGTTACAGCTCTGCCATAAATTCTGTCATTCTTTCCCTTGCTGTCTGGTTAAGCTATGAAACTTGAACCTCATCAGGCAAGCACAGAATTTGCTGGGGGACTTGAAACACCTCGTTAGCTATATAAGGGCTTTCAAGGCTCTTAACAGATTTCTCCATTAAACTCATAAATTTCTCCATAAATTCCATTTTATATTTGAATCCTAGTCAGTACCACCAACAGTGGTACCATCAAGGAATAAATTAACATTGCTGGGAGGCTCTCCTTGCCAGTCCTTCCTATTAAAGCTCAGATGAACAGCCTTGCAGTAGGGTAGGTGCTCATATGCACATCGCCATGCAGCACCTCCCAAGCCCTCTGTTGCATTCTGGCCATATTTTTAAGGGGCGCTGTGGCACTCTCTTGGTCCAGCTTTCCCCACGCATCCAAAGGGCCCTGTCCTCCCATCACCTTTCTGTACAGTGCTATTGTGCGTCTGATTATACTGCTATCCACAGCCTATATGCATTAACCTCAAAATCGTTAAACTGCATTGGATTTGAGTTAAAATTGAAGCAGCAGCAGTAAAGCTGTGCATGGTGACTCTTCCTCAATGAGCACCCAGCAACCACCCAAAACCAGAACATGAGAGTGGCCAGTGGGAGTCTGTCCAGTGCAGAGCCCAGAGGAAAGGTTGCAGTGGTGAGAACGCTGTCCATGTGATTTGTGCCAGAGGACCCTCGGCTAGTGCCTGCATGAAAGTTGCAATCACAGAGCTATGTAGGGGTGAGGACACATAATCCTGAACAAAGCATGGACAGAACAGAGTTGCCCTGGGCCTGCAGGCCATTTACCTGGGTGGTGGGTCCTCCTCTGCATGAGCTGTGTGTTGGATAGAAGGACAACACAATCTACCTTTCACCTCTCAATGGTTTATAAATTGCACAGAAACAAAGTTTAGTATGTTTAGCAAGAAGGAAACAGAAATATAAGGATAACGAGAATGATGTCCCCCTCACGGGTATCAGCCCACAGAGCTTGTGGGTTGCTTAGGAGAAGAATAAGGTATCTTTTAAGATATATATCAGGACAGCTGCACTCAGCCCCCTCATCCTTTCCAGTCTGTTTTTTTGGTTCCACACTAACTTTTTAATATTCAAATCCTCCTGTGGCAAGACATTCCCCAGATCAGCTAAGCCCTGTCACAGCACTGCAGCTTCAGATGCACCTGACAGCTCTGAAGGATCTCTGGCTTTTCGCGGGGGCTGTGCTCTCATGGCACCTACATTTCCCAGGTGTGACCAAGAGAAATGGTCCAGCTCATAAGGACCTAGCATTGAGAACAAAGGTAAGGTCTTTAATTTGTAACTGGAAATGCTGAAGATGCTCAGCTAAGGGTTTCAAAACTAAAAAGCTGTAACAAAAAGTCCTGATAGCTAAAGAGGGATAATTCAGTGGTCCTGAATTAAGAGTAATGCAAACATGGTGCTACATCAGAAATGAGCTGCGTAAATACCTTGTGGGGTTGCGGGGGGCCCTCACCAAATCTGCTTGTATGAACTGTAGAATTTATTCAGTGTGACACAAAAAGACATGGGCAGTATTTTAAGGAGGGAAAGAAAAATTTCAAGGGTTAGGGCCTGAATTTAAACTCAGCCTGCAAGAGCAGTTTACATAACCAAAGTTGTGACTGTGCCATTAAGGTGGCCCCTCATGAGTTCGTCCTGCTCTAATTACAAAGCCACATTATTATACTCTGTGGAAATATCAGATACAGAATGTGAACCCAAGAGAAGTCCTAGAGGTTGCAGTCTTCACAGTTAGGTATTTCCTTGCTCTGGAATTCTTAAGAGAATGAGTCAGATAAACAGAAAGGACCTGGCTCTGAATTAAACTCTGTAGCTCTCAAAGCTACGGTGCTTGCATTGCTCTCTTCCTTTCCAATTACTCTAAGACGTTTTTAAGTTTGAGAAAGATTTAAATATACTAAAGAAGCACCATTTTCAAATTCCAGTAGGTGATTTCAAGACCTCATTAACAACAACCAAGGTGTGGAGAGCACATGCTTCAGGCAAGGGGTCCGGATCACTGCTCAGTGCAAATGTGCAGAGCCTCTGTGAGTTTGGGAGCGCTGCAGATTTGCACCAGCTGGGCGTGCAGACTTGCCTTTCCACCAGCACATATGCTAACCCTGGCAGAGAACTGAAGCCCAGATTGTGAACTGCTTCCTCACAAGGATGAACAGCTACTCGTAAGCAGTTAAATTGACTTCACTGGGCCTCTTAGGTGAAGAGCTCCTTACTGGGGAGAGTGCAGGGTTCAAATTGCAGCCCTTAATTTTTATCCTGTAAATAGCTGCTGGGTTTGCTCAGTGCTGTGAATGATCATCATTTTGCAATGGATGACCAGAGTGGATGATGAGATCTGAGACTAAAGGAATCGATACCTGCTAACACGAAAAAGAGAAAGAAAAATTCCTTTTACCTCAATTCCATTACCTCCCTCTAAAGAGATGTTCCTTCAGCTACACAGCAGCAAAAGCAGATATGTGGTTCTGTTTCACCAAGCCATCAAACATTATAAAAGTCAGTTATATAAACATTTGAAACTGGTGACATTTGATTCCAGGGCTGTGTGGGCAGCCTCATTTACAGCGGAGTTTTCTAAACAGGCAATCCAGTTTTCCAGGTAATTAAAAATGTTTGCACAGGCTAGTAGATTTATCTTTTGAAACCATTTTAGCACTAGTGCTCTCCAGAGTGGTGTCAGTTGACACAGTGCATAATCTAGAAGAGACTAATTGCTGCATGATTTCTAATTTTTTCTGCAGTCATGTAAATGAGCTGGAGCCTGCACAGGTGGAGCCTATTAGAGTGAATGATTTTGCTCTCATATTGTTATCTTCATTTGCTGTTGTCTTATCAACTCAGAGTAGGGAATCTGCTGTCATGAAAAGCAGGCGAGGGAACAATGTCTGACTGAAAAGTCTTGTTTCATTATTTTTTAATTCATACAGTACTACCTGCCTAATGCAGTTTTCTGATTACCATGAGAGGCAGCCAGTAATGCAGTTTTATTCAAATAAGGGAAGCAGTGCTTTAATTTAAGCTAAGAAATCATCCACATTTCTTACCAGGCAACAAGGATTGTGATTCAATAATACATGAATTTAATAATGCATAATGGTAGACTTTGCAGGTACTAAATAGCAAGATCAGAATGAATTAGTATGCTATGTTGTTCTACGGGAGTCCATCTCCTTTGCGCATGTGCTCTTCCTCTGTCCCTGTTTTGCTTTTCCTTGAGCTATTTCCCTAAGAGGCAGGATAAACAAATCGAGTTTTAGTTTCTGAAACCCTCATTACAGATCTTCTAAAACCCTTTTAGGCTGCATGGGAAAGACTAATAAGGTACTGTGTGCAGCTGTCCCATGTTATGCAGAATCCCAGGTCTGCAGCAAGAAAGCAGAGCAATGCAGTTTTCCATGGAGGAAGTCCTCAGGAGACCTGAGCAGTAGGGCACTGCTGTGGCTCCTCTTAGAGGATCATCCCAAGAGATAAGTGCTCTGTTAGTTACAGGTTTGGTGCTTGTTCCAAGCCTAAATAAACTCATAGCTTTGTGCCATTGTTTTCTGTTAATATGAGACGGTGTTCTCTTCTACCCCAGCAGGTTTCAGATGGCAATCACACTTTTATTGTGTGATGATGCTATGTAGCTCTACTCAAGTTAATTCAAATTGATCTGACCTGGGCATTCTTAATACTACATGCAGGTTTCATGAGCCTTTTTAAGTCTCTAGATAATGGGGAGATGCAAGATGAGAGGAGAATCTGTATTTACATCTTCTAACCAGTGTGGCTCAGTTAGGACACTAATCCCTCAGGGCTTCCTCCTCTGTTCTTTAGCTGTGAAGCTGGCAGGACCTTGTCCCTCTCCTGGTTAGGACAGACTGCTGAAGTGTGAGTCCTTGTCCTTCACCTCCATTCATCAGGTATGACCTCCAACAAGCCGGTTGTTCAAACAAACCTCCTGAGCATCTACTGTTTTCTGCTCCTTGAAAAAGGAGGCACAAGATCCTGGCAAAAATACAAAATGAGAGTATACCTTCTCGCTCTGATTCTCCTATTTTGTGGTCCTTGACTTCTGTAGCTTCCTCTTAGAGACATTGCCCCCAGTTCCTCACCATCTCAGCGCCTCTGTCTTACCCAGGTCACCTCTTGGAAAGATTTGGGATTGCATTATTTTGCATTTTTTGACATCCTTCAATTCAGTGAGTCCTGCATTCCAGCTGGCTGGCTTTGCTGGTAGCTGTCATTGTTTTAGTTGAGAGGGATGTTGTCACCACAGTCAGACATGAGCACCCAGACCTGGGCTCATCTGGAGGGCCGGCAGCTGGAGAAAAGAGTTTTCTGTAAGAACACATGAGCAAGTGTGGAGCAAGGAGGAAAAACAAAAAGTGAACCGTGGTCCCCATTCTGCTCTCATCAAAAGGGTATGCAGATCTCAGTGAGTTTCCATTCTGCAGCCCTCAAAAATGTTTCCTCAGTGCAATCCCATTGGTTTAAATAGTCTTTATTCCTGATTCACACTGTCCTCATATGTTTATAATAAAAATTCTTACCAGTGCCATTAATACCCTGCAGATTATTCAAACTGGAAGAATTTTTTCAGAACAAATTCAACTTTCATCATTTATGCTTTTTGTACACTCCTTGCATTTCACTCATCACAAGCAATAAAAACTTACTGATCAGTTTCACTTTTATTTACAATCCAATTAATTCCCTGGCACAATGACATCCTGTTTAGGTTCATGACATTGGAATGAATTGGTCTGAATTTTTTTTTTCAAAAGCAACCTATTTCCATTGCTTTTTTTTTTTTTTTAAAGTTGATTGTCTCTTTTTATTGGCAGTTTAGGAAATAAAACATTTGTATTCCTTAATAGCATTCCTCCTAATTCTAAAATGCCCCTGGGAAAGCTCTGATTAACTGTACTACATTCAAATGTAGAATTATCTAATTACTGTTACCATACCAAGAACTTCCAGAAGACAGGATTATGTAGTTTTTAGCTCCTTTGTGTTTGGAGACTGCTTCTGTATAATATCTGGGTGTACGTGCTACATAGAGACATGTGTAGGGCAGGGTGCACACATACAACAAATACATGGGTGAAGACCTACAAAAGGTGACATTTTGGTCCTTTTCTATCTAGGCTCTTTTGCTTAGTATTAATTTCCTTTTCAGCAACAAATTTTGTTCCTCCTCTGTGGACAGAAGCTTGCTTGAAGTTGTAAAATAGATTTCCTCTCACATTGTCCTGTTCAATAAACCTCTTGTTCCATTGTGGAATCTGTGGAAGCCTTCTCTGGGGACAAAGCTAGAATGTGGAATTCATTACGTATTGCCCAGTGCTCCATGTGAAGCACTCCTCTGGATTCCTTCACCACAAAAACGTGCTTTATACTATTGCAGGGGCTTTTGAGAATTTTGAAGCAAATCCAGCTCAGAGCTGGTATATCAATGGCAAATCCTCTTAGCTCTGGTTACAGGAGATCAGGATGTTATTTCAGCATTCATATTTGGAAGCTGTTCCATTAACACCTACAACAGAAGATGCGGATATATATTTGGCTGCTGTTTAGGAGGATCTGTTTGATGACTTATCCTGATGACAGGGTTTCAAATTTTGTTCTTACTTGCAGCTATGTATCTCCACGGAGGTTGCTAGTTTAATATTTCTAGCATACCATCGTCTCTCTGCCAAGGCAGGGACACAGCCCAAAGGAGACACTCACTGTCTTAAATCATTGATGCCATGTCCTGTTAACATCCTTGTATCCCTAAAATGTCCTTATTCAGAGGTGCAGCCTTTAGATGCGGATTTTTTTGCAGGGACTAGTCCTGCTCATTAACACCAGCCCATACAGTGCCATGTGGCCCTTTTCCTTCAGGTAGATCACGGCTTGTATCCATGTCCTGTAACTTGTGGTCAGGCCAAGTAGTCCTTCTTCTAGGGCACTGTACTCAGAGAAAGATGTGAGGAGGCTTTCAGAGCCACCATTCCTTCCTGTTTTCTATAATGTGTTTTTCTAGGGTGTCTTCTAAAGCGAAGAGCTGCTCAGCTGCTGTTGGGCTCAGAGATGTGGGTAGTGGAGGGGTGACTTGGAAGCCACCAAGGAAATGAACAGTACAAATGACATCAACAGAGACACAGCTCACGAGTGAAGGGACCCAGAGAGATAGTTTTCCCCAGGAAACCCTGTTTAGAGGATTGTCAAAGCTGAATTATGGCAGTGCTGAAAACGGTATTTCATATTTTCTCCTGGTGTATAAGGAATGTGGGACAACTTTCCAGGCATTTTATTTATAGCTCAGCAGTGAATTTAAACAGATTAATACTTATCAACTTGTCATTCTTTCCCGCTGCCACTGTCCTCCATCAGCTCATCTAAAAGGGCATGGAAATTTCAGCTGATTTCATAGCTGGCTCACTGGTGGGGCACAAGTTCTGCCAGCTCACTTCTTGCTTTGGGTCTGCACTGAGTTTTTCAAAGGTCTGAGTTCTGGATAGCAGCTGAGATGAGAAATACTTCTGTGTGTCCAAGCCTCTTGTGGTATGCAGTGATGGAACGGGTTTGTGCTGGGGTGGTATTTGGCCCAGTAACAATATTACAGGGCAGAAGAGGTGGTAGGGAATTAATGTTGCTCGTATGATTAGCCATTTATATACTTTAACCACCTCTCAAATAAGGGCATCTCTTTTTAAACACCCAAAATAATATGTAGTTTAATTGAAGCTGTTATTTTCCTGATTTTCTTGAGAAAAATTTCCCGTGTTTTATATCGGAACTTCCCTAATGAATTGACCTTCTGTCCTTATTGTCAAGCTTATCCTACTTCTTTAACCATGACTCTTCTGACACTTGATGTTTTGCATTTGTTTTCATTTTTCCCTCGATCTTGCAATTCCTGAAGGCATGCATTCAAAGAAAATCCTCAGTGTTCCCTTAAAGAGCTAGGCCTTCTGTCTATGGAAAAGACTGTGAAGATGTAGCCATTAGAGAGTATCACATCCATGAAGGCGTAAAAAATGAGTGTTGAAGTAGAGTATTTTCAGTATATCACTCATTCTCAGCTTATCCTATGATTTCTGGGTGACTGTCCTATGATTCTGAGATGCAAGAGGCTGCAAGTTTGGTTTTTTGTGTGTGTGTGTTACGGGATGGACAGTGAAACTTAAAGTACTGATCATTTTGAATAGTGTTAAGCATAAATGGTTTGAAGTTTTCTGGTTTTGTATTCTCAAGGAGCTTAATCAGTGTCATTAAAATGCAAAGGGTTGTTTCACTGAGCTTTGAAAGTGAGAGTTGTCATGAATTGTGTTTATTGCTGTAGGGCATTTGAGGTCAACACAAACCTCCTTCGCTGCATGAGCATGGAGCCGTAGGTGTCTCTTGTCTTCAGAGATATTCCAGTGGAAACAGGAAAGGGATCACAGTTAGGGTGGGTGGAAGATGCCCTCATGGAGCAGTGTGAGGCCCTTTCAATTCCCCAGTGCGGGGGAATGATTTTGTGAAAAAGAGACCAGTTTGTCTAGAAGGGAAAAGGTAACAGAGGAGAGGGCAGAAGAAGGGAAGGCATAAGGTGGAGGTGAAGATAGGCTACAGCCAAATAGCTTTGGAGAGGGAAGGAGTATGTGGAGGATGTTTCTGTGTGTCCAGAAGCCTCTCTCTTGGCAGTGTCTACAGTTGCTCTGTGAGGCTTCTTCAGTGGATTTTGCCTTCTGGAGGAGAGGGCCCCATCTGGAGTTTGTGGGGCTTGGAAAGCAGCGGCTGTCTCCGGGAATTTTCTGAATCCGTGGGGCCGAGTAGGCTGTTTGTCTGGGTTTTGGTATTCACTTTCTCCATAATGTGTATTTCCTCTACTCCTGGTAATTCTTCTCCTTTCTTTTGTTAGTGTCTCAGCAGTGAAATGACGTGATCAAGAGCTACTCCTGTCTCAGATGTTCCATGGGTACACCAGGAGTGTTCTGGAACAACTCTAAGGATAAAGCAGTCTGGAAGAAGGATAAAGCGGGGCATTATAAAATCAATGTTAACAATCTTTTTAAAGGACGAAGTTGTACAGGATTTGAGTGACAAGATTCCTTCTTATAGCACAAGTCTCCGTTTTATAATTTGGTCTCCAGATGGCTGCGATTATTCTCAATCTGGAAAAAGTATATTAATGAAGATTTGGGGTTTTTAAATGGCATGTGATATGAATTCTCTTTTAATTGATGCTATCAATTTTTTTTTCATTTTGTTCAATGATAAATTCAGTAGGGATTTGCAGACCCTTCCTACCAGACAAGATTGATGTCATCTTCTCAGCTTGTTAGCTGCATCATTTGGAAATGAAGGGCAACTTTTTTTCTTTAAATATCCAGGTAGAAAAGAGAAAGACTTGCTGAAGTTGGTTAGAGCACAAACTCTGTACTGGGAGAATTAGACAGTCCTCCTCCATGAGAAAAGGGCTCTTTCGTACTGTACAGGAATAGTTGCAGGAAAGGGAAAGCGAGGAATACTGGTGCAGTGAGGCATGTGCTGGACAAGCAGAGACTCTCCTCTCCTGGTATCAAGGGAGAGGAAGCTAGGGGAAGGGGGCTGGCCTGTTTTGGTAGGAGGGGACAAAAAAAGAACAAGAGTAATTACTCTAGATCTAGAATTCCTTTTCTTTTCTAATAAAGTAGACTATCTCTTCCCTTCTTTTTTTTTTCTTTTTTGTGTCTGAGACTTGCTTGATTTTGGTGCCTCCTAGCTCTGTCTTCTTGGAAGACAAGATGAGAGAATAAGAATTGCCCAGCTCTCTCTTGTTCCTTCTCTCATCATCTGCTCTAACAAGCCATCCAGAGGGTCCATCTTTTCGATCTGGCAGGTCACAAAGCTTCTCTGTGGCAAGGCAGGCCCAGTGTCTAGTTCTCACTGCTCTAACTCTGTGTTTTCTGTCAAATTTGCTGTGGCTTGCATGCACCATGTTCTTCACCCAGAACCTTTAATGTAGGAAGCACATCTTTTAGTGAGGAAATTCTGCATCATAGCACATCACCCTTGTATCTAGGAGAAACAAGGCTTTGGGTTTTTTTGTTACATTTTGTCATTTCAGGTGGAAAGAAAGAGAAAATCATGTTAAGCGCCTGTTCTTTCCGTAAGTGACGATGATTGTGGATTTTAGCATCTCATTTAAAAACTTGTCTCTAAAGACACCTCCTTTCTGATTAGACTGAATGTCAGAACACCACATTTACTGTTTGTCAGGGCAGTACTACCCCCCAGACAGCTTCAGGAATTCTGCTTAAGGGACTCAGAGGTAAATGCGTTTTCTGGGTTTTGCGAGAAGGAATCCAGCTAGTCCTGTAGTTCAGCAAGTCATTGGGAGCAGAATGACTGTGCAGGTCCAGGAGATAAAAAATTAGTTCCACAACATGGAAACACATGGCTGCTCTTGCAATGGCAATGGATCTGCCTGGAAATGTAACAACTTGTAAGACATGTAACCGAAATTGTATTGTTCAAGAGTGGAACAAATTAATTAGGCTAAATGGAGACTTTGGCTGTCATGACTCCAGTGAGAAAATTCACGGGCTGCCTTTTTCCAACAGCTTTCCTCCTTCTGCCTGTGTGGACTGGGGTTTTCCATGCCTTTTTTGCTCTCTGTCTCTTCATTCAAGTCTCTGTCGCCAGCCCCAAGAGCTAAGGGACTCCTGCTTCTTCCCTGGATAAAGGACTAGCATCCAGCAGTGAGGAGGAGCTGAAGTTGAGGATGTGCCTTTCCAACCTCTGTGACTACTCATAGAGTCACAGTTTCTCCTCCCCGTTGAACTTAATCCCTCCTTTGAGCTCTTTTCAAGCTATTCTTGCTGTGCTGCTCTCTATTCCGTTCCCGCAGCGAGAGGGATGCCATGAACAACCTGCAAATAGCATGTTCCTGGAGGGGGAGAGACCCTCATAGTTGTTTTCAGGAGAAGAGCTGAGTTTCACTGCTGTGCTGACTGCGATTCTGATGATTTCCTCATGTTAGATTTCCAGGTTGTTGGAGGAATTTTGGCTGTGCTGCTTTTAATTTTTTTATTATTATTATTTTAAGTTTCTGACTCTTTTGCAAACAGGAATGTATCAAGGGAAGACGAAGGATGTGAAGAAGCAGCACCATTGAGATTAAAGGGACTAAATTTTACCAGCAATCACAGCAAATATCTGACTTGCTTAAGTGAAGCCAATTACTGTATTATTGCCTCCTTTTGCACTATGCACAGTAGGGATGTCACTGGATAATGGTTTGCATGTAGAGTTAATCACTTTGATGCATTTCTGACTGATCCCAGCAAATTATGTTTTGGTTCCACTATATTAAACACAAGAGCAGGGGATTATCATTAATAAATCTAAGGCACAGCATGCATAAATCTTGAATAAATCAAATATCAATTACATAGGCAGTATCTGCTGACATCTGCTTTCATCAAATAATATATTTGAAATAGATTTTATTCCACTTTGTTGGAGTCAAAGGAATGTTAGACTGGTGTGCAAAGACCCTTACTCTAAAGAGTTGGGTTATGTAGGAGTACTATTTCTTGCTGAGCAACATAAAACAGTTCTTTTTTTTTTATTGCCTTTCATTTTTAGACATAAATAGCACGTTGGTTTCATAGAGTAGTTCACAGAGTAAAGGGAGGGCTTGTATCTTTTGGGAGAAGCTCTTCTGTGTGTTCTCTCTTCAAGTATTTCATGAGGGTTGGTTCTGATGAGGCTGCTGTGTGCTTGCAACCTTTTCATGTCATGGCTGGCTGGGTGGGGTGAATCCAGCCTGGGATTTCCCTGTGGGTTGTGACAGGTGGAAAGAAAGTTAGTTAATGCCCGATTTCAAGGGAATTACAGAAAGGGAGGATTAGGTGTGGGCGGAGCTCAGTAGCTGTGGGTGTTGGAAGGCCTGTGGGCAGGGTGAGTGTTTATCTCCGAACACATCATCTCTCTGCCAGGGGCAGATGGGTGTTTCTCTGGCTTGTGGCAACACGCAAAGCAGGAGTTTAAGGCGATGGTGAGTCCTCTTCAGCTCTCCTTCCTCTTCCTGGCTGCAGAAGCGACTCCCTCCGTTGTATACCCTCCCCGCCTCCCTCCTCTGAGTCTGAAGGCACACGGGGACTGTGTCTGCACTGTTCCTGTTCCTGCACTGCCCCAGGGTGAGGAAGGGCTCCTCCCGGTTACCTCCAATGAGCCACTCCTCCAACAGGGCATGGAGCAAGTAAGCAATATGATGTTGGCATATCAGTGCAGTGTCTTCAAATATTTTGGCTTCCCTTTTACTGTCCTTTTCTTATCAACTACCTCTTCACCTCATTTCCAGATTAATGGAGACTGTGATGTGGTGACCAGTGACAGGACCCAAGGGAATGGCATAAAGTTGAGTCGGGGAGGTTTAGGTTGGGTCTTAGGAAAGGGTTCTTCACCCTTCTGGGTGGTTGGGCACTGGAACAGGATCCTCAGGGAAGTGGTCACACCATGCGCCTGACAGAGTTCAAGAAGTGTTTGGACAATGCTCTCAGGCACATGGTGTGACTCCTGGGGTGTCCTGTGCAGGGCCAGGAGCTGGACTTGATGATCCTGATGAGTGTCTTCCAGCTCAGCATCTTCTGTGATTCTGTGACTCTGAGCACCGCATAACATGAGAGCACACTCCTACTGAAGAAAAAATCCGAACAAGATAAAACAAGTGTGCCCTGAGCACTTCCATTTCCAGCCTTGTTCAGCCTGCTGAATTCCCATGGTGGCCTTAGCTCCATGGACTTAGCACTTCAGAGGTTGGAAATGCTGCTTAAAGAGGCCAATAGATCTGCAAGTTTCATTTTGTGGGCTCTCTGGATAGAAGATTCATCTGAAGGCCCTGGGGACATACCAGACGCTTTTCCAGGGTTTTCTGTAATACAATTAAACTTATACACAGATGTTTTCAAATATGTGCATACACCATATTAAGTTTGAATACATGTAGGTGGATTTAGTATTCTAATGTTGGTTCACCATTTGTACAGTGTGCTTCTTTGTGAACAAAATTATTTCTTTTCTGTCTGGACATCTGTTGAGTGTGTTAATTCTGAGAAAATGTGCAGATATCAAAACTATATTATGTGATCATCAAGCCAGAAGGAAAGTGTAAGTTTTTCTCAGTTTTTTTTTTTTTTTCCAAAAGATCTGTCAGCCTCTAAATTAGTGGTTTCAACAACTATTAAATTCCTTTAACTTATGCATTCACAGAAGTGAAAAAGTTGCTATCCTATGGATTTTTATATTTAAATACAGCCTGCTTTCTCTTGTGTGTAGTCCTGAAAGGCACTGGGAGCCTTGTCCAATTTGCAGCTAGTGCAAGTCTTTACCCTGATTCCTGTGGTAACACCGGCAGGTCTGTGGACAGCACAGCACTTGGAGTGTGGAAAGTTAATAAGTGTATGTGTGAAGAATTTATAGGAGTACTGTCCCTTGGGAAATGTTTTGAAAATATCTGACACTTGATATAATCTGCTGCATTCCAAATGCAAAAAAAAAAAAAAAGCTCTTTAGAAGTGTTTTTCTGAGCCCCAGGGATGTCCTCTGGCAGAGATGGTCCAGATGTATGCAGAGAGGGAGGGACTCCACTGCAACTAGGAAAAATAAACACAATAAAACAAAATCCAACATACCTGCTGCTTTTGTTTTGGTGGTAATGTTTAGGATGTTAGGCAAGCACATTACAGGCTTGTGTTCCAATCTGATTCCTTTCTTAAAAGAGCACGAATTAGAATATAAAGCTTTAAATTCTCATCTGCCTGGTATGATTCCCATTGCCTTCTGTGGACATTATACCTGTGCATTTGGAAACAGGTTCTCGTTCCCCCTTTCAATTTAACAAGTCCTATTACTGCTGTCAGGTATAATGATCTGAATCTGGGGGTGGCAGTATGGATCTGCAGTGGTGTAACCTTGTCTTATACGTGCCGTGTTGCAGAAGGAGCTGTAGTTCACTTAAAAATAGGCAATGTTCAGCTTTTGCCTGTCACTTCTTTTACACATTTTTTTTTACAGCTTTAAAGAAAATTCAGGGTAAGAACTGGTTTTTAAGGCAGATGTCTTTCTGAGGAAGGAATCCAGAATGTTGAAACAGATGTTGCTCTAAATCTGTAGGAAAACTGGGCCTGGCCCGTGCCACTGCGCAAGAGGATCTGTAGAGGTAGATGTCTGTGGTTTTTCCTCTCACAGATGTTTAAATCTTCTTGATTTGATATGGGTGTTGTGTGGCACCTTGTGTCTGCTGCATGTAAACATGTGTATGTGTGCCAGGGGAAAGCAAAAGCTGAGAGCAGGGAGGGATTTCGCAGCCAGCATCTGCAGCCAAGTCACATTTCTACGTGCAAGGATAACAGCAATTTAAATTTGATTTTTTCTTCTTTTTCTCAAAGGGAGGCATGTGCAGCATGAATTTGATCTCACTGTATGACAGCCACCTTGCCCACAAGTCAGGAAGGTGTCCTTCCATTTACATTTCATACAGTCTCATTCTTTAATTTACTGGATTTTTTTGTCTTTCTGGAGTTTCATCACCAGCCACAGGCTACTAGTCTGGAATGGATCAGAGTTTCAAGCTCAGTCATAACGTTAGAAAATGCAAAATAGGGGGAGATGAAGGGAAAGGTGGAGGCAAGCACAAAACACTTTTGCCAACTCCATGAGGTAGATGAGAGCAGCCAGATCTGCCAGCAAGGAGAGCATTGCCCACTGCTGCTGGGCTTCATGTCTCCGGGACAGCCCCACAACTGTGTCAAAGTGCAGAGATGTGGATAAGTAGATAGAACATGAAGAGATGCTGGAAGGGGTGTTCCATACAGCCTGTCCTTCAGGCTGATCCCAGCCTCCCTGTCCCCGTATCAGCCCACGGGGGCTTGACCTCCCCTTTGACATGGACTATGGGCTCACTACCACAGATTTCAAGGATATGACAAAAGTAGCCCCCAGCTTGTCACACGAAGCAGCTCAGTTTAAGAAGAAACCTTTCCTAAAAGGAGCTCGTCCATAAGATTGTGTGGAATTTAAGTTGAAACGAAAAGAAATACACAGGGTTTGTGTAAGATAGTGGGAGATTAAAAATACTGCCATTTCCCTGACCTTGTTTCTTTTTCTGTGAGTTCAATTGGTATCTAGCAATTATTTAAAGTGGCTAGCAACTATAATGCAAGTATTTGCAGTCATTAGCAACTCCTCATGTTGGAAAATAAGCCTATTGAGTATTAAATTAAGTCAGAGTGCTTAATTAATAACATCTCATGGCTGTCCTAAAGAAATTTCCCTACTTGCAGGTCTACACGGATGGCAGAATACACACTCATAAGCTGATCTTTGGGCTTTGAACCAAGCTGGCATGACGTGTTACTGAAAGCAGTAAGATTTGTGTAGTGCAGGCAATTTGCAAGGCCTTACTTCTGCAAGGATGAATGTGGCAGGCTTCCCAGATCTTTTTTATTTATTTATTTATATGTACAGACACATATATAATCTGCCTTTTAGTTAATTAGCTAATGTTTGTAAAGTGCTTTGAGGATTAAGTGCTATGTAAGTGCTAATTATTATTATTATTATTATCTCTCAGTATGTCTTAGTAGACAAGGTCAACCAAGAAGACACTGAAGAACATTTCTGCTAATGAAGGCTGGATAGACTGCTTGCTCTTCATTTTTCTTCGCCATCCCCCCCTCCCTGGGATGAAGATGGTGTTAGACAGTAGGAAGGACCTCCTTAATGGTGCAGTTTGGTGAAACCCTGGACTAGGTTGCCTGGGGAGCCCAGTGCATGTCTGCTGCTGGGCATCCTTGAGAACAGGACAGACAAACTTATGTCAAGGAGGACCAATGTGTGCCTAGCACTGCCTCAACGGACCAGGGTGTGCAGAGTAGTTACTGGAAGTCCCTCCAAGACACAGGATACAGTGGCTGCCTTCTACAGCCTGTCAGTTTGGTGCTCTCCTGGGTCCATGCAAGTCAAAATGTCCATAAGTCGAACATGCAAGGCATGGAAAAGGTTGTAAAGCATTGGAACACGCTGCTCAGGAAAGTGGTGGAGTCACCATCCTTGGAAGTGCTTAAAAAACGTATGAATGTGGCATCTGAAGACGCGGTTTAGTGGTGAACATGGTAGTGGTTCTGGGTTGATGACTGGACTTGATAATCTTAAAGGTCTTTTCCAACCTTAATGGCTCTATGATTCTAAAACGTGCAGGTGTTTCTGGTCCAGCAGGAAAACTCCCTGAGGAGCTGTTGAGGTTTTGCTTGCAATCCTTTTAAAAGACCCACACGATGAGGTTGCCCTGTTTCATTGCCCAGCACCCGATCTGTGGGGTGTTATCCTTCCCAGAGCCAAGCAGGAAGAGTTTCTGCTCATGGACCACCAGACCTTGCAGCCCATGTAGTAACACAAGTTGACTTTTGCATTTGACACAGATTAATAATGTGCTTAACACTGCTTTGCTTTGTTTGTGAGGGGCCACAGAGGGGCCAAGTGCCAGCAAAGAAGTTCTTTGCTGCCTGGCAATAGTGCTCCTCCCTGCCTTTACCCTTCACCAGGTGGAGAGTTTTCCCCTTTTCACTTCTCCCTGGCTTGATACCATGTGAGTGACTGTTAGGTACAATAAGAATGATACAGTGTGTATGCAGAGTGCCTTTCAGTCTTCTTTATGATGTGCAGACATTAAATAGCCCTCATAAAGTCTTTTCAAGCAGAACGGATGTTTGTATTTAGTACACAGACCTAAAAACATTTAGAGAGGTCTGTGTGTATGTATCTGTCCCAAAGAAAGAAGTAACAAACCAAGGCAATGAAAGGTTAAAGATAAGCCCCAGAAATCTCATCAGGCATCAGGCTCCATGACTTTTGGTCAGATGTTTTCCATGAGAACAGCAAAGCAAATCACATTTCTTTATTTCTAGGCATCTGACTAAGATTTAATTGCTCCTAAATGTTTATTTCTACACTTGCACAAAGGTACGTCCATGGTAACATGGGTGTATGGTGTTGCCATTTGATGTGGTATTTGGTTAAGCATATCTTTAATTGCTGGCAGGTAGTAACTGGTTCTCAAAACTTCTGTTAGCCAAGATTGAACTATTACTCCTTGTCTTCTCTACCAAAAGAAGAGGTATCTGATTTTGGCTTCATGACATCCTTTTATTTATTTTATTTATTAAAATTTGTTAAAAGTATGGATAGGGGAAAGAAGGGATATTAATTAAAGCACTAGATGTAGTAAAGTACTGCTTTCAATTTAATATTATATTCTTTCTTTTTCACTGCGGAAAATTTTTATAAACTCCATTTTAGCTTTAAAATCTCTTAAAATGGCCTAAAATAAATAGGATTAATGTTTTTTGGGGATAGAAAACAAACACAGTTGAGAGAGTCTGAAGTTGCCATGTCTGTTCTTGGAGCTGAAGTTCAAGCCTTCTTTCAGGACAAAGCAAATGCATGCGAAAGGGAAAAGAAAAGATGAGGGAATAGTCAGCACCTGAGAGAGAAGCTGGTTTTTTTTTTGCTTACTGGCTGCTACAATCTCTGCCCTGAGACCTGAAAAACTCAGGTCTGCTGGATAATTAAAGGCATTTTGTCTTAGTCTGCATTTTTCTTATGGGCACAGAAGCCTTACAAAAGACGGAGTCATGCCTGACACAGTAAAATCTTTCTTTATCTGAAGGATAGTGGAAGGCAGGTCAAAGAGGAGCAGAAGTAGAGCGAGGAGGGAAAAGGCAAGAAGGAACCACCAGAGAAGCAGCGTGCAAGGCTGGTGTGGCTGGTGTAGTAGGACTTTTTCCCCCTCTAACCTGCACACTGATCCTGAATCAGTAAACTTCTCCTATCTAGGACACATTCCCTTAAATTAGGGAATTAATTGATTTAATTAGTCAAAGAAATTTATGTTTCATTATAACTTGTATTGTTTATGTGTCATATATAACATGCATGTATTCATATGAATAAAAAAGTTAAGTATATGTGTGTGTTGTGCTTATATCATCATAGCATTTTACTATTATAATTATGAGTTATTACATAACTCAATTATAGTAATTATTGAAAAAATAATATATCATTATGCTATAATATGATTGTATTATTGTATATAGGTGTATGTAGGAGCTCAGGAGATATCTTGGGTGGCTGAGAGAAGGTTGGACATAAATCTGAGTAAAACTCAGTTGCTGAATTGAAGTCAATGAAGCCACCAAAGTGCAAAATGAAGTTTTTCTTTTTCTATAACTGTGCCTGTATTTTCAGGGTAAATAAATTGGTTTAAAAACTCTCCTGGTAAATACAGTCAGGTTAGTTATCAGGACCACCCATTGCCAAAGAAAAATTTCCTGTATCAGAAAGGTTACAGTGAAAACAGAAAAGCACTGAGAAAGATGGTGAATATATGGAATTACATTGTTATGAGAGACAGTAAATAGGCTGTATGAGATACTGATTAGCCCATAAAAGTAAAGCTTGGATGAACCTGATAATGGTCTGAATGGTGGGAAGCAAGTTCCCAAGCAATGACTTTTTACTGCTGTTCATACTACTGGAACTGGAGGGCACTCCCTGAAATAATTAGGCAGCAAGCTGAAATCAGTGAAAAGGAAGTTTTCCTCCCCCTCTGCTTCCCCAACACCCTCAGTGCACAATTGTAGTGTGAAACACCTTGTCACAGGATGTTGTAGAAGCCAACAGTATAAATGGGTTCAAGAAGGGATTAGACAAATTCATGGAGGAGAAGTCTACTGGGAGCTATTAAACATGATGGTCCAGATGCAACCTCTGGCTCAGGAAGTCCCCAAACTGCTGATTGCTGGAATCTGAGAGGTTATACCAGAGGAGGGATCACTGTAATTGCCATGCTGCTTATATTTGCTTCTGAAGCACCCAGCACTCCCTGCTGGGGAAGACAAGATACTGGGTTGGATGGGCCATCAGTGACTCAGAATGGCTCATCTATTTTTATGTTCTTAATTGTTGTAAAATGAATAGGGAAGTTACCTAATTTTTCTCCTCTCTACAAGCTGAAATTCACTAGTGCCAAGAAATTCAGATTTCCAACTGCTTGGGCCACTCAGGACAGGCTCCTCAGAGCCAGAAACGATGCAGCGCATTAAATACAACATATTCCATACTGGCCTCTGTGACTGCCCGGGGCCAAGTGAGGCAAGCAGCCCAGATCAATGGCTGGAACCACATCTTCCCTCTGGGTACAAATGCCTATTTGCTTTTATGAGTAAAGATACTCAAGCAAAGTCAGCTCCAAACTTGGGACTCGAAACTGAGGAAGAAAAAAGTGTATTGCTTGCTGTACCTCTGTCTCTGGAGCTGGTAGGAAGGGATTAAGCAGCAAGGTTGGAACTTGGAGGAAGGTTCAGCTGCCTGCATGTACAATACAAGTGGTTACTGTTCTAAAAGCTGAGCAGAGAAGCTTGGAATTGGTGGGGTTTATGTAGTTTTTGGCATTGTTTCATCTATAGTGGTAGAGGGGTGAAGGTGAACCTACTGTAGATCCAGAGCCATGACTTATGTCCTCGCTCCAGACTGGTGCAAAGGCTGATCTCACCCAGCCTGCCCTGTAAAGAGGCTTGTTGACACTGAAGGGTGAGTTCAAACCCCATCATTTGCTTTCATAGCATTGCCTTGGGAAACAGGAATGTGTTGGCCAAAGTGGATTTGGGTAGATCTTTGGCCAAATTGAAATGCATGTTGAAGAGCTAAGAAGGGAACTGAGACTTGTCAGGTTGTCTGTTGGGCAGCTCTCTCCGGGGTTAAGTCTGTGGGGGGATGTGTCTGGGGCTGGGTGCTATGTGATCAGGCTAAGCAATGGTGCAGACTTCAGCAATTGCCCTAAAGAATTTAAACCCAGGGGCCTAGACACAAACCAGCTGAAGTTGGAAGCAGTTTGGAGGCTAAGGTCTGCTTTTCAGCCCTGTCCAGTGCATGTGTGTTTACCCAAAGTCATGCTCCGCTCCCCCTTCCTCCTCTCTGGCATCCCCTTTCCCTAATTTTTCATAAATGTTGCCACTGGGGATTTGTAGATGAGAAAAAAATGAGGTGAAAAAAGCGAAGGAAGGAGGAGGAGGAGAGCTGTACCTCTTCTGCAAATGCAATAATTCAGATGGGGGAATGCGCTGTTAAAGTTTCTGCCTTGACGTGTGTATGTGAAACGTGGCCAAGTTATGGTTTCTGTGGGAATTGTACGTTTGAATTTTCTGCCTTTTGTGTGGTTAAATTCTCAACCACAACATTGCATTAAATAGTGAGGCTTTTTTTTATATTAGTTGTTGTACCCATAAAGCTTAATGTTTTGCTGCTTTCCGAAGGTGGGAGGGTATTTGCGTGTTTTTGTGCTAGGGTGATGACATGGCGGTTTACTTTAGATCGGAGTGCGGAGGATCGGCTCGGATTTCTGCCAAAGCGAAAGGAGGGGGGAGGTGTTGGGAGCTCTTTCTAGTGAGAAGGGATGGCTCAGCAACAGGGGTGCACTGCCAGACCAACAGCAATTAGCCTCCGGGACAGGAACAGGCCTTGGGATTTCCTGTTGCGATACTGAATTTTATCTCTGACTAAGCAGTTCCAAATTTGCTGCAACTGGTAGAGCCCACCAGTTTTGTCTGCTCTTCCCTGCACCTTCTGTCCTCCAGATATTTGCTCTTCAAGCTCAGGGAACTGATGTGAGTGACCTTTGTAGGAAGACTGCACTGGCTGTCCTGTAAAAACCAGCTTCACCACCAGCATTAATTGCTGCTGGGGCTAAGACTCTCCAAAGAAACCAAGCACTGACGGGATGTGAAGCTTTGGTTTCCTGTCAGCCCCTACAGGAGCCTGTAGAAGGTCAAAAGAAGCACGGTGGATGCTGGCACCACATCCATTCTGTATGTTTGAGGCTGCCAGTGCTGGACATTTTAATGCCAGGGTAGATGAGGGCTGTGGTCCATTGAAATGTAAATTAGAAGGGTTTCACAAGAAGTGTTTATATGCTGTGCCAGCAGTAGGCTGAAAGGTGAAGGCTTAAACTTGACTAATATATTTTCTTTTAACCAGTGACCAGCAAAAGAAAATAAATGTTTACAGGTCCCATGAAACCCATTAGCTTGGGCTGGGTTCATTATTCCAGCCTTGAGCAGCCTTATGGAATCACAGGCATCAGAAATTGTCTCCTGTAGCACTGAGGGATGTGGGATAGGCTGGCGAAGGGAGAGTGCTCCTCTTTGCTGCTTTTTAGTTATGCATTTTTTGGATACTGTTACCAAATTTTTGCTTTGAAAACGCAGGTTCGTACTTCCTGTAGCCACCAAAAGTAGTTACGCTTTTCAGACCCCGGTCCTGGTGGAAGTCAGGCAAAGCTTGGAGCTTTGCTGGGCCTGTTGGAGATGGAGATCTGGGAATAAAGGGAAACCAAATCACCAAGGTGTTTTTTTTCTTTGTGGTAGAAAAACCATCCTCTTCCAGCCTGCTGAAGGTTGTTATCTTCATGAAAGTTTGTTATCTGCTACATGGAAGATGTTATCTTACCTATCATTCCTGCCTCATGTGCCTAGTGAGTCCTTCCCCACATGAACATCCCGGATATTTTTTGCCCTGGCATTCCTGTATGCTCCTTTCCAGCCAAGAAGCAATCATCCCGTATTTGGAAGCTAAGGTTGTCCTTCTGACCTTCCCTCTGTGTCTTCTCACTGTGTTTTGAATTTCCACATTTCCTATGGGCACAGACTTCCAAACCAGATGGAGGTGGAATTTCTTTGCCCTTCCTCTTCCTCCCACAAGGAGTGTCTGGGTGCTTTTGACACCCTGAGCCTGAACTGAGGTGGGTGAGGGCCATCCTGAGTGTGTATGTCAGTGTTTATCCCCACAGGATACGCTTGGGGCTCTGTTCTCAGGCGTAATGGGTAGGTAAAAGGCAACTGGTTTTAAAACTCCCTTAGAAGAATGTAAATATATTTTCTATTTTGACCCATCAGGTCCTTGAGCAGCTTGTGATGTTTTAAAAAGGCAAATGTCCAGTTTCCTTCACTGTTCCCAGAACAAAATCCTGTCCACTGGAGTGGGTGGGAGGTTTTCCTTGGTCATTAGGAGAGAAGGGCTTCAATCTTCATGTGTCCTGGTAGAGACAGTTTGGGTACTTCCATGGGTTTTCCCCCTTGACAGGATTTCCTGGCCTGTTGGAAAAAGGTTTCTTCTTGCTCTGCCTCTGAAAGCTCTAAGGGCACAGGCAAGGATGCTGTCAACAGGAAAGCTGAGTTTATTGGCTTCCTATCCTGTGGTTTGGTTACTTTCTGCCCTTTTTTGAAACAATTCTTTGGTTTTGAAAGCAAATGGTGTCTATAATATAGTGAATTGGACACTAAATTTCTATTAATTCATAGAAACTAAAATAGACTCCATTAGGAGTAGTTTGGTATTGGTGTGAAAGGAGATGTAAATTATCTACTATCATGCTTGAAATGCGAAAGCTAATCATGTTTGGCATCAGGCCAGCTACCATTAAAGTAATTATTTTTAATCATCAGCTTTTGGTGACATGAATACTCATATTTGTTGATTTACTGTGGAAAGCACTTTACATTGTAAATAAAAAGCTGAGAAAATATACATTTTGTTTCAACGATAATAATAATTATTCAGATAAAAAGACATTCGCTTTTATGAAGCCAAAAGAGTTGGTTTCTGTCCTCATGTCAGTCAATATAATCAGCCTGATCTAATGCCTGTCATATTAAATGGGAAGTCCACCAACTGCAGGAGGGGTTTGGATCCTATTCCTGTGTGAACACCACATTTTTTATCCTATAAAATTACCAATAATGATTAGTGACATGGACCACTGCTGTTGAACACCTTTTCTGTTTAAGTTGACATAAATTCATGCAGGGGTATCCTATGTGCAACCTATATTTGATTATAAACCCCATAAAATATTGTAAATGGTCTACATGAACTAGGTTAAAATTCCTAATTTTACCTTGTTTTCATTAGTTTTTCAATGAGGCTGAGACTCTTAATTGCCTATACAGGTTCTCTAAAGGAAGATGTAAGTGCCTTGTTTATTTGGGACCACTGGAAATCACCTATCTTCTGCAGGAATAAAATTGTATAAGCTGAGATTGCAGGACAAAATATTACTCTGACATTTGGAGTGTGTAATAAGAGGATGTGCAATACATTCAATAAACATCTCGTGGATATGACTGAAAGTCTGTATTTACCCCAGTGGTCCATCTCCCCAAAATATGTATGTCTGGTTTGCAGAAAGCATTCCTTAATTTCACAGGGATAGAATCTTTTGGTATGAAGTATACGGCATTTAGGTAAAAATTACTTAAGCAATCAGGGAGTTCAAATTCAGCATGTAGTGACTGGACAGGCCGCGAGTATATGACAGCAATTCAGGGAGGGGAAAGGATTATTGGCAGGTAAAGCAAAAGCAGCACAAAATATTAAGTGTAGGGCTGTTTGTGATTTTAAGCAAAGAGGAGCTGGTTCCTGGCTGTTAATTATAGTAGAATAAAAAGCTTATTACAGGGTGTGAGAGGGCGTGGGACTAGCGTGTGCTCGGAGTCTCAGAGGCAATTCCACCACATGCATCTTGACAGAATATTTTGTACAAGCCCAATTATAAAAGAACCAAGTAATGCAGGCAAGCGAAAAAAGGAAAGCAAACAGAAGATCTTCTCTCGATTTTCTCCTTAGGTAAGCAGATCCAACCAAACAAAGTCTGTTTCCAAAGCTTTGAGAGCCCTGCCATGATAGCTGAGCTGGCCCCATGCTGGATGGCTTGGAGGACCCGTGGGAGTGTTGGCTCTGGTTTCCTTGGCACCAGCAACTCCACCACTCAGCAACATGGGTGTTGATTTCATCAGACTCCGAGAAGCTTCCTTTTCCTCCAGTTTTTGACCACGTTACACATTGTGTTGTAGAGTGTAACATGGCTCAGCAGAAGTTCACCGTATCGCTATGGAAGAGGTTGTGCTCAGCTGCAGTTCTGGGTCCTTCTGTCCCCACACAAGTTCCATTCCCAAAATTCAGACCTTCTTTGGGCCTCTCCCTTCTGCAGAGCGTGGCCTGTACAACCAGCCCCTGTTTCATCATGAGTGAGGAGCCTCTGCCAGCCTGCTCTGGTGGGGGCCTGTGAGGCTCTGGAACGATCACCAAGCCCCGAGATACAGCTGCCTCTTTCCATCTCCTCCTTTGGAGCACAGACGCATGGGGAAGGCTGTACGCACAAACTGCTTTTAACACTGGCCCACAAGTCAGCCTAGGGCTTGAATTTGGGTCTTTATCGTCAAAAAATAAGGTGCAAGTGCTTAGAAAAAAAGGCATCAATTGGCCCATGGTCCTTCCTTGCAGAAACATGCCCTGAGAGTGTTTTGGGTTATTTCTTAAAGGAATAAAACCCCAACCAACCAAAAAAAGATAAACATATTATGGGAGGAAGTTTAAGGATGCCTAGCAAGGGGCTTGAAATAACTTAGGTCAAAAGTAGAGATCAAAAATTAAAATACTGGTTTAGTAGGTTGTGAAAATAAAACTCAGTTGGATTTTTCTGAAGGCCTAAATATAAATAGATAATTTAGGTGGATAATAGGGCCAGTGCTAAATCAAAATGCTTCCTAATTTTGCATATTTTAATTCTTTTTCCTTGACAAAGCCATGAAATGTAAAGATGTACTCTTTTTTGAAAATTCAGTCCTATGTGAAACAATAATTTAGGTAAATACATACTTTACTGGCAATTCTTTGAGGAAGGAATGGTCCCAACAGTTCTTTAAATATTGTGCCTTATTCTGCAGGCAGTTCCAATATCAGCTTAACTGACTTCTCATCAGAATCATAAGGGAGAAAGAAGTTCTGAAAATTTTTCATTAAACTCTTAGGGAGAAAAATCCTTTATTTGAGTTTTTTAATATTTGGCTTCATTCACAGTTGTGTTGTCCATCAGTTTCAATTTTTTTCACCAGCTGGGAAAAAAAGGGATTTGGAAATGTTCCTTTTATAAAAAGTACAATGCATATTACTAACTTTTTGAGGGATTTGTTTTGTTTTTACATTTTCTATAATTATATAATTGTATATAATTTATATAATTTTATGTAATTATTTTTTATAATAATACAGCATTATAAAATATTCAGAAAGAATTTGCTTTCAAAAAGGAAAATTCCAGATCTTTCACTTCAGAACACTGTATTCTTTTGAACTGTTCACCCTACTGTATTTTTTTTTTTTTTTAATATCTACAGGAACAATTTCAGCAAATATTGCATGAACTTTTTCAAGATTTTGATCAGCTGTCTGATTATTCTCTCAAAGTTTTCTAGGCACCTTCCGTTAATTTTTTAGCCCTTCATTAGGCTTTCTGCACTCAGTTTTGCTTTAACTGCATTTTTCTCATCCGTTTTCTCTCTGACATTCCAGCAAAAAAGGTATTCTCATCCATGCCCTGCTGTCATATTTTCTCAGATTGTTGGACAAGGTACCATTTCATTTGTTTTATCAAATTTGCGCTTGTCCTTCCCACGGCCATTTATAAATTTTTTTTTTAATCAGAAAGAAATTGGCCTGTGCTCCATCTGTTCTTCATGAAATGCTCACTCCGCTCTTGGGTGCTCTGCTAAATCCGCCCTCTCCTTGCCCGCATCAGCATGTGGCTCCCGTCGCCCCGGCTTTGGGAGCCCCGGCGGACGAGCAGCTCTGTAGGCAGGAGTGTCTGTATGGGTTACCTTCGCCGTTAGCTAGATGGTGCTAAAGAATTTGTGCTTGTCATCGCTGAGGAGACCATTTGGAGTGCAATCCTCCTTTCGGTTCCTGGGCTCGCAATTAAAAAGAAGCGCTTTTGCTTTGTCCTAAGCGCGGTATCGGCTGCTGCTGGTGCTTACAAGGAGTCTAAACATGTGAGAGACCTGCTGTGGAGCACTTTATGAGTTAGGGCTCTTGGTTTTGATGACTTCAGTGCGCTGTGGATCAGCCCCAGGAGCCTTACGCTTACTTTGACATAAAAGAGATTTTGCCCGCAGAAGAATCCCTCCCTCTCCTGTGCCTGTTCCCGATCCTCTGGAGCAGTGATGGGCTTACAGCAACAGGCAAGCGCTTTGCGTTTCGCTCTTGCTGTGCCTGTCTTGAGAGAGGAAAGGTTTCCTCTGACTTTCAGAGCTTAACCCTGCAGCAGCTGGGAAATTTTTAGAAGTGAATAATTTAGAAAACAAACAAAACCCAACACCACCCCTCCAACTTGCAGTAAGTGCTCTTGGAGCCCACGTTTCCTTGCTGTTTGAACGCTGCTGTTTTGGATTAACAGAGCCCTGGCTCTGATAAATACTAACAAAGTGTAACGAATGATCAAAGCTGCATTTACAACCCAATGAGCTTGAAATGATTGATCTGGATGACATAATAATGATAACCAGTGAGATGAGGCATGCAGGACTCTACCCCTCCAGGTACTGGGAGGAAAGAGCAGGTATTAAAAATGACTCCACTTCTTAGGTCATCAGGTTGTTCCCATTCTGATATAAGTGGAAGACAATGCAAGACTCTTGCTTTCCCCCAGAAGAGCCCTGCAGCTGCTTTGGGCTTTTCATATTCTTTTGATTGTAATTCATTGTTTTGTACAGATTACAAAGTTTGACTGATTGTGGAGTAAGACCGAGTCATTGACGATCGTTCCCTGTGCTGCTGGGGAGCTAGGCCTCTTGCCTGTAGTTCAAAGCGTGGTGTAATCTCAAATGTTGTTCTTTGCAAGGCCATAGACACAGATGTAAAAGGATATGAATGTGTCCACAGCATGGATTTTGCCATCTGGAGGTTTCCTGTTACCCCCTAGAAGACTAGCTAGAGAATTAATGACAAAACAACGTAGACAAACCGTAACTGCAGCTATGCTTTAGTACTTGGCTGCCTCTGGTCCCTCTGGTCTCCAACAGCAGCATGTCTCCTTATAGCCTTCCAGAATCAAGCTTCCAACAGACTTCCTTTCCTCCTGCAAAACAGAAGTGGCTATCTACTGGCCTTAGACCTGGCAGATGAGAAAGAATTGAGCCTTTTCACATTCCTCAGCATTCCTTAAAGACAACTCACCCTTCTATAAAATCAGCATAACCTGTTTATTTCTAGCAGGTTGCTTTTTCCAGGTAGGAGCAAAAGACTTTGTACCCTCAAAGCCACCATTTCAACGTTGTGGAAGACAGTCTACTTGTGCACGTAGGAGATACTCTCACAATGTTATGAACATCTTTGTTCTACAGGTCTGATCCTGATGTGTCCCTTGCTCTGGATTTACAGCAGGCAAGGATCCCTTTATGGACAAGTCCTCTGTTGCTGCTGTGCCATTAGCAGCCACCAACTAATTCTTCCTTTCTTTTATTCTCACAAAAAAACCCCCAACCAAACAACAACAACAACAAAAAAAACAAACAAAACCCCCCAACTATGGCAGTCAGAATAAATTTGTTCACACAGGCGCCGAGGAGCATTAGCGTTTTAAAAATACTGGGATGAATCCTCAGCAGCATGAATGTACACAGTAACACATTTGAAGTCAAGAGAATTTTTCTCATTTACCATCTGAGACTCTTTTTCAGTATGACACTAAGAGCATATTCACAATATCTTCATATACAGGAGGATTTATGCAAGTTTCCAGTAAAGTTGACAAGGAGACAGTCAGTTGCTCTGGAAGGCAATTAGAGTATTTAAATATGAATCTGAATGGCTCTGTGGAAGAGACTACCTTTTATTCTCCCCTTCCACTGCCATCCTTTTCCCTTTGCCTCTCACTGGGCCATAGAGACTCTGCCGGGTTAAGCACCTGAAGCAAGGTGTTTAAAATTTGGCCAGCTGAGTATCATCTCCTGTCACCACTTTCAGCACTAACTACAGCCGTTCCTTGAGGAGTTCCTCAAAGCAGCTCCATCTGTTTCTCTAAGCTAAAATATCCCCGCATATTAGCAGTGACAGGCAGGACAGACAAGTATGTGGGCAGGCATGAATGCTTTTCTGAAGATGTCTAAACTACCCCAAAGTTCTTTTACCTGAACAGTGTTACCACGTATGATGGCTGACCTCAGACTTGGTTCTCTGAGCAGTGAGTTCAATTAGCTTTAATACTTTCAATATTTAAATAGTTAACAGTAAGCAAAGTTCTTTAGAAGCATAGGGGGATGGCTACATGTGCGTCTGCTGAAGTTGTCAGGCAACGATGGAAAAAAAGAAAAAAATTTTAAAAATCTCTAATTGCTTCCAGACAATGCCTTTTGGATAGGGCTGTGAGAGAGCAAGGGGAGCTCATGCTCTAGCAGAGGGACTGCTCCCAGCCAGAGAGGAGTCGGCTGCAGCCCTGACATCTCTCCAGTCCTGCCTGGTGACCTTCTCAGTGACAGTGGAAAAGCTTCGCCCAAAACAATCAGGTTCTCCCTCTTTCTGCAATACTCCTGGCTAAAAGGAAGCCTGTGGAAAGTCAAATGTCCAGGGAAGTGAGCCAGCAGATCTGAGTCTACTGCTGTCTTTCTTCACAATCATGGGCTTGTCTTGTCACTGACTCTCATTCTCCCTGCCAGTAAAATCTGAGATAAATCTGAGCTGTTGAGGGCTGGACTTTGGTAGCTAATTTGTTCAGGTCCTACAGTAGGAAGTGGCATCTTGTCATTGATATACAGATAAATTCCTGCCATTTTCAATGTATTCTTAGCTAGTAGTATAACCCTAACACAATCTTCCTGCTTTGTTATTTTCCACGTTATTTTCTGGAGTTGGTTCATCTAGGTGTTGGCAGAAAATTGGATTCACATGTTTTTTGCTGCAATTGGAAAACAAAAGCAGAAGGGGCTGGGAGAGACGGCAGCAGAGAGCACTGAGGAAACTTCACTGGCTGCAAACAGCGTTAACAACCAGTGCCAGAACCAAGGGAGGAGTAATAAGGTCATATATTCTGTGATGACAAGTGGGAGAGCTTCTACTTGAACTACCAGGACTCAGCTCAAGCAACTCCTGCCACTAGTCCAGCCTTGGCTATGACAAAACATCCTCAAAGGTGACTTCAGGAGAGCCTAATTTCTGAAGAAGCACAGAAAAAACAATTAGGTGTCAGAAAATTTAGCTCCTATTAGATTCCACAGACGTGATTAACTGTTCTCCAAAGCCTCCGCAAGCTTCTGTGTTACTACATTCATGCCACTTACTGTGCTTTGGCTCAGCCTCAGACAATTCTTTATCAGACCTTTCTGATATTTAGATGCTAGGCATTAGAAATGCATCCTAAAATGAAGACTTGAGCTTAGTTTATGGTGGCATGAGGTGGTAGTATTGAGGTTATTTCTCTCTGGGAAAATCTGTATCCATCCTTGTCAGTCCATAATGAAAATACTCATTTTATTATTCATCTGGGTGACTGACTGTGTCCAGTGGATACTGTTCTGCACTGATGTCTTTTGCTATCTCAGAGTTTTAAAAAAATCCAACTGTGGAGTTGAAACCACTTAAATATTTTATTACAGAGAATGTAGGCTCAGCATGTAAGTTTAGCAGTCAAACTATATTTATATCTGTGCATATATACAAGCTTTTACAGACCCCAGGGTTTTATTTTATCCTAACTAATATAAGAGTAAATGGTTGGATTGCAGTGGAACTGAAGGGTGTATATAAGCATCATTTTATATCAGGACTTAAATATTGTCTCCAGTAAGGCAGTATTGTGGTTTCTTGCAGTTGGAAAGATCAGAGACTGTAATAAAAGGAGTCCATAGAAATGGATGACCCTACCGGCATAGAAATCCACAGGAACATCTTGAGTGAATTCATTGCTACATGTTGACATCCAGGGGAGAAATGGTCTCCAAAAGCCTCCTTTCATCATCGATACAGCAACCTTAGGCAGAGGCCCCTGAAAGTGGTGTTGCTTGGGTTAACCTGAAGTTTTGTCTTTCAGATGGATTTAAAGAATTTAAGTCACTGTCAACAGTTACTGCAGGGAAGAGAGTGGAGTTTCAAGATATTGGTAAAGCACCATGTTTCATCTGGAGCCTTCTCCACTCATGGCTGAGCTGGTGTAATTGAGTTTATGAGGAACCATCATCTGTTTCAGTCTAAAGTCAGCTGGGTTAATTTAAGGCAGGGCTGACTAGCTGGCAGGGGAGAGCACTTTAAACCTACCCCAGCCATGACTGCTGCTGTCTGGCCTACTGCCAGTACGGAGTCTACAAGGAGTTGGAGTATATTTAGCTTCAGGTTATTCTCTGCCCCCTCGATTTACATGCTGACCCATGCCAGCTGTGACTCAAGTCTTCCTGGCCCCTTTTGCTGACATCTTCCAACCTGTCCGCTTGTTTAGATTCATGCTGTTTGCTGCTGTGGTACTTATCTTCGACCGTGAAAATTTGACTGGGCAGCAGACTTGCTCAGAGACCTTGGGCAAGTCTTTTAATCCCTCATACTTAGTCTGCCCATCTGCAAAATAAAGGATCACTCCAAGAGTCCTGACAGGATGCTGTACAGTGTGATGCTGGATAATTGTGCACCACGTCGCTTTCTCAGTAGAAAAACTGAATGTATTTATTATAGCATATAACATATATTTGTAACATTAGTGAAGCAAGTCAGTCAGGAACCATGTGTTTATTACTCCAAGAAGGGATACAGCCCTGCTGTTATTACTGAAAAAATTACAGCTTTTACTGTATTTATGGAAAAGTGCACCAGATTATAGTTTTCTCCACCAAATATGCACTTTTTTAATCTTGGAAGCTTCTTTTTCGTCCAGTCCAACTTTGGCTTCAATTTTTCATGAACAAAAAAATGCCAGGCAGCTTTATAGGATTTCCAGTTACAAATGATACAAGTCTTAGCACATCTCATAGACAAGGGAATATGATGTACTTTATGATCTGATAAAAGTAAACCTGAGGGAGCTATTCCTAAAAGTGCCACTCAAGGTCAAGGATGAGATCACATCTGAGAAAGCAGCAGTGGTATCAAATACCTTTTGTAAGACAATGACATAAAGGGTTTTAGAAAGCTGGCCTGAACTCAGGGGTCTGGAGTGGCTCCTAGTGATGTCAACAGTGTGCCTACAATGCCCAGCAAATGTCTCATTCTTCTTCTATTTTAGGAATAATTACCCCTTAATGACAGCAACAAGTGAATTTAGGTCTCTTAGTGTCCCCTGGGAGCTGATTATTGTGTGATCCCAATAGTCACAATCAGTGCAACTGAGGGCCAAAGCATTTTTGTCAGGCAGATTTTGCACCTTGGACACTTTTCTCACCCCATCATAGCAGCATCAACACCTTTTGGGTTGAGGTTCTTTACCTGCCTTTCTTTGGGCTACCAGAAGGTTCATTTTCCAGTGTGGTCTCGTATATTGACCCCTTTCCCTAGAGCAGGTCGCTTTGAGCTCCAATTAACCTGGCCTTGAACAGTTTCAGAGATGGGGCATCCACAAGTTCTCTGGGCAACTTTCTTAGAAGCCCACTGGGAATTGTGTTAATTGCGGGTGGGAAACTTGTTTCATTCCTGGGTGTGTGAGGTAATTAGGTGTTACTGTGGTGCTGAACACCAAATGCACCTTATTTGAAGAACTTCACCAAGGCTATTGCTAGACAAGTGTAACTGCTGTCTTGTGCCTGACTCCTGCATAACCAGGAATCAGAAGGGCTGAGGTTTCCATAGCTGTGTCCTGAACTTTTGTAAATAAAATGAGCAAACTCCCTGTTCCTTGTGCAGTGATGTACCATGCTTTAATAAAAGTCCATCCCTTTACTAAAATGTCTCCATGAAATAGAAGATTATAACTGTTGGGGGGTTGGTTAAGTATCTAAGAAAAGGATGGAATTATTGGCACAAATTCAGAAAGAGAGAACTAAAAGGTTAATAGAAGAATTAAGGGCTGTATATCAACATATGCGAAAAGCAGTCTAGAGACCAGGAGCTGAGTATTTGCACTGTTTGATCTGCATGTAACATAATCTGACCCTTCTGCAGATACAAATTCTCATATAACCTGAAAACAGAAGAAAAACATTTCTTAGAACAGAGGGAAGGATATCAACATGTAGGGGAAACAGCAGGGTGGAGAGGGGATGTAGCCAAAAGCTTGGTTATCAACTTTAATTTCAATTTCAAATGCATTACCAGTGTCTGTGGTCCTCCTCATGCTCCCCAGTTGGTATTTCTGCAGGTAAAGCATGTGTAAATTGTAGTAATTTACAACTGTTTGGACACTACTCTGGCAATGTTAATTTAACAGAGCCACGCAGAGCTCTGCCCACTTGTTGCATCTGGAGAGTGTTTAACTTGTACCCAGGTGTCCATTCCACTTGGCAGTGATCTCAGATCTGAGCAGGAATACCCCGCCCACTGCTGCCCCACCAATCTGAGCAGCCTCGGAGTTAATGCTGTTCGCCTGGCAGGGTTGGGAAAGGAAGCACAACCTAACAAAAAACTGCTCCAGAGGAGTTGCTGAGAGGTGTGTTGTTCCTGATTGACCTACCCTTTTCTTCTGCTTGGCCTGGAAATTGTACCTGACTGGTTGCTGCCTCCTGTTGCTGGTAATGACTCTCACTGACCCTGGGTGCAGGTTTGTTTGATAAGCTGGGATCTGTAAAACTGCAGTCTAACAATTTCACCACTTGTTCTAATTTAGTGAGGGGTGAGAATTAACAGATGGTGTCATTATCAAAAGCTGTTCAAGTGTTGAAACAACATAAATTCCACAAATACAGAAAAACAAATACAAACTGCTGTAATTTTTCCAATATCAGTTGAATTATAATCACACTTTGCATTTATACAGAGCTTTTTAATCCACAGCTTTTGAAGTGCTTCCAGATTGTAACTAAAGCTTAGCCAAAATCTGTGAGAGAGGAGAGCATAACATTACCTGCTCTACTGAAGTTGAAGGTGCGGTGCCGAGTGTTAAAGGCTCACATTGGAGGTCTGTATGGAGACTCTAGCTTCTTCTCCTGGCTCTGCTGCTGCTCCAGCTGAATGGTCTTGGATAAGTAGTTTCATTTCTCCATAACTGAATTTCTGTTTCTAGACAAGGAATGATAATGTTGTGCCTCCTTTGGGAAGTGTTTTGTTTCCAGCAGATGAAAAGTGCTGTGTTGTAAGGTGTGGGTGTTGTTGATATCATCACCATTGCAGCTATTAAAGAGCAGATGCTGGGAGCTCTTAATATGAAATACATGGTCTAGTTTTCCAGAGGGACTGAGAATATCAGGGTTCTATCTGAAGTTCTTCTAAAGGCTTGATTTTTAGATCCCATGGTAAACAATGTATAACAAAAGTAAGGGTTTGCTGGTTTGGGGGTTTTTTTTTTCCTCTTTTTTTGTTATCCTTGGTAGTTATTACAACTTCTCAGGACCCTTCTATTTCATCTTTCTGCGTATTCCATCTTCACAGAATACCAGTGTGTTGCCTTTGTCTTGCCTGTACTCATGCAGGTGTAAATGAGGGATTCTGCAATTATATTAGACAAGTAATTGTACTGAGGAAAAAGTTTGAAAATTTGACCTCACTTTCTTGTGCACTCTATTTTTGAACTTTGTTATGAGGTCATAACTCAGGATTAAAAAACCTCAGATATAGTGAAGATGATGTCTTGTTGGTAAGTTGGGTCTTAAGACTGCATAACAATAGTAAAGGATCTTATAAAAAAAAGGTCAGTCTATGATCATTGAATTTCAGGGTTGTGTCTTTCAGAAGATAACATTATGCCATTGATTATATTTCTATTTTGGTTGGCCCAAATGATTCAGAGGTCCCTTGTGACAGATGCTTTGAGGATCTGCATTTTCATAATAAATGTGAGTGGGGAGAGAGGAAAGAAAGAAATAAGGAAAAATAGAGGGTGGATAAAACCCCAACATTTTGGGAGAGGAAGGTCTCAGATCAATCATGTGCAGTTCTAGCCCAAAAACCAAAGTTAATGTATTTAAGATTCCCTTCCTCACATGAATGCATTCATATGAGTATTGCTTTGGGAGGGACCCTTTGCATAATTTGCTAGATTTGTGTTTTGGATTTGTTCTCCATTCCTTTGGGCAAATATCAGGGTACAGCTCGTATCCATGCAGTCTGGAATATCTGGTGCCTTATCAGGCCACCTAAAAAGCAGAGACTAGACAAGAGTAAGGGGATAAAGGTAGGTATTTATTTGAAAGGCCTTCAAAGCTACACCCTGGGGACCCAGAGGTTACTGCCAAGATGGACCCCAAGGTGGACCCCAGGTCATGAGTTCTTCACACTTTAATAAGTTTGGTCTATTTGCGTATCAAGTTCAATTCTCCAATTAAAGCTCCAGTTAATGATGTAATTTTCCCCAAGCTCACACCCCCCCCCGCAACCCTTCCCAAATGTTGGTTTACATTTTGGGCCTAGGACAGGAGGGGCCTGTCCTTGGGGGGCAGGCCTGGAGAGGGTTTGTTATGTCTGTCTGGCCTAAGAGAGCAGCAGCTAACAGACTACAAGAAACTCCAGAGTTATACTCTAGACAGTACAGGATTTTAAACTATAATAGTTAAAACTCAAGGCATCATCTTTACCTCCCAAAAGAAGTCAGCAATGCTCCAGTGGCTTCCTAGGAGCAAACCCTGGCCTGTGACAACCCCTGAACTCCACTTGGCCCTTGGTAAGGAGGGAGCCAACCCACCCAGGCTAGAAGTGGGCCGGAAAGTGCCACTATAGTAACAAAAAGAGGGCAGTGCTGGAGACTACCATAAGCCTGGCTTTGTTCATGGACTATAGCTGGTGGTTGTGTCCTATAAGTCATTCAAAATCCCTTTGAAAGGCTGGAGTCTGTCCTAATTTCCAGTTGTGTGGGGGATGGAAGTGTTTTGAACAAACACTTTTTTTGAAGAGACCACATTTTGCACATTTCTTATGACCTGTTGCACTTGAGTTGCATTTGTGCTGGAGGATGACTTCTCCTGCCAGAAGGTCCCGCTGGTGGCCTGATGATGGGATAGGAGTGGCAATGAGGTGACAGAGCGGGGTTGTTGTGTTGTCCTGTTGAGTTTTACATGGAAAAACCTGGTAGGGACTTAGTCCTGAGACCCAAAATTCTGTTGACTCTCTTTATACACCAGCATGTTATGGATGGTGCTTATTTATTTATCCCTTTGGTCTTGGTCAGATGAAAAAAAGAGAGGAAGGACTGCTTGAGACTTTTCTAGCTTTGACAGCATTTGAGGCTTTATAAAAGTGGATTTCAGCTGCGCTTGGTGGAAGTTACTGCAAACTGGCAAACCAGCCTGGAAGCCAGCACAACACAACCACAAATTTGGCAACAAATTACCATGCCAGATGCCTTTGCTGTTCCTTTAGCTTTCTGTGGATTTGAGGCACTTTGTTTTGGTTTTTTTTCCCCCTTTTTCTTTTTAATAATTTTTTTTTTTTTTTTTTT
>VZRR01012274.1:132486-198165 GCA_013398015.1 Oreocharis arfaki
TTTAAATACTCTCGAAGTAGAACGCAGAGTTTTGGGCTGTCTAGCCAAAGTTTAGCTGTCCTTTTGCATCTCTGCCAAACTTCCTGTTTTCAGCGAAAACAATTTATTATCTTGCTGGTTCTTTAGACCTGAAAGGATTTGCAAGTACAAATAAACTTGTGGTGGTTTTTTGGGTTGTTTTTTTTTTTTCATGGCCTTTCAAAGAATAAACTCTCTTGCTTCCTCTCAATTATGTGGTCTTTGCTAGCAAAGCAAAGTATTTAACCTTTGGGCCACTAGCAAGATTCAGAAAATGTTTTAATTATGCAAAACTTCTGCACTCTGAACTTTTAAAGTACAGATAATTATTTTTTCATATGCTAGAAATCTTTGTTTTCATGTGGTTGGGCAATAGCATCACTCGACCACATGCATGTTAAGGGAGTTTGGAGTGAGTTAAAACTGGGAATCTTTGTTGTAAAAATTTCTTAAGCCTTTCCTAAAGGTTTATTTTTGACAATCCATGGACACGTGGTAACAAAACGGAAAAATCTATGGCAGGTAGGCAGTAATCCTCCCTCTTACTGAACAAATGAGATCTGAAGTAAGAAATTAGGCAGCGAAGTTATCCCTTGTCTTCATGGAGGGAAAGCAAGAAGTTGTAAACCCAAGCCCTGCTGCAAAGGAATTGGAGAAGAATCTCCTCTCTTAAAATAAAATATATATAAGTTATCCAAAAAGAAAAAAAAAACAAACAACCAAACCAGCGATCTGTGTCAGCCATCCCCAATGCCTCTGCAGAGTAAGGGAATGGAACAAAAGCATGTTTGTAAAATTGACATTGGCAGGAGTAGGGCTGCGGGGTGGGAGGTGGTAACTTGGCATTAGACAGCTCTATCTCTGCGTGCCTTCAGAAATTACTGCGCATTACCTGTGACTGTTGGGGAGATGTTGAAGTCTATTTTTTGTGTTGTACTTCAAAGGTTTTGCAAATTCTTTGAAGGTGACTTAACAGCTATTAAATGATACTAAAGGAGGAAAAAAAAATCGAAATCTTTCCAAAGAAGAAGTTTAAAGGATGTGTTTAATATTAGTGTTGGAAATGTGCTATAAATCCTCATAGTTTATGTGTGTCACTGTCTCTGAGATGGCATTTATCACAGCAGAGGGAGAAGGAACAATTCACAGAGGAAAGGATCTTTTAAGAGTTTTATACGTTCCTCCCTATGTCACTGAAAGAAGAAAAAAAAAAAGACATTATAGCAGAAGCCCTCAGCTGCACAGAAATCCTTGAGCAGTTGTAATGTCCAGGCTGTATGACAGCAGGACACTCCTGCTGTTTTCTTTATGGAAAACTGTACATTCAGCCGTTTTTCAGCAGTTTGTTGACTTTCATAAGGTAGTTACGAAATGGCAAGAACCTGTGCCAAGTAATAGGAAGAAGTGAAAAAAGTCATTTAGTATGTGGAAAAAACCCCAAAGTCTGAATAATGAAAGCAAAAATGCAAATGCTCTGAATGGGATGCTTCTGTTGATATTTTTCTATTCTAGTTCTATCAATTCATGTAGGAAATTCTAGAAAGTGTCAGGAAGAGAAACACACCTGTGATTTATTAGTTGGAAAGATGTTCCTCTAGAGTCAGTTTTAGTTTCTTGCCCCTTTAAAAACCCAAGCCAGGGGTTTTGTCAAGAACTCCATATTTATCCTTTCTAAAGTGAAAGTGTTTAAAGGGCTGTTGCAAATAAATTCTGATGCCACTGGCTTCAAAGAGGTTAACTGCCTTTAGTGTCCTTAGCTCTTTGCTTAATTTGTTAAATCAAGCTACTTCTGAAATTTATAGCAAAATTGTTCTTCTCTGGGGAAATAATTACTATTCCTTTTACTAGTGTGTGTGTGCACATGTTTGTCAGCAGAGGAATTTGAGTCGATGAGCTTAAAGGAAGTGTTTCGTTCAGTAGCACTGAGCTGGTGTCCTAACAAGAAGGGGAAGCTTACCTATTGATTCTTGACTATCCGGGTTGTGCCCTATTGATGGGAAATTCTGCTTTGATACAGGTTTCCTGCAAGTGAAACTTGACTGACCTGTAAGGGGTTGTAAATGAAGTAGGGCTCGTTCCTTCTGGGCTTCCTGTTCACCTTGTCACAAGGTAGAGATCGGATTTTGGCTTTCAGAGCTATCTCTTGGTGGTCATCAAGCAAGGAAGAGGTGTTTAGCATCTGACAGGGCTGAGCATGTAGTGAAAACCTACATTTTGAGTGTTCTTAATGAAACCATTTCTCAAGAAAAGGAATTTAATTAATGTGTGCACCTTGAAGAGGCTTTGGCAGAGGGAAGTTCCAGCAGACCTGCCTGGCCTGAAACTGTATTGACCCTCCGGGGGAAGGATTTTGGTGGGATGCTGGAATAGATATACATCCCATCACCCACTGAATCTCATCTGATCTAGCCCCTGTCTTGGTACAGAGGTGGGGGATCAGACGATTTCTCCAGGTTTGTAGGAACATGAATGGTTTTTTCCAAAGTGGGACAGGCATTTACTGGGGAATTTGGGACATTGCCCAGAACCCCCAAAACTGGAGCTGAATATTTCGGTGGATTCCATGTCTTTTGTGTGCTGTCATTAATGGACGTAAAGCTCCTAGCCTGGCCATGTACAACACCTGCATGCAGAGCTTTTGGCAATATACTCTGAAGGGAACTGTTTGCATAGTTTGCATAGTTTTCCATCATCTGAGCTACTCGGTAATGCCACATTTCCCTCCTCCTGAACCATGCAGCATTGGCTGAGAAGAAACTTTGCCTTGAATAGTTTGAAGTCTCAGTTCAGAAGCAGAAAGCCATACTGGGGGCTCTCTTAGATCTTCACTAGGTAAATTTATCAGTGAAATGAGAGCCAGATGTATTTGAATGATATGATGCCGCAATACTGCATCTTCCATTGCATGGAGGATGGGGAAAGGAAAGGGTGGTGGTTGCTCATCAGCTCCTGGCTTCCCGGTCAGCTGCAAGAAGCAGAAGAATAAAGTTTTGTCAAATCCACTAGTGGCTACAACTGACAGAAGCTGGAGCTTCCAAGGCTTATAATAAATAGATGAGAAGCACAGACGGTGCTGTGCTGCCTTTTGAGATGCAGCACAGCGCTTGGACAGGTGCTGCCTGGTTAGTTTTCCCCTGGGGAAAGTGAGGAGCAGGATGGTATCTCCGATAGCTTGGAGGCTGGCTTGGCTCTTGGCTCAAGTCAGTTTTAGACACACATAAAAGACTGTTTATGTTGAGTTCTTTCTTTTTTAGCACTTAACCAGTGTTCCTAGTGAATCCGAGGAATTGCCTATAAAAATTTCTACATCTGTTTCCTTCCCTAGGGTTGTCAGTTGTTACTTATATCCCAGTCATGGCAGAGAGGAAACACTGCTTTTCTTTATTCAGTGTGTCTGGAACCCACCCTGAATTTAAAGCACCTCACAAATTTTTAAAGCAAGCCATTATCAAATACTAGATGCACATCTTTTGTACTTTCGTTCATCTTTTTTTTCCCTGGAACTGATTTTTAATGAAAAGTCTTTTTCTACAAAAAGCCAAACACCTTGGCACACCAGCAGGAACCTGCAGCTCCCTGAAAATGCTCTATCCCAAGGCTGCTGGAAGACACCTTGCAGCGGCCTGTGGATCTAGCTGTGAAAGAAGATGGAGTACACTGTGTGATCTAAGTTTTGGGAAACTAGAACTAGAAGAGCATTTCACAATCAATGGACCTTTAGAAGATCCTGGGTTTGTGTCTTTTCTGAGTTCAATCATTTGAGTGGCATGCTTTCCACTCCAGCTATCTACTTTAAACCACAAAATTTCAGCCAAAGCAATCCCAAAAAAACTGGGTTGGTAGGGTGGAGCAGTACAGGGAGAAGGCTGGAACAGTGTCTTGCAATAGTAGATGGGGAAAAAGAAAGAGAGAAACACCCAATTCTGGTGATCTTTTCTTTAAAACTGTATGGCACACCCATGTTTTGGAGCAGAGGCATGAAAGCTGGCAACAAACTGGCTTTTGTTTCAAGGATATGCCTTTTGCAGTTTTTGTCAAAATCCACACAAATTTGGCAAAGCTGTCAGGCTTTTAACGATCTTGGTTCATGCGTATTCAGCAGCAAGGAGCTGGATTTCAGCAGTGCATAACAGTCTCTGCCTGAAGAGAGCCAGCCTCGTACCAGAGCACTGCAGGGTGGAAGGTGAAGATACACACTCCATGTGCTGCCTGTTTCCTCAGGGCTTTCAGAGGATGGCAAGCCATTTTGCTAGGAAGCCCACACCTTTGTGCTGGTTTATTTTTGCCAGAGCAGTCTTGAGGGCTCTCCAATCTGAATGCAGATGAGAGGAGTGGCAGGGAAGGCAACTCGAGAGCAGAAGCCTGGAGTTTGGTTGGAAAGGTGAAGGACTGGGAAGGTGGGAGAGGAGGAGCAAAGAGACAATGAGCCCTGGTGAGGACTTGGCAAAGGGCCAAGGCCTTGGACTGTGGCCAGAACAGTGAGGGATGAGGTCAGGAGAAGAGGCTGGAGCATGGAGGGGCAGGATTGTGAATTAAGGCACGCAGGTTTGAAGTGGGGAGAGCTGGCTGGGGAGGAGAGCAGCGACAAGAGCTGGGCTGAAGTAGGTGAGGCGTCTGTTGTTCTCTCGCTGTAAACTTCATCTGTGCTCATTCCAGGCTAAATATATTAAATAAAAATGACAAATGCCAGGATAAAGTTTGCCCCCAAAATTGAAACATCCCTGCCTTTGATCATGTTCCTTTTCCTGTGTCAGCACATGGTCTTCAGGAACTTCATTTAAGTTATTTGACCAGGTTCTCAGCTGGTGACACCTGGTTTAATTTTATCAATAGCTTCCTGCAGATTTATATAGACATCCGTAAGATGAAAGCATCTTCCCACCTCAGTTATTTCGTAACATGGATTATGCCTTTAAAGATAATAAAGATGTGGTCTGGTACTCTCAGACCTGTCGGGAGGCTCAGTTTTCTTGTTAGTAGCCAAGAGCAGAATCTGGCTCTTCCTCTGTAAATTATCTTCATTTCACTGTGTTTTAAAATGCGTCACTTGAAAGTCTAAAATATTTGACAGTCTGCAAATGTATTCAAAATACTGCAGTATTTAGCAATCATCAAATATCTAGCTATACATTATATACTGTCACATATATTTAATATATGTGCAAAAATGTCACTGGACAGAATAGTTATGGGGAAAATATTACAATAAATGTAAAAATTGTCATCTACTGATGAAAATGACCCTAATTTATTTGGACCACCGACATGCATATCTATCTTTACTCTGACATTTTATTCTACAGTTTTAATAAATAACTTAGTTTTAGTACTTGTTTTCATCATGTGTAAAGTCCTGGGATGAGGTGAAAGTTGGAATGCAGAAGGAATCAAGCAGAAATTACTAGGTGGTGCCTTTTGTTTTCCGAGAGTAGTGAAGTAAAGTTTGAATGTGTTTTAATATTCTTGAATATTTAAATGCCCTGGGGCATCTTGTATTTAGAAGGATTTTTTTTTATTAGTTTCTTTGTGTGTTTTCTGGTTTTTTCTTCCCTGTTTTGTATAAACTTCAAAGGTAATTTTTTTTGCTTGTGACTTTCTATGAAATCCTGGAAAATGTTCATGAGGTCAAATGGGTTGTTTTGATGTGGTGTTTGGATGTTCATTCTCCCATTGTTTTTGAAGTAAATAAGGCTATGTTAACATAAGACCGTGTAACAAGCTGGTTGTATTAACTAGCTGGTAGACTGAAGCAGGGGAGCGATTTTAATTCTTTTTTCTTATTGATTTCTCTAGTCCACATTTGAGTGCAGATTGCTGTGATGTTATCTAGGGACAAAATCCATCAAACTTCCGAATATTCTCACAGCTGCTGTGAAGCTTGCATGGGAGGTCAGTGGACTTCTTTGCAGGCTCTGGGTACTAAAATACAAGATACCAGTGAATGTCTCTGAATGGAAGTGAGGCTTGTAATATTAGTAGTAAAGTAATAGCCTTATTTTCTGCTGGTAATTTCTGATCATTTCTCAGCCCACCAGATTTAACCACCTTTCTAATGTGCTCTACAATGTTCTGTACCAAATATTAATATCGGCGTTATTACAGTGTCAGCACTTCTCTGGTGTTAGCAGATATATTGTTTTCATTATATAAATCTGGTCCCCACACTCCCTGCTTTCCAGTTTAATTAATCCTCTGTCACACCAATGCTGCCAAGAAACCTGTAGCTATTTATAGAAAGGCATCATATTTTAATATGCAAAAGATAAATACGACTTGGAATGTTACAAACTGTGCTACAAGTGGGATTTGGAAGTAAAAAATTAATTTGACTCAATAATAAAAGCTATAGACTGCCTTTAATGCTTTTCACCCTGTGAAAAATGTTAACTCTGATTAAACAGATAGCAGATTAGCTTTAATTTTGAGTTTTTGGACCTTGAGGTCTCTTAGACTAGTCTCCATGTGTGTTGATGGGCCACACTCAAACAGGGAAAAATAACTTCTGGTTATCTTTTTGTGCTCTGTACAGCAAGAGCACGAACCACAGGGATCAGGTGATAAAACTTCTCTGTAAAGAAATTTTTTGGGGGAAACAGTTTTTGTTTGCTATGTAGAAAACTGGATGGGTAGGTCTTTGCTGGTGAGTCACCAGCATTTTCCAAGGCCTGCCATATGGCAGGGAGGGATGTACTCCCACATCTCCTCAAAAGTGCCCAAAGATTCATCATTCTGGCTGTTTGCATCAACCCCCCGCGTATAAATGTCTCAGCAGGGAAAGGAAGGCTTCAAAGAAAACACAGATATTAACCTCAAAATATTGGGCAGAAACAGCTCGCATGTTACGAGTTTGGAAACTTGCATTCATGCCAAAACAGTAACTTTCTGGTGGTATTGCTTCAGGCCATATATTTGCTGGCTAAAGGCACCTGGAACTGGCCAGGGCTTGTATTGGATATGTCTTTGGTCCTTCTTCACATCCCCAAATCTAAGCCATGACAGTCTCCTAAAAAAAGTTATGTTGGCTCTTCCCCAGCTTATTGTGTTCAGCTTTATCACGAACGAGTCTATTCTTCACAGTTTCTGCGGCTTTAGTCCAGAAATTACTTACTGCCCTATATTTTCTGCGAATGTTTTTTCCTAGGATTGACGGTATATTTGCCAACTGCAATATCTCTGGCACCAGGTGGATATAAATGATAAAGTTACAGTACCAGTAAGTGGTGTTTTCATAGCCTGGTATTTGAATTCCTTTAGAGTTCTTTGGGGAAGCAGAAACAAGAACTGATGTGGTCATTTGGCTACTGTGCCTTTAAGAACTGAGAAATTTCAGTTGGAGGCTTTGTGCAGATGATACAGTATTGGACTTAGCTTGTCCTGTAGTCTTACCCTACAAAGGCCACGGAGGCTCTTAAAAGAAGCTGAATTTTTCCTCAGTATATGTTGTGAAAACTTTTGCAAATGTTTGGTTTAAAACTAATGATTGCATATTTACATATGCAAAATAAAAATCAACTGTATTCTTAATAATAAATATTTGCCAATAATTCTGTTGAAAAAAGTGCTTGTGGCACACTCTCTCTTCATTTTTCTATTTAATACCCCAGCTGTTTTACTAGTCCACATTTTTCTTCAAAATACTGAAAGTGAGAAAACCGTGTTTCTACATAAAAGTGCTTGAAACTATTTTTGATTTAACTCAAAGGCATTCAGGAGCAGGCAAATGCTGTCAAGTGTCTTCAGCCAGTAGATTTCAATTTGTATTTAATACTTGCATAACTTAAACATTAGCCAAGAGAATTTTAAGCATTTTTTTTCCTTTAATTTGACTTTAAAAAAAGTAAAAAAGACTCCTCCTGGACTGAGATCTTGTATCTCAAGTTTCAGACCGAAGTAAACTTTTACAGCCGAGTTGTAAAATAGCAGTTTATGAGACAAACTCTGCCAAAACTTTAACTATAACTGTGCCAATGTGCCATTATAATAATCCAACAATAATCATGGTCTATTATATTAAATCACTCGCACAGACAAAGGCTGCTAACCTTTCCAAGTGGGAAAAAATGTTCCTTTCAGATCAGGGATGAATTCCAACTGAGAAGACCAAATGCTCCAGCCTTTAAGTAGTGAATACATTTACTTCTCCCCAGGGCTCAAATAACCCAACATTTGGTAAATGTTTAACAAGGACGAATTCTCCCTCCCATTTGCCCTTTTCTCATATACACTAGATTAACAAATTTAGTTTAACAAGATGATCTGTGTTACCCCCTGGTATCCTCCAATTAGATCATTCCTCCTGTTATTGGCGTGCCATACCAGTCCATTTGTTTGATAAGAGGACTCACAGTAATTAGCTAGGTGGCAGAAAGTGTCTTCCACCTACCCTGCCTCTTACACAGGCAAGTCTCCCCCCGACACGAGAAGGTGCTTTTGCTGTTGCTCTTGCCTTTTTTTGATGTGTTTTTTAAGGGGATCTCCTTTGTGTAGCATTTTGCAGAGGAGATTAAGGGAGCATGGCATGTAACTCTTGACTCCGGTTATGCCTCCCCTGCAGCATGTCAGGAGCTAAATCAAAGCCTCTGCAGGAATTCACAAATCCAGCTTAGAAATCTCATATTTAGTCCCGGATAAATGAACATTGTTGAGGACAGAATAACTGTAGGCGCTCTGACAGATTCAGGGGACAGTTATAGGCTGTGCCTGTGGTGTCTTTGTGCACTCACCAATTCTTCTGTTAGCCTTCTCTATTTTCAGCTGTGTTTTGTCACATTCAGATGCACTGTTGTTGTTTCATGTTGTATCTGTCAAGCTGGATGGATGGCAAAACTATATCTGTAGGCTCACACTGATGATTAGGCTTCAGATTTGGTGAAAGTTTCCCTGTGGGGTTTTTTTTGTTTGTTTGTTTTGGGGGTTTTTTTGTTTGTTTGTTTTTATAATTTGTTGGGGTCTTTTTTGGTTTTGTTTGGTTTTTCTTTCCCTTCAATTTGTAAAGTGGTTGGGCTTCTGCTGTGAAAGGAATTTGGGGCTCTCCTGTGTTCTTGGGAATGTACTAGCAACTTCAGAGCTACCAACTTTGTCCCAAGACATTCACAGAGCTTGATGCCTGCGAGGGCTGGGAGAAGACAGAGTTAGGCTGGGAAGAACCTGAAGCCCATGTTGGTGATCTGAAGTGCACTAAGCAGCTGCATTTAATTCCAGAACTAGAGCTTCTACCTACATTTAACACTGGAACAGGGGTGGTGACAGCTGGGAAAAATCTCTAATGCTTTTAACAGCCGTCAGTGTCACTGATGAGTAAAGCACCTTCCCATGCCTTAATCGGAGGGAGGGCTTTAGCTCTGTTACTGAGACCTGCCTAGAGGATTCTCCCACACGTGTGCGTGCCTGTGTTTGCCATTGTTGCCACTGCAGTGTTTTGCAGGATTTCCCTCCCGTCCAGAAGTGAAGGTCTGGTTGAAAGTCGGGCAGTGTCATTGATGTGCTGGAGGAGACCCAAGGCAGGATCAGTGTGATGCTGCTCAGAGTGCACTTTAGCACTGCGGCATTCCTCTGTGAGCCACTGAGTTTTGTCACTTCACTGGCACCCAGGGCTCCAAGCCTGATAGTGCTCAGTGACTTAAATATCCTTGTAAAAAGAGCCCTTGGATGAGCTCAGGATTGTGGTGACGACAAGGGCTGTGGTGGTCTGCTCTATGATGGGGATGGCTCTGTTATTTGGATTGGTGGGTCCCCAGCTGAGCGCCAAGCCATCACCATTCCAGGTGGCTTTTTCCTGGTTACTGACAGACTGACCTTCAGGAAACATTCATTTTGGGACTTGCTTTTGTCATTTCTGTCTCTGACACCTCAAATTAGTTGATGGCAATGTCAGAGCTTTAGTCAACCTGGCCACTGAAGGTGATCGTGAATATAACTTTATTCTTGTGTGATATCCATCATCAGGGGCTCACTGCAGAGCTGCTTGCTATAGCAGATGGGAATTGCACTGTCTTCTTTGTGGGACATGTCTCATATCCTAGGAAAGCACAGCCTTGTGTTTCTATCAGCTTCACATAGAGAGTGGTTTGGGACTTACCCTCAGGTAAAGCAAGAACTTTGCCTGTGTCCACACCTTATCATTTTGGTTGTGATTGCCAAGGTGATAGGTTTGGGGAAACCCCTTGGTAGGAAAGAATTCACCCATGAGGTCTGGAAATACATTCACTTCTGAGGAGTTTTTGCATGAAAAGGTCTCCATGTGAAGGAGTGTTTTATTTGCAACTGCATCCTTGAATTGCTAGCAAAGGAAAAAATTCTCACTTGTTTGTATTTTTATTAATCAAGCTAAATAGAATAACACAACCTAGGTGCAAGAAAGCACCAGGGGACTCATTTAGATAAATAGGACTCTTCATTCTCGAGTTATTCACACTGTCATTCTGCTGTTCTGAGGCACAAGAAAGAAAGAAAGAAAAAAACCCGCTGAAGTGCTTCGGTAACACCAAGAAAAATGAGTCAGTGGGAGGACTATGTAATAAAACTGTGTCACAAGATAATCACTCCTTGCTGATATACAAATGCTACAGCAGAAACCTGTCCTTGTCATAAAGATGCAATTACCAATGTCTCAGTAGTTTGAACGAAAGGTAAATACCCAGATGATGGAGCAAAGAGCCGATAGTTCCATCCGCTCCTTAACTGTTTCCTTATGTATGTGCATATAATACTTCCCATTTTTCTCTACTGTCTTTCCAAAAAGAAAAAAAAAGGTATTCCTGAGTGCCTGAGAAAAGAATAACCCTTACAGAAGACATGCATTCATTTAAGGAATTACTGAAATAAAAGATTGTATTTTCTAGGTTTGACAGACCCTTTTCACTTTGGGGGCTAAAGCATAGCAATGAAGTCACATCCCCAAATTATTAATTCTATGGGTTCAGGCATTTCAAGGCACTGAAGTGATTTCTTTATTGAAATCAGCTTTGCCAATACCTGTCCACTCACCAGCTTTCCTGTCCACTCACCAGCTTTCCTGTCTGGTTGAGATGCTCTTTTAATACAGGTTCAAGCAGTACTTGATTCTGCAAAATGCCAGAAATGGTCTGTAAGTCCTCAAGCTCCAGTAAGGTTTGTGGACAACACAAGAGGTACTCCAGACCTTGCGACATATTTTTATGGATGTTTAGATGGACTTTAATCTTAGCAAGATCAGGAAGCGATTTCTAGGCCTAAGGGTTTGCTGCAGCTCAGGAACATTGGGAAGGTTGAGAGCAGCCTTGCAGGAAAGGACCTATTTGGTTAGGATGGGATGATTAGTTGACAAAGCCTTTCTTTATTCTCTGTTTGGCCCACTGATTTTTAGCAATTTTGAAAGTCAATTACTCCAATTTCTGTTCTGATAACATCTAGTGATAGACCTAATGAGTGTCTTTGGAGCTGCTGGTGTGCTACTGGCTGTTTAAGCAGCAGGTTCAGTTCTGGCTGAGTTGGGGCCCCTTCAGACGTGCTCGAAGTCACAGTGTGTTCAAACAAGCTGTCCAGAGCTGTCTGCTTCTCCTGAAACTCACTGAATGGAGCCCTAACCCCAGACCAAGTGTTGATCTGGTTTAGTGGTGTAAGACTGAGGAGACACTAAAGGATTCTGTCATTGAGCCTTGCATCATCTTGTGTTGGAGTTACAGTCCTTGTGGAGGAACAGAAGGGTCAAAGAGATCCGAAGCTCTTACAGTTTCTCCAGAGCATAGCATTTCATTGCTTCCCCTAAGAATGAGCGGTGCTCTGGTGATGCAGCCTGGTTCTGGGAATAGCTGTGTTTTGTGCCATGAGGCCAGGCCACACTACCAGGCCAGTAGGAAAACTTGTGCCATAAAGTTGGTCTTATGCCCAGGGAAGGTGCTAGAACCCTTGGTCATCCAGAAAGACTGACAGAAAGTTTGCTGGCCCTGTTCAGAGGTTGCTTAAGTGCTCTCCAGCAAAGCCGGGTTTTGTCTGAGAAAATGGTGTGAATGATCTATAGGGAAATGCAGACTTTCCACTCTCTACGTGTCCTAGATGAAATGGCAGTTTTCCAGTGTCACTTGTAAATGATCCTTTCCTTGATGTGCAACTAGATGCCAGAGAATTTGGTATAAGCTTTTGCATTGCACTGAAGGCCATAAAAACATTGAAATTTCCTTTTTTGGTTGCAAGAGAGCAGCTGTCTAGCTTGGTGGGTAACGCTGGCCCATCTTTGCCTGTTTTTATGAGTCTCTTTTTAGGTAGAAATTCAAAAATATCTTCCTCTTAACTACTTCCAAAAGGTCAGTGGAAAGTGCTGCTTTACCAGTTACACAAAACACTTTGGGGGTGGGGAAGAATCAGAAATGAGTTGTCTTCTACTTTTCTCATGGCAAACATATTCAAGACCAACCACTTTTTGCTGTGAAAATGCTATTAAACCAGGTTGTTTACTTCCTTTGTCTCCTTTTGTGATATGTGATATTGATGCAAACCTATATTTTAGGCAGGCTTTACTCCTAGCACCGCATCTCCTGAAACCTTGCTGACCTCATCAGTTAGTCTCCAGCCATCCAAAGCCGTGAGACGCCAGGGCAGCCTGGGAACAGGGATGGAGCTCCATTCTGTGTGCTGCTCAGAGCGCTTTTACACAACTCTATTTTTGGCTCTTCGCTTGCTCAAATGAAACTGTCTGATTAAGTAACACGTAGGAAATAGATTTCAGTCCAAGTCTGAATCATGGAGCTATTAATTTTTTAAAAAGTGGTTTTTGGTTGGTTTTTTTCCCTCAAAATCCATGCTCGCTCCTTTCCTTGTTAGTTTTCCCCCAGAGGGACACTCAGGAAGTTCATTGGGATTAGGTGTGAATTCGCAGTGCATGAGCTGTGTAGACACCCTTGTGCAAAGTGAAAGCTGCCTGAAGTTGTCTTGGCTTTGAAAATGGATTTAGTCCACCCCAGGTCTCAGTAAGCATTTTGTTGCTGAGATATAGTTAGCTAACTAGCTGATTTAACCAATCCTTCTTTAAAATTAATTTGGATTGCTTTCCTTGGCTGTCCCCAGAGAGACAGAAGTGCTTTGCTCTCCTAGTAACTAATGCCATCACATTCTGGGATGGACACAGCACTTCTGTAACATCCCATGTTTTGAGCCTAGGTATTGGCATGGGGAGCCAAGAACTTGTATTACTTACTCTAAACTTGCCACCCATTCAGTCTATGCAGCTCACTTCCAAAGTTATTACTGGAGCTGGGAATTGCATTTCAGGTGCATCTGACCTTTTTCTCAAGCAATCAAGGCTCTAATTTCAAGAGAAGCTATGGAGGGTAGGGAAGGTCTTCAAGTTCTTCTTAACCTGCCAGGCTTAAATGCTGGGTGCACAACTAGATGCTCTGACATCTTTGAAAATTAACATACAGTACGAATCAAAAGATTTTAATTAATAAATATATTTGATATAGCATCAGTGGAGGTGTTAGACCTAGACCGGGGGGGAGGAAGTATCTAGACAGGATAGACCTTGCCTGCTTGTGTAGCGTCTGATGAATTGTAGCTTTTGATTCAGTTCCTGAACCATTAGTTTCTTGGGTTTTGGTCGGTTGTTTTTTTAGTTGGGTTTTTTTCAAGAATGCATTGAAAATGGACTGGAAAAGGGTGGATGGAATACATGTACTTGAATGGAGGAAGGAAAAAAGGTTAAACCAGATGAGACTCCTCTGAGTTAGTTAATTGTATCCCGAGTATTGTTATCAGCATTTCCCTATCCAATTGGAAGAATGTGATGCGTAATATTCCACAGCTATCTGTCCTGCTTCCAGCTCTGTTCGGTGTTCTCATTAATGACTTGCACAGTGCAGTAGAGAATATGCTTATTAAATTTGCAGACAACATGAAGGGCCTGCAAATATACAAGGGGACAGGATTAGGAATTTAGAAAAGCATATAGAAATTGAGGAACTGGTAAAAAAAAAAAAAAAAAAAATCCAGAAAAAAAGAAGGTATGAAATTCAGCTGGGGACTAAGCACACAAGTCATTGACTGCATGAGCTTGGGATGCATAACATGCAGGTGATGACACTTTAGAAGAGTTTTGGTGAATTATAGTTAGGTCACAAGCTGAATGCGAATTTAACCCTAAAAACAGCCACCTTATGGAAAGGCAGACCTTGTAGTCGGAACTTAGTAAGCATTTACCTCTCAAGGCACTGTTATGTCACTTCGCACTGATAAGGTGTCGACTAGGTTTGCTACTATTCTTCAAAGTTGGAAAGGTTTTGAATAAACACTGAGAACATTTATGGGTCTGGGAAAAAATGGCTTCGGAGGAGAAACTGGAAAAACTTAAAGTTTTCTTGTCTTCTAAGAGACACTGAAGTTAGGTATAAATACTCTTTAAATATATTAAAGATTTGAAAAAAAATTTAAGTTGTTACCTCTGTTACAAGTCCATGCTGGAGCCAAAATCACAGCAGGAGAGTTCCAGATCAGATGCTAGGAAAATTTTCCCAGAAAAAATGATAGCAATGGGCTAGAGCAGATTGCCTGGTGAGGCCATGTAGTTTCTGTTGTTGGTGGACTGTAGAAACTGTTGACAAATGAATTTATCAGCAGTGAAATTAATAAAGTCACCCCTGTCTTGTGGGATGACTGAGGACTTCTTGGAGTCTTTTTTGGTCTGGGGATTTGAGAGCAATCAGTACAGTACTTAGAGTAGTATCCAGGGGCAGCAGTCACTCAATTAGATGTTTATGCTACTGTTTTAATCTATGCAGGTAATTAGTTTAATTATTTTTAGACTCTCTGTGAGTAGAGATCTAGACCAGGATCAGGACACTCTGAGAGCAGCTCAGTTATGTGCACAGGGTTACCTGCTTTTCAAATTCATGGCTGTTTTCCATGAAGCTTTACTCCCAATCCCACTATTACATTCCAAAGTGGATCCTGGACTAGAATTTGGCAATATTTTTGCTGTCAAATATACAAAATAAAATTATATGAACATTTATTTTTTTCTGATTAAACACATCAAGAGCAATATGCCGATCTTCTTGTTGCCTTATCACATCCCTTCTACAGCTGTTACCTTTGCATGAAACTACAAGGGAAGGGTAGGCAGGTAGGATGGAGTATCCTCCAACCAGCTTTTTCCCCTGTGATGTGGAAGGCACCACTGAAGGTAGAATCCTCTCCATCTGCACACATCTGGAAAATGCATTGCAATGTTTTGGAAGAGAAGGCTGGGAGAGAGGTCACAGTTATAAGGCAAATGCCAAATTATATTCCTTAATTTATCACATTAAAACATTTAAAAACTTGTAAATTTCCCAAATTTTCATCATCTTTGGAAATACTGTTTTTTCTTTGCATACTCAAGCATTTTCTTGGCTTTTATGCCTTAAGTGTGGACAGGCAATTTACTGCTTGGGACAGCATTTAGGAAGAGGAGACCATTCTTCTGCGTTTTGGAACAGTGAGTGAGTTTGGAGCAGTCATTTGAATGGTTCATTATGCGTGCATGCACCTCTGTGTCTAAATGACCATGGTAATTTCATTTATTCAATTCTTCAAAGTCCCAGATGAAATCTGTATTTCAGTACAGTTAAATGCATGTAATTCAAGATACAAAAAAGGGAAAGAAGCATTTATTGTACAGAGGGGAACTGAATCACACAGAACTAAGAGACTGTCCAAAAATAATACTGAAAAACTGAGGGAGAGCATGGATTCAAGCCTGAACTTTGTGATATCTCACTCAAATCCCTAATTACAAGGCTGTTTTTAAATTTCCAACTTGTTCTCTTATACATAACAAGTGTTATCACTTAGGCCTTTAAATATTTTGTTATTAAATTAAACCTTTCTTCGCTCTGCTGGAACACGGAGCTGGAACACTAGTGTGACTAACTAGAAAATGATGATTTCACACCAAAGCTAGGGAGATGTGGCCAAATGGATAGGAACCAGTCTTGCATCAGGCTTGACCCATTAGGTGTCGCGTCAAGAAGTGCCACATTGCTGCCTCCCTGCACCTTTGTGATGTATCTCACACTTGTCGCCACAGCCCTCGGTGTGACTCCTGCTGCAGTTATCACCCAGGATCTTTGGCTTGGGACACGGAGGCCAGCTGTGCTGTTAGAGAAGTGCCATCGTGGGAAGCTGGAGCTGCAGCCAGCGTGGCTGGGATATCAGCGCTGCTTCTGACATTCTTGGACACCTCCTCTCTGCTGATCTCCTTTTTCCCAACTCTCTTCCCCCAGACAATTTAAACTGCAGAGATCAGATGAAAATTTCTACTCAGCAATTTTTTTCTCCCCTCCCCTCATGCATTTAACCATAGGAGCTTGTTCAAGGAGCAACATGTGCTATCTCAGAGACATGTGGGTGTGAAAGAGTGAGCTTAGTAAGGCCTTTCTTCAGGTTAAGAAAACAGCAAACTCGTTCTGTGACATTCTCTCATCCTCCGGTGACCTGTGCAAGGCACAGGGAGTGTTGTACATTCACCTGAAGCTAAAACAAAGCTGAAAAACATCTAAAACTCTGCAGTTCTTGGGTGGGGTTGAAGTGAATGAGCAGGTGCATACCAAAGCAAAATTATCTTGGGTTGTGTTCCTGTCCTGTTTCATAATCATTAAGCAGGTTTGGGGGATAGAAAACCTCCAAGGAAAAGGGAAAGAAGAATGGGAAATGGCGATTCAAAAGTCAGTGGCTTTCTTGGATTCAGCCCAGTAGTTGCTCCTAGCTGCCTGCTTGCCAGGTTTTGGCAGAGATTTAGAAGCTAAGTATCTGTTGACTGTCAGGCCAGCGCTGTCAGTCACCTACGTTCAGGTTAATGCTTCAGGGAGCTGGCCAAACTCCAGGGGATAACTCGCCTAAATAAAGATATCGTTGCTCTTTCCTTGGAACTAGATGTTCTTCCCTCCTCCCTCAGTCTTTTGCTCCTCCTTTATGCTGTGGAAAAATAAAATGACTTTGCACAACTTGGGGATGTTCAGATACAGATGAAAATTTCACATCCCTGCAGGGAAAGAAAAAAAGCTTAAATCTAGAAACCTTAAAATTAAGACTGACCCAGATTAATGTTTGTGTCTGCTTTTTTTTCAGAACAGGATGAACTGAGCAGATAGGCTGAAAAATGCAGTGAGTAATACGTGTAAACTCAAGCCTTTGGTATGCAGCTTAATCTGGCACAGCACCCAACTTGCCTGACTAATCTGCTTTATGTCAGCATGACAAGGTTTGTTGGAAGTGATGATATCTTTTAGTAGACGAAGTAATTTAGTTGGCTATCTATTAGTAGTATTAGACAAGGTTTCAGGCACATAAGCCCTTCTGCAGACCACCTGAAAGCCTTAAAGAAGGCATCACCTTTTGCTTTTAGCTGACCTGTGGAAACAGTTGAGAGCTTAAGGCTTGCCTGCTCTCTCAATCTTTTCTGCTTAGTCTTATGAAGGATTTATTCTACCTTGTCTACATGACGTCTAGAGACTACCTTACCCACCCAGGAGTATAATAATTTCTTTCTTTCAAATGCTGCTCTGTGTTAACAGGAAAAATTTCAGAACAGCTAGGCTTGCAGAGAGGGGGGGTGGGGGTTAGGTTTTGGGGCATCCAGATTTTCTTTGCTGGTCATCTGCTCTGTGCGGCACATATTCTGTATTGTCTTAAAATCAGAGCCTCTCGTGATGTCTGAATTTGAGTATCCAAAGGAGATGTCTAAAGTCACTGACCGCTATTGAAAAGCACAGATTTTGAAGTTAATTGTAATAAGATAAAGGACAGTAAATTAGTTAAGTTGCTCTTCCTCTGTGCTGTTTGCCTTCGAAAAAAAAGAAGAAGAGATGAAGTTACTTAGACACTTGGCTGTGTTGTGGATTAGAAGTGATGAAGTCAAATAGCTACCAAATGCTTTACAAAAATATCAAAATCTAGCAACTGAGTAAAGGAATCGGAATACTCAAACTGGAGCCGAAAAAGAAAATAATGAAAACCATCCTCTCTCATGAATAGTTTTGGTCCTCATTATAGATTAGTAGTTTTGTGAGATGATGTAGAAATGTTCCTTATTATCACAGCTTTATTGCCTACCTCTGTACATCTGTTCCAAAATTCATTTCAAAATGGCCAGACATTTCAATAATCCAGTGTGGCTTGGAATTTTCATATTGTTTCTGGTGCATTAAAATCTGTATGGAAAGCTGGTACTTTTAAATTTACAATTGCACAGACTGTACAACATCTGGGTAGCTTTGCTCTATTGCTTTCCCTGTTCCTTTAAATTTAGACTGGAGTTATGATGTGCATGAAAGGCTAAAGACCTTGTGTGTGGCAGGTGTTATTTCAAGCTGACAAAAATTCAGTAATATGTTCATTTTACTTTGATATGGCCTTTTACAAAAATGCATAAAACTGATTCAAACCTTGGCAATATAGTTTTATTTTAAGAACAGGAAAATGGGGCATCTTCTGGACTAGGAGAAATTAACAATGAATTTATATATATGCATGTGTGTGTGTTTATTTAAGAATATATTCATGAAATTGTTCCCTAAGAAGTTATTTATTATTATTCATTACAATTAAAGCTTGTCTGTTGAGATGCACGTATGTACTTTCTGGAGGATCAGTAAAATGTTTTGGGCTCTTATTTTCCAAGGATGATAACACCGAGGCAAATTGCAAACTTCTTATATGTTATAGATAAAACATATAACATACATTATACATATAGATTCCTTAGAAATGTCTTGATTAATTACTCATCATTGGCAGTCCATGGAGGAATCTTCAGCAGAGTGAGACATCCTGGTTCTAGTGGTCCACACTGAGCTTTTTCTGCTTTACATGAGCCGAGACATAATTGATATGTGGCTGTTCTGCCCCAATACATCCACAGCATCCTAAATGTAGTCTGTATAACAAGACTTCTTTAGCCTGCAAGGTTAGGACTTGTATTTCTATTTAGCGACAAACAAACAAAGAATTCCAAACCAACAACAACCCCACACCCTCCTAACCCTCCCAAAATCATAATTCATAAATATGAGAAAGGATACAAACTTTATGTGCATCATCCGTGTGTCTGATTGAACCAAAATCTTTGGGGAGATTTTTTAATGCTGCACACCTGAATCTTCTGAATGAGTCCGTGGAGTTTTCTGTATTGTTGCTCATGTTTAGCAAGAGAAAAAAGAATTTTGGGGAAAACTGTACATGTAACTAAATCCCAGCTTAATGGTTACTCCTTAATCCTTTGGAATCCCTGTAAACTCCTCTGAGAGACATGCTGGAGGGTGCTTGTGGCTGGAACGCTGGTTAAAAGCCCCATCCCAGTTGTCTTTGGTGTTACTCTTGAGGTGGGTATAGTGCTATTTTGCTAGAACAGGTCTGATCAAACTGCATTTTCAACCTGACCTTCTTCTCACCCCTAATAACTTCCTGGTTGCTTGGTCAGAGAGAGATTTATGAGCAAGAACAAAGCATGATGTGTCTGTCCCAGCAGCGAGGGAAGCCAGAAAACTTATTAAGAGAGAAGGGAGGGGGAAAGAAGAGAGAGAATGGGAAGGAAGAGAGGCTGAAAGCCAGTCCTGGTTTCAGACAGAAGCACCTCAGCTTCTGGTCTACTGTAATTACCCAGCCACTGAAGAAATAAAACATTGAAAAATCAATTTTATAAAAAAATCAATGTTTTAAACAATTCGAAATGCTGTCATAATTTTAAATCTCTCTACAATGTACATGTTCAGAGCCCTGATCACCTTCAAAGGGAAGTGCTCCAATAATTTTAAATTGTTCTGCACAGAAAAGGCTCTGAACCTCCATTTCGCTCCCAAATGGAAGCAGTCTTGAAAATGTGAAGCACACCAATAATTTTTAAATAAACCTCTCTGTCCAACCCTGCCCACGCTTCCATGAAGTTCATACATCTCAGAGTTCCAGTGTTTTATTTATATTGAAAAAATTTCTGCTTAAAATCTGTAAAGATGATTTTTGTGTACTATAATAAAAGATTTTTTTTTTAAGTTAAAAATATGAAGGGTTTCCTCAGGTTTTTGGTTAGTGAAATTATGAATATTTTCCCATTAAAAGTTTTTCTATTTGTTCCTGTGTTTAGTCCAGACAGAAAGTATAAATTGATGAGTGTAGCTGTTATAATTTCCTAACTTACAGCTCTGTGCAGAAAGTGATTTTACATTGAATTGTAATTTCATTCACAAGGGCTTTAGACCTTATATAATTAAAATACCTCAATCCTCTTCAAATTAGAAAAGCAAATTGTTACATATCGTAAGTAGGTGCTTTTCACTCTAATGACAGTCACTTAGATGATTTATGACATACATTATTTTATATCAAAGTACAATGAAATAGGCATTACCAAAGGTAATCTCAGTAATGTCTGAAAAGGGATCTCAAACCTCAGTGCAACAATGAATGCAGTATTTAAAATGCAAAACCCAAAGACATTATTATGGTTTTGATTTCTTATGCCACAGCTTCTCCTGATCTGTTATATTAGTACAGCAATACAAAGAGTGTTTTGGATGTATTTTGCTAAGATAACAGACGGGAAAAAGGAAATATAAAGTCAGGTTTTATGCAGAAATTGTTATCAAAGGGATGATAAAGTAAAACTGCATAATCTCAAGGAGAAACAATTGATGATGTACAAACCGAAATATATTGAGCTCATGGAATATGCTCATTTTCAGCTTTTAAGCCCTTGCATTATTAAAATGCATAATAAAATAAAATGCTCGGATAATGTATAAACAAATCAGAATAAAGTAGCTTCTTGAATATGATTATTTTCATATTTCTGTATTCTGTATGAAGATTATGCCTTCTCTCCTCCCCCACTCCTACTGCAGTGACGTATTCCAGAGCCCTGGGAGTCAATGGTGAGAATCCCAGTGTCCTTGGTGTACTTTGTGGCAGGCAAATGCTGCCGTGCAACACTGCATCAGAGCAGGGACAAACGGCTGTAAACAAGAACAAATGGCTCTATGTTGGCCATGAATACCTTTATGCTGCGGACAAGAAAAGGCTGCCTAACCATCTGAAGTGTGAGACTGGAGCAAACTTCCTGCAGTTTCCAATTTTTTATTTAAAAGAAAAAATAAAAAATTAGAAAGCTGCATTGATTTTAAGTACGAAGATGAGATTTGGGGTGGTTGCCTACAGGGTTACAGGACCTATAGGGCCGCCTGAGGGATTCATCCTACAGCATCAGCCTTGCAGAGATTTTCCTATACTGGTAGCTGAATGGATGTACTTGTGTGAAGTGGGGAGGTCTTGGTCTGTGAGGGTCCAAAAGCCATAAAGGCTGATGGAAAAGGTATCTGAGTAACCAAATATATGCCAGAGCTGCTTGGCTTGGGTTGAGTAATTGTCAGGGTTTCTACAGTTCTGGTGTATGGGCTTCACGAGGACAGAGGAGTGAGCATCAGGGAACCCACAAGAATGACTGAAGGATTGGGAAGCCTGATTTACAATGAAAAGCTTAGGAAAGTCCAGCCTCGTTAGCTTGAGGATTAAGGGGCGCTCAATCGCCTTCTGGGACAACACACATGGGGAGCACAAAGCTCGTGTTAAATCTGCTAGATCCCAGTGCAGTCCTCAGAAGGGGTTCTGAGAGACTTCCCAGCCTGTCATTCCATTCTCTCTCACTCTGCCCCCTCACGCCCAAACAGCATTTGGTGGAGCTAGACCCATTCAGCCTCAAAATGTAGCAGGATGAAGATCATGAAATTCCCAAGGGCTGAGAGGGAAATGCAACATGTTGTTCATCAGGAAAAATGTTCAAAAGGAGATGTCAAGTTTTCTGAGAGATATCTTTCCCAGAAATCAGCTCTCGAAGCACTATGGCTGTGCCAGCTGAGCATGTTTGTCCCTGATGGCTGCATAATCGATGGTGTTGTGGTCTGGTGCTCACTGACGGAGCCCCAGCCTGAACATGCTCAGCGGTTTGCCTCTCATTTGCGTCAGCATCTAAATAAAGATGGATACCATTTTTTTTCCCCTTTTCAGGATGGGCTGTTAATTTTATAACAGAAGAGCACTCTAATGACTTATATAATTAGGAGCATGCTTTTAAAAATTTCAGAAGACTTTTTTTTTTTCAGTGTTCAGCAGCCATAATTGGGGAGAAAACCGTAAAGGCTCTTAACACCAAGATTAGTTCAGGATTAGAGCATGGTACTAATAACGTCAAGGCTGTGGGTTTGATCCCCATATAGAACATTCACGTAAGAGGTGGACTTGATGATTCTTGTGGGTCCCTTCCAACTCATATTATTCTGTAAATGGCAGCAGTCATATTTCAAAAGCATCCTAAACAGCAAGAGTTCCCCTTACTCAGAAAATCTGGTCACAGTTTTACATACCAAGATGGAACCTTGGGGGTTTAAAAACGTAATAAACTCACATTTCATTTTGAATAGAATTCCCTTCCAATGCCTGTGCTTAAAGTGCTACTTGGAATAAACACTGTTGGCAGGAAAAGACCCAACATTTCTCTTGAGGCTGATTTCATATTTAGCCCTGACAAGTTGTGGTCAGTCTGTCCTGGCTCATTGTGCCACTACAGTCTCAGCTGAGAAAGTGGAGATAGTAGTCTACAGGGTTTCGGTCTGGCACATGTTCCCTGCTGCTTCACAGCTGGAGTATCAAAAGCTCTTCCCATTACCCCAGTTTTCCCACCAAGATGATGGGGTTGGGCACACCACACTTGCAAAATCTGTTTTTGTCAGTGCTGGAAGTGGACGAAGGATGTGAAGGCAGAAGTGACAGTGCTGCTTCTTGGTGGGTGCAGAAATACTTCCATGTATCTCAGAAGCATTTTCCTACTTTCAGTGGTTGATATTTTGGTCTTCCCAACTCAATCAACATTTCCTGCTTAGTGAGGGAGATAATAATAGGAAGAAGTTCTTCCCTGTGAGGGTGGTAAGGACCTGACACAGATTCCCCAGAGAAGCAGTGGATGCCTCATCCCTGGAAATGTTCAAGGCCAGCCTGGATGAGACTCTGAGCAACCTGGTCTAGTGGAAGGTGTCCCTGCTCATGGCAAGGGGTTGGAACAAGATGATTTTCAAGGTCACTTTCAACTCAAGCCTTTCCATGATGCTGTGAAAAATTCAGCTTGCTAAGCAAGTGTTTGTGCTTCTGGATGAAGTGTTTTTCTCTGGGGACAGTTGGGAAGAAAATGGAGGGGAGCTTTCCTGGATAACAGCAAACAGTCATGATGGGCATGGTTAGGGATTTGAGTCTGACCAGTCTCTATGTGCATTCTTTGGTGGATCTAAAGTTGAGTTTCTCCCTGTAGCTCTTTTTGTCTTGCTACGAGCTCCCTCGGTGTGACGGGTGGGATTTTGAATGGTCAATGGTTATATGAACAAACCAGCAACTGTGGTCATGGCTTTGTACTTCAAAAGAGAAACTTTTCCCTACCCTGCCATTGCCTGAAAAGCTTCAGTGACTGAAATATGTGCAAAGCTCAGAGCTCCTGAGCAGACATGCTCTTCTGGGATCTCCTGATGATGACAGTGTGGAAAAGAGCCAGGAAGAAAACTCTTGGAGGGGAATGCAATGTGAAGGTAGGTAGCAATTTAGTTTATAGAACTGATGAGAGCATCTTGGAGAGGAAGAAGAGGGACTTTTTTAATGACAATGGTGAACCAGTTTGACATAGATAAACTGGATTTTGGGATGAGGGAGCTGCTATCATTTAAAAATAAACCATTTTTTAAAAAAGATTCTATTAAATGTAGTTTTCCCATTGTTTTCTGTAGAGACATTACCTGTCAGTTGCTTGTTTCCAGGTTCAAAACTCTTTTCTCACTTAAGACTTGGAGATTCAGTTTCATTGCTATTAGTTCTGGAAAAATTCCTGCCGGAGAAACTGTGGAAAGATTGTGGCGGTGCTTTTAAGATATGATGGAATATAGCAAGTGCAGGAAATGCATAGAGCAACAAGGACAATAAGGGTTTCTCTTCTGTTTTACCAAAGACGAAAAAATACAGCAATGAGATCTTATGGTTAGGATAGCATTGTGGGATTAAGGTTGAAGGAGGGATGACTGGTGCTTTTCTCGGCTATGTAAGGAAGCTGAAGTCAACCCTTACCTAATATAGCTGTTTCTGTGGGGGAGAAGGATACTTGTGTGCCAGATGGTGGGTCCAGAGGTTCAGTACTACCTGTCCTCATACAGAGGCACTTTGGTGCATGCGCTGCCTGAGCTACTGGGTGCTTCTGGGGCGTTTCCTGTTTTTCTGGAATGGACCTTCATGATTCTTTGTCAAGGTGTGTTTGGAGAGAACTCTTTACCATTGAATACCTTTATGCTTAGTGGAAGTCACCTATTTGGGACTTTAAATTCATCAGTACTGCTTTTCTTGGGTTTTTTCTGTTTTTCAGGAACTCATCTGCTCTATTTGTAGTATCCTCATCCTCCAAAAGTTAAGTACAATAAACGCAGAAAATTGTTTTGAGCAGTGAAGTTTTGTGCTTGTAACGTAAGACATCCTAAATAGCTTAATGCCCATGTGGATTTGCTGGGCACTGCTCTTCGTTGCATCCAGCTCTTTTGCAGGAGAGTTTGGGGTCATCTCACAGCTGGCTACAAAGCCTGTGTTCTTTCTGGCTTGGTCCCAGCTGTGTCTACAAGCACTAGTTCCTATTTTCCACCCATCTCTTAGCCAAATATTCTGTACTCTGATCTTTCCCCAAGCCGTCTTTTCCTGTAGCGCATAAAGCGAAAGGGGAGGCAGCTGCATTGGTTCTTGCATTCAGGGTGCTCTGGCTGTTGTGTCCTCAACCTGCTGGAGGGGATGTTCCCCAGAGGGACCAAAATTCCTTCCTTTCCATACTATTCCAAAGCTTGCTGCTTCTGAGCTGCACCATATGCCATAGAGGAGAGAGGCAGGTCATGGAGAACCTTCCTGTCTGTCTGGTCCAGGCCTGCTCTCAGCTGAGAGGGGGGTGCTAGAGAGTCGTGGAAACTCGGTGGCCATTCAGTGGCCTGCATTATCCCTGACATTTGGGAAGCAGTATTTCATCTGCTTCAAGGAAACTGGGCTACACCTCCCTGCCGTGTTGAGTGTGGACTTCGGGGAGCATGTGTCACCCACAGAACCCAGGAGGCAGAGTGGGTCTCCATGGAGTGGGATCCCTCCATGGATGGGGAAGGGCTCCACTGATTTCTGTCTTGATACAGCACTGTTCCTCTCACCTTGCTTGGGTGCCGTGCTGCAAGTGATTTTGAGAAGTAATAATATGTGTTCTTGCTCCAACAGGATATAAAAATTACTTTATATTAGGCAGTCTATATTTTATTGAAGTTTGCTTCATATTAATGTCACAGAAGGCCTTAATTTCAATATAACAATATGGAAGTGCACGTGTAATTTGTCCTCTGATCGCATTAGTGCTAAACCACTGTACATGGTAGTAATGTTGAACTAATGTGACAGAATAATACAAGTAAAAATTGATGTAAAATCATTAATATTATAGAAAGTTATTCATTTTATACAAAAGATTCTAATGAGTAATTTGAATAAAATTCCTTGTCTCCTCTGATCTAGTTGAACTACTTTGATCAAAACATAAGCCTGATCAACAAACTTAATATTAACTGATTTCCATACAATGACTTCTTGTTCTTACTCCTGCTCATGGCATAGCTCAAACCCAGCTCTCTGCTCTTGGGAGCTCTGCTTTCTGCAGTGTCTGATCTTGAGGAACAGAGAGAAGAGATGAGAGATCAGAGGTGAAGCAATTTATTAGTAGCCTGGTCCACTTGGGCATGCACATTTCCCCAGTCAAGTTTAAAGGGCATGTAAAGCTTTAGTGAATTGAGCCGTAAATGTTTAATTGTATGAGTTGCTCCTTGAATACAATAGTGGGGCAAGTTGCAACCACTAGCAAAAATGACTGTGTTTTGAGTGTAAGAGCACCCTTCTTTCACAGCAGATTTCAGTTTTGCTCAGAGAGCTGTATAGCATTTATTTTAACTCCCTGCAAACTTTAGGTCTCTGATCAAACAAAGCAGGAGCTGGATGATACCAAGACATGCTTTCTCCTCATTTAATCAGATCATTGAAGACAGCCAGCAAGAATAAATAGTATGTGAAAAGCCAGATTTCCAATGAAATTAAATGAAAAGTTATAAGGCTGTGGTTTTAGGAACGGCCTCTCTTTTGTGGTTTTTGGTTGAGTGTGTTTGTCAGATTTTTATAAGAACATTATTGCTTTAAGAAAAAAATTTAAACCCTGAGAAATTACTCTCAGTCTAACGAGTTCTTTTCCACTGACTACAGACATCATTAGGGGATGGCTATAGCCCGAGGCTGTGCATGAACTTTTTCTTCTAACTGTACACTTTATGTATAATTTAGCTTTCTTGCCTAAATTATTCAAGCAAATAGTGAGTGAAAATAATGGAGTTCACTGAAACCTTCCACAGTATTAAAATAAAACAGTTTTTTACGTTGATTTGAATTTTTAAGCTTTTTAATCACGGATTTCAAATGGAATACGCATGTCTTCAGCTCTTCTCTGCTTGTCCCCCTGTGCCTTTTTTCAGTAAAAGGAAAGAAGAAAGGAAACGAACTTCAGCAAATACCCCATAATTAATAAATGTTACTTATGACTTCTTGAAGTAGAAGTAATAGTAATTAAGCAAAACCTATAGATATAGAAAATACATTCAGCAAATGTTGAACTACAGGCTGTGTTGTCTCTTTCACCCCAGATAAGGTCAGTGTTTAAATACTGTTGAGTTGCTTTAAGCTGCGAAATAATGTTAGGAAGATCTGTGTAATAAGGCTAAACTCTAAAAGCTATCACAAAGACTATAATTATTTCAGATAGTATTTTTCTAGCTTGATGTCAGTCTTCAAAAAAGTCATGCATTGAAATCCAGCGGCTTGATCCTATGCTAGGAAATTGGTACATTTTCAGGAAACCCTGCAGATTTATTCCAGGTGAAGAATCAACACTTAAATATTTATTGTTGTAGCCAGTCCTCTGCAATCTTGTGCCTCAAATTCCTTTTATGGGGTAATGCTGATGCTATTACTAATGTGATAAGAATTATATCTAAATCTGAATAAATTCACTAACTTTACACCGCCATGAAAACATATCCTGTGAAAGTTAAGGAACCTTAGTAATACCTGCAAGTAGACTCTACCATTCTCTAGCTTGGGTACATTGTGCTTTCACTGGATGGGTGTTAGAAGTAGTATAATGGTGATTTTCCACCTATGATGGAAAAGGAGCCATGTGTTGGTACCTGCTATGGTTCAAGATGGGGCTGGACTCAACAATCCCGTTACAGATGAGCCACTAGTGAGGAATCTCTGTGGGATTCAGACCATGCTCTCAATGAGAAGCATGACATGAGGCAGAGATATAAGCATAGCTTTAACTGATTTCCCCCACGCATACACAATAACTAATGTCTGTGGTTTGTCAGTGGGTTTTAGACTAATCCCAAGTAGTCAAATGTCTGACACCTCTCAGTGCCTGATGTAGCTACTGTCACCCAGCTCTGCTCTTGTGCAGTGTGGCAGCTCCTGGATCCACAGTGCTTAGTTATTCAGACTGCAGAAATACTGGGCCATTTGCTTCAGGAGCTTTCCCCCAGTCTGAGGTTTTATACAGGATATATTTTCATGCCTGAAAACGAGGTTGGATTATTTGAAAACAAAATAAAACCAACAGTGTGTCTTTGGTGACATTTTTTTATTTATGATTCTATGGCAAAGAAATACCCCAGGAACTTCTTCCGTGCTTGGTCACAACCCTCCACGAAAATCACAAAGCAAACCAGGAGACAAGAGTAAAGACAAGTTTGACGAACCTTTTTATGGCTTTTGCAATTCTTCTGCATTTTTTGGCAATTGTTGGTGTAGCACAGGTAGCAGCAGGCAAAGATATTTGGAAACCAATAATAATAATCACAGAATCAATAAGGTTGGAAAAGACCTCTGGGATCACTAAGTGCAACCCATGACCAGACACCACGGTGTCAGTCAGGCCACGGCACTGAGTGCCACGTCCAGTCTTTCCTAAACGCCTCCAGGGACAGTGACTCCACCACCTCCCTGGGCAGCCCGTTCCGATGTCTAATCACCCTTTCAGTGAAGAAGTTCCTCCCAATGTTCAACCTAAACTTCTCCTGGCATAGCCTAGGACTATGTCCTCTTGTCCTAAATGGGATTTGTTCTTTGGAAACCACTTTGAAAAGATATTCACTCTAGACTAATTATTGCCGTGGGTTTTTTTCCTTTTATGGCTTTCTTTAAAGGAGATAATTGTTTTCTGATAAGAGCAGATGTATTTTACGTTCTGTGTTTATTTAAAAGCTGCTTCCCTGATTGTAAGGGTATTTTGTGTCACTGTTAGGCTTGTTGAATGTCTCAATTGCTTGCAGTCACTTCTGCATGTATGTGCATCAGGGGCAGTTGCAAAAATTAGTGAAGCCAAATAGTTAAAATTTAATTCCATACAATTCATAGGATGTACAATCTGTGCTTTTGCTGAAGAACTTTCTGGCATAAAGCCTAGTGATTTTCTGTAGTGATGGCTATTGACTGTAAAACTTAGAAAAGGAGCATTTAGAGCCAAATAACCTGGAGGAGCCTCTCATGTTTGCATTTTGGTCTTACACTGCGAGGTGTTTGGTGTTGCACAAGAACCTGATACTCACTTTCTATGCACAGCGCATCAGTCTTTACCCCTCTAGTTAATACAAGTGGTGATATGCAATCCTGATATAGCGGTTCCGTGGGAAGTACCTTTTTGTTGGTCTACATTTGTTTGGTTGCTCTTGAGTCTTCAGTACTTGGGGAAAAAATCAGGTAGAGAAAAGAATTACAGAACTGGGAAACACTCGAAACTGAGCTGCTCAGTTAATTACCCAGTAAGGTCTAGACTGTGAAATCCTTTGACAGTACAACATCCTTTTCCCGCTGAATTCGTGTTCACCAAAGTCCAGCCCAGCATCATGTGAGAAAATTCTCCTTCTAGGGATGTTGGACATTTTGTACAACCACAAGATCAGCACAGAACTAGTCAATTCTCTCTTTGTGTCAGGAGATTAAAACAGTTGGTGAAACCAAATTGATTTCTCATTACATTTTGCAGAATAGCTGCTTCCTTTCCTTTTTCTCCTTATGCACTTTGATTTTCCTTTTTTTTTTTTTTTTAATCTGTTTGGCAATAGGTTTTGGGTTGGTATTCCATGGCAGTCTATCATTTCAGTGCCCAATGCATTGAACATTCCTGACTCGTGCTTGTTCTCTTGCTGTAGAGGAATCTGACTTCCTAATCTGTATTTTTTTAAACAAAATTTCCACTCTTTTTAGTTGTTTGGTATTTTATGAAGTTCATGTCCCTAGAAAGGATCTCTGGCCCTTTGTAGGCTGTGGTAGTTGTGGTATTGCTCTGTGCTCAGCCAGCTTGCCTAAAATTTAATCTGCCACCTATCACAGCTTCCCCATGGCTATTCCGTCTGTGTGTGTATTTAAGGGAATTTCCTTGAATACACACACAGACTTTAGGCAGAACCTTTCATCAGGAGAGGGAAAAGCAGCTCTGCTGAAGTGTCCCATGGACATGATGAAATGCACTTACCAGTTCATCCAGCAAATGGAATTTTTATGTCAGACTCAGGCCTTGTCGCTTCTGCCCGGGAGTGGATTAATGGCCGGGCTGATGGGGCCATGGCCCCGTTTCCCCAAACACTATGGAACCCTGGCTTCTCCTGTCGTCACAGAAACCTCCATCGTGGCTGGCAGCCAAAGGGGGACGTGAAGATGCATTGCTGGGGAAGAGCTCAAGGAGTTCCCTGTGAGTCGCAGAGGGGGCTCATTAAATGCAGCATCTTTGGAGATGGTGCAGTTGCTCCCACACCTGGCCCCAGTCATATTTCCCAACCCACATCTTGGAAAAGTCTTTCCCCTTCCCGTTAACATTTGAGAGCCTTTGCTGCTGTAAGGAGCAAGGTACAGAATAGGAGAAAAATCTCAGTTTTGCTCCTGACTTTCTGCATTAATGCAAAGGAAACATTGGTTTCCCTTTGGAAACATTGACTGGTTCATCAGTTTCTCTCATCCTGAATGGCTTTGCTGGAAGTTCCCTACTCTCTCTGGTTTCTCCATCCAATTCAACCTGTCTTGTTGCAGAGGTCACCCCTTCTTCTTGTGTCTCTGTCTTGTATTCACTCAAAATTTACATCTTCCACCTTTTTTTTTCTTAGCACTCCTTCAATTTGGCCTGGGTCACTAAAAAAATCTTGGGTTGCCTCCCCTAATGGTCCAGTTGAATTTTTCTGTACTACCAAACAGACTTAAGTGAACTGCTTTCAAATATTGAGGGCTAATTAGTGACATTTCTATTTCTCTGAAAAGACTTAAAAAATTTTATTCCAAACCTACCAGAAAATAAACAAAATTTGGACTAGATATTTTAAATAAAAAGGAGAAATGAAAGGTTGACTGCAGCTTACAGCACTCGTCTCAGACTTGTTGAAGGGAACTGAATACACATGAATGACCTCCTCCATAAACACATCTCTTCCTTACTCCATGAATGTTTCATTATGGGTGAAAAAGGGACAGCCCCAGCAACAGAAATTTATGGCAACCCTGCCTGAAGCTTGATGGGTTGAGATATTTTTGCAAGGACGTGGGAGACTTTGGGATCAAAACCCTGTTCTAGCAGAGTAATGGCAGGGTTTGAATGTGTGGTTTGGTCCTGGGTGATTAGCTTAAAACCCCAGGCTGTTTTATTTAGAGAGAGAAGCCAACATTGATCCCTTCTGTGGAGGTGTCCCATTTGGGGGTTGGAGACTGTAGGAAACATGCTATGCTCCATGAAACTTTTGTAACTATACTTTTAAATCCCGTTGTGCAAATCTGCAAAGAAGTAGCAAATAAAAAAGGAATTCATGGGGAGAAAATCTGTCTTTACTTGGTTTCATATGAAATGTTACTTGGACCTTGGGTTATAGAAAGGTTAAGCATCGTCACTCTACTCATTGAACTATGGAATAAACCAGCAGCAGTGGTGTGAAAAATCCAACCCTCTAGCTTGTTTGATTTTTCTTACAAGTGTCTGCAACAAAATGTTTGGGTTTTTTTTCAGGTCTAATGGCATTTTCAAGCTAAATAAATTTATGTGTGTTTGGTTTTGCAAGAAACAAACACTTAAATCTAGGTCAGATTGGTAGAGAATTTTTCCTTCCTCTTCCCTTCAAATTTTCATTTTTCAGGAGTATACTGATGAGTCTCTCATTCTCTTAAAACTTTGCCCTCAAAATTCTACTTACTTATCCTTGTAAAGCACTTTGTGATAATTACTTGTGAGAGCTGCAATATCAAAATGTGTTTTATTGTGATGCACTTACTTCAGGATAGTGTGTTCCGTGTTCTGCCAGTCCTTATGCTCTTCTGCAGGTGCCTGTAAGCACTGAGGAGATGTAGAAACTCAAACCAGTCTTTTCAATTTAGTGTTGCAAAAAAAAGTTTTAGCTTTGTTACATTTCATTTTTATAATTCATTTTATTGTGCAGAATTCTGAGAGGGGTGAAATGATGGGTGGGTAAAGGAGACAGGAAAAAGAGGAGTGGCCTTGTTTGGACCCACTGCTCCAAGACGAAATCAGAAATGAAGTTTCATGGCCTGTAATATTTTCAGGTGCTTTTATAAAGGGCTCTTTTCCCCCCTACTCTTTTAATTTTTAAAACATAAGCTCTGTTTATATGGTGGAGTAGGAAGCTATGTCTTCTCATACAGTCCCTGCACAGTGTCAATACGCACTACACAAACGACAAAACCCTGTTTTTTTTCTAAGTTTGGTCAACCTGAATTTAAGGGGTATTTTTAGGACAGTGAAAGCAGCTCCTCTGGGAAGCCCACACGGTCTTTGCCCTGTTGCTGTGACTGCCCAGAGCTACTGATCAGCGTCAGCTCTAAGAGCACTGCAGCTGTCTGGGGTACATCTAAACGGGGTAACAAATAGCCAAAAAACAGTATCAGTACCTGCCTAACCAGTGAGAAGGGGGAGGGCAGGGGTAACAAACCCCAAACACGACACCACACTAATGCCTTCATGTCTTGAAACCTGTCTAGAGGATTAATAGTCCTTATGATGGGCTGCCGGTGATGGTCACTGAGGTCTGACCTGCTGTGGTTTTGTCCTGTGGCGTGGTTTTTGTCCTACAGACACCTCTATCACACTGCCTGGAGACTCTTGTCTTCAACCTGATGTTCTTTGAGACCACTTTTCCCCCTTTCAGAGTAGTGACATTCCTTATTAGCCATCTTTTTTTTCCGAGTGAGATACACAACAGATGGTTACACTGGTGAGATATGTGTGTTTTTCTCACAAGAAAAAAGGAAAAAGGCCAACTTTGCAGCTCTGTTTTGCACTAACCACAGAGGTGTAAAATGCTGCCAAATTTGAGAGCATTTTTATTTATCTCTGGCTTGGCTTCATATGATTGCAAATGACTAGGCAAGGTGTGGAGAGCAAAAAGTCAGGCCCAGACTCACAAGGGAAAGGAGAACTGGCTGAAAGATCTCTTGGATTGAAATTCACTCCAGAGGGGAAAAATAAGAGGAGGAAAAACGTTCCTTCTCTCTTCCTCTTGCTGCCCTCTTTCTCCTTCTGCACTTTTCATTCTGTTAGAGCACTATTTATAAGTCCTTTTACAGTCTGACTACTGAACCCCTTCTTCCTCTAGACATTGTTTCTCCATGCTGTCCAGGGAACTACCTGCTTCTTTTTTGCCTGACAGAGATTATTTGGCAGGGATACTGCTAGCCCTCTTTGCCCTGCCAGAGATCTCATATCTGGTGATGTTTGCTATTTTTGTGACTCCTGCTTATTTTGCTGCTAACATTCCTATCATGGGCATCATGACCCCAATACACTCGGTACAGCCTGGAACAACAACAAAAGATGATTCCTGCCCTGAATATCTTTCATTCAGCCAGCCTGTTTCCCAACCTGTATAAGCAGAGGAAAAATGGGACAAAAGAAAACTCCGCCGCAGGGGCCTTGAGCTTTTTACATGTTGACGTTTTTCGGGTTGGCAGCCTGCCTCACTTTGCCATGCGGCTCTTCAAGAGGTGGCATTTCAATACCATGCATCCAAGAAGGATGGGGAAGGCGGGCAGCAGAGCTGATGGCCCACCCTGGGTCGAGTCCTCAGCCAGGAGAACCTCTGGAGACACAGGCACAGCTACCGCCGATTATTTCTTTTATTCTTTCCCTCCCGCTTGGTCATTATGCTTCAGCTTTGAAACTGAGCTTTGTTTCAGCCTGGTAGCCCGTGGCAGTGGACTGGAGAGAGGAGACTTTTACTGAGCTACCAAAGGCATTGTGTGCACGGGAAGAAAATGTGTGAAGAATTGAAATTATATGGTTGTACTGGGAGTTTGTTGTGGTGGTAACACTGGCTCGCATCTTCTGGTAGCTAACGGAGCATGGTGGGATGATCTGAAGATGAAATGAGTTTGATATGCTGGGACATGACATTTAAAAAGAATGGTGAAATTATATTTCTTATTTTCCTTTGTGCAGAGAGAATGCATCTTGGCTTTCAGTACAAAGTGTGTGATTGTGGGGTACTTCTAGTCTTGTTCTTGCCTTCAAAATAGAAGCTACACTGTCCATTCCTCCCTCTTTCCCTTTTGTCTTACTGCTGCAGACAGTACCCAAAGCACACAGTGGAGGCCCAGGTCCAGATCCTGAGTTTCCCCTGGCCAGCGCCCACGGGCAGCACTCCCAGGGGCCTCCACTGTAGGGCTGCTGCCTGTGATGTTCTTCGAGACAAATGGCAGCAGGGTGTAGAAAGGCAGAGAAGGAATATTTCAAATATGTAACTCCCAGCAAGAGGAAAGATGGTTTAACTAAGCTTTGGTGATACTGGAATTCAGGAAAAATGGTTTTATTGGCAAAGTGGGGAAGAATAAGGGAAGGCTGAAGTCTGAGTGCAGAAATATCTATTTTCAACGTATCTGGAGTCCTAGGAAGGGCAAAATGAGTCATTTATCCCATGGAAGTGATTGTGAGCAGGTTGATATCTGAGTTTTTGCTAGCCAGGCTAGTTGGTTAAAATTGTTTAAATGTCATCAGCCACATAAGCTACACATCATTTTTTTCCTGCCCTCCAATCAGCTGTCCAGCAAGTGCTTTCGATGTGCACTGTGTGAGCTGAAATGCAACATGAATAATGTCGTAGGTGACACCTCCAATCTCTCTGTTCAGGAAGGTGCATGCCAGTGAAACCACATCACGCTGCACGCTGGTAGGAATCACAAAAGGAGTGTTACCATCGCTGGGGCAAAGTGATAAGAAGAAAAATAATGTGAGAGGAATTATTCCTAGAAATGTCTTTTTCAGTAGTCATCCATTCCTAATAATCCCTGTGATTTTTGAGAGAGTCATTCTGAGCCCTTACTCCTTCCATTGAACATGGAAGTAATTATGGGTGTAGATATCCTTAATTTGCCTTAGTGTAAATTAAAGCTGAATGCCAGCTTGATTTATGTGCTTTCTCTAAATGCCTTTACAGATTATTTTTTAAGATCAAAAACAAAGCATCTACCTCATATGATAAGAATATCGCTGGTTTGGGCTGATTGCACTTTTTTTGTGCATAATGAAGAGCTTACTACTTGTGAGCAGGGAGAGGATTTCATGAATCACAAAAGTACATAATTTATTGAAGAATGTATTCCACATGTATTTCAGAGCAAATTCCATGGAAAATATATGTGAGTCGTATTTCTATGAATCAGACTCTCAGAATATTTCCTTAGAAACAGCTTGTCCTACATTTTTCTAAAGGAGCTGCAGCATTTATAGTGCACCATTGAATTAACATTTTGTGGTTAAAAATGCAGCCCAAGAAATTAAAATGATATTTGAAACATAAATCCTGCGTGCTAACAACTATCGTTATAAAAGCCAGCCAGAATCAACAGACATAGCTTGTTTTCTGCAAGGCTCTTTCTGGAGGCCAGTTCTCAAAAAACATCTGTGCAAATGCAAGGGAAGAAAAAAATAAAAAGAGCCTCAACAGGAATAGAAGCCATCAGTGGTTAGGTGTGTTATAAATACATTATTACTTCATTGTAATGGTATACAGGCTTTGGCGAGACTGGGGGTGACCTCACTGGCTGTCGGACCTCAAGTTACTCCCGGGGAAGGAGCCTTCAGGATGGGATTCCCTCCTGGCACACGTTGGTGGGGAGTGAGCAAACCCAGACAATGTAGAGGGACTCCGTGGTGACTGCACGTGTAGGAGCTGTTGGGTTGGGTTTGTATCCGACCTGGCAACCAGGGGGTTTGAGAGCTTTTGTCATCCTGCCTCCGAACTCAATGTGCAGAAATCTTTCCTTACTTACTCAGAGGTTCTTGCTGATGTCTTGACCACCTCAAGGTCAACTTGATTGAGTGCTTTTTTGAGTCCATCTTTGTAAAGCAAAATCCTGTTCTCACTGCTGGATGTTGACTAATGATTTCAGGGACTCAGCTTCAGGCAAAATCTTTGCTAAAATGCCGGGGCATCTGTCCTCTTTAAAATCAACATGTATATAGTCTTGGACATCCTAAATATTAGCTGCTGTGGAAATTGCTGGTCAATTCTTTCTTTTTAGTCTTATTAGAATACCTTTTTGAGTCATATGAAAAAGCTCAACCTCCCCCTAGAAAAATTTGGAGAAGAGGTGAGAAAGTTTTGCAGCCACAGAAAACAGAACAAACTGCAACAAGATAAAGCTTTATTGGAATGTAGTCTAGATTTATCTTGTGTTACTGCTTAGCAGACAACTATAGAAAAATTTGTGTGAATGTATACAAGTACAGACTTGTACATGCCCTCTAGTTTTCAATCAAAACTGGGAAGACTAACGGGACAAATGGTTTTAAATATCGAGATTATGGCTACAAGCATGGAGTTAATTTACTAATTGAGGATTTTATTATGTTTTGGTGATGCTCTTTTGACTGTTCGCTGGGATTATGGGAACTAGACAGGGAGAAAGGTGATGCTGCAAGAGGAGATGGCAGATTTGAGTTAATAAGCTAGTTAGTTGGAGCTATCAGGCTGCTTGGTAGGGCAGCATCTGCGGGGACGACTGCTGAAGTTGCTGTCATCCTCTATTGCTCCTGCAGCTATTCTTGATGGCTGCAGCCCCAGATGGCTTCTTCAAAGCCAGGCAAGTAATCTGACAGGCAAATGTCCCAAAAGTAAAGGCAAGAAACGATCAAATAGTAGGTACTTTTGTTTCTTTGGCTTCTTTTGTGTTCATCACAGCTGAGTCCCTGTGCCTGCCACATCTTCTGTGGCACTCAGAAACACTCTGTGCTAGCTGCACCACACTTCCACTGTAGCCAATCCAAAAGAACCAAGGCACTTCAAAAGCCTCAATTAAAAGCAGTTATCTTTCTTAAGGCCTTTCCTATCTTACCTCCTTAAATATGTTAGGCTACAGGGTCTAAATCCGAACGGCATACCGCATCTTCTGGGACATGAGGTCAGTCAAATTCAGGTACTTCTGCAGCCACTTGAGGTTCCTGCTCCACCTAAACTGTGTAATTTAACTGTGTAGTCAGACCTTTGGAGATGGGCCTGTTTTAGCAAGGGGTATTATAAGAATAGACTCTACTCAGAAAATAAGCAACTGGAAATTGTCAAAAAACTTCGGAGGTTTTTTGGTTGGTTGGTTGGTTGGTTGGTTGGTTTGTTTTCTGGTTTTTGTGTTTTTTTTAAATCAAATTAAATATCCTCCATTCATAAAGGAGGCCCAAAGCTGATGTCATGACTGGTGCTGATCTGAGTTCAAATCTACACTTTCCAAAAAGAGACGAGTAACCTCCACTCAAGTTTTCACCTTGTTCATTTAGGTATAGAGGGGGAGAAGTGTCCCATTCTCACTGTGCACTTTTCCTCTTTAATAGCGGAGGGAAGGGAACAGAATTTCTGCTGCTCTTCTCTCTCCATTCTCAGTGTTGCACACCCCATGAGATGAGTGAGATCCAAAGATCATTTTGGTGACCATGGCAGGGCAGTAGGCTTGAGCTTGATACAGCCTGATCCACAAGCTGTGATGCTGAGCAAGTCTTGCAAGCAGCATGGATCCATCTCAGGATTGTGGCTCCATCCTTGCAAACACTTTACATCACATTAAGCACATTGTACCAGCATTTGTTTGCCAGTTCAGAGGCTGTAACAATATGTCTTTATTCCAGAGATGTGTTTTTTCCCCCCACAGCTCAGTAAAGCTATTATAGAAGAATATGGAGGAAAAAAGGAAACAGAGGGCATTTTCAAGACTGCATTGGCTTTTTTATGTTTCCCCCCCATTAAGTAGGTATTGCTATCAGTTCAGTCAATCTAATTTTGCTATCCACATCATGGCCAAATATAAAAAGTAGGATTTTATATTAGCACTTTTTGGATAGGATTATGCTATCATAAACAGTCTCAGCAGGAGTTTCAGCTGGGGCTTGATGTGCGGTAATATGCTTGAAATGTCTATTTCTGGTTTCCTTACATGGGATATCAGTCCCAGCTTTCACAGATCTGACAGATCAGCTGATAACAACTACAAGATCCCTGCTTTATATTCTGCATTTTAACTTGCTCATCACTAACTTTAAGCACAAACCAGAAAGTTCAACAGCATCACTGGGATAGGGCAGGTAACATCTGTGAGCAATTATACGAGAACTGAAAACCAGCCCAACCACTGGTGCTTTACATGGAACTCAGTTAACTTTATTACTGAGCATAATGTAAATTTGAGTAATATTATGCAAAATAATCCTATATTTAAAGAAAAAACCAAATTAATACCCTTTCTTGTTTACTTGAGATCTAAAGTCTTTAACACTGGTAAAGGGAGGATTATTTTGTTTTCATGCTGACCACCTCTCCTTGCTGGTACTGTGTGCTTTCCCTCCTACTGCAAAAAGGAGGAGAACCACCCAGCTTTGCCTGCTCAGGCACATGGGATTGTGCCACTCACCACTAAAGGCTTTGGGAACATCTGCAGACATCTGGTAGATGTACCCACTCTGTCTATCTGGTCGAATCTTTCACCCAACCTTTCAGATCCATTATTTCAAAGCACCCTGTAAAAGATTTGCATGATTAAAAGGGGAGTGGAACTTCCAAAGGGATGGATGCCTACCTCTCTTGCCTCCTGCTGGCAGCAGCATTAGCTGGCAAAGGGTTAAACTGAAGTCCCAAAGCCCTTTTAAAACCTCCTGCTTGATTTTGCCATGTTGCTGTTGTAGTTTGGGGTGGAATAGTCCTCTGGATGTCTGCAGGAGCTTTGCATTTACCGTCAGTTATAGCCTAAGAGCTGGGATTTTTTCCAAGGCATTTCACACTTTCTTTTGAGGTTGGGGCCAAAGTTTAGATGTACCCAGCATACAGGCCCCCAACCCCTTCCCTGGAGCTGGCCTGCAGACCACTAATTCAATAGGAGACATGGCCTAAGTAATCCATGTCAATGATGTGCCTATTTAAACCATGTTGCCTGATAGGAGATGTCTGGTATCTATTACACTCAGAATTACACTCAGAAGATGGGGAAAAGGCTACTTTTCAAGAACATGCACTGTAAAAGATTCACTGAAATGAATGTGTTGGTATCATTTTCTTCACCTCTGTTCCCAAAGGGGGAAGACTGGAATGTGCTTGGCAAATCTTAGGCACTGGACATTAAAGAGTGGCTACTGTAAACAAGGTAATAGAAGCTATGTCATCCCTCCCCACAGCCTCAATGCGCAGCCCTTTATTTATGTTTCCTGGGAAAAGACGTCTCTTGTTCTTGGAGTGGAGAAAAGCCTGGTTTTGAAAAAACCAAGGGCCCAGATCCCCACGAAGGTGGAGTGGAGTAGTCCTATAAATCTCCCTGAAGCGAGGTCAACCCATCTGAGCGTGGAAGCTGCACCCAGTTATCTACAACATGGAGCTAGTGAGTGGAGAAGGTGAAAAAAAGGGTGTTGCTGTTGAGTATTTTTCATTGCTTTTGTTTACATGGAAAATTTGTTATTCCTTTTCCAGCTAAACTAATCAGACTTGGGGAGATGTCCTTGAGAACACACAAAGCTCCTGCAGCCAGCAGCAAGCCATAATCAGTGGAAGGCTACACAGCGTTGTGGTCAGAGATCCAAATATTCCCTTTCCTTGGAATGCAGCGTTCCTCGTTTCCTCTGAGAGCAATGTCTGCTCCCGTCTCCCTCCCCTCTCTTCTGGCACTGCTGAGATAAAACACTTGGTGGCTCTTATAGAAGAGACCAAGGGGCCTGCCCTGCAGGGCTGAGGTCTCTTATTTCTCTAATAGAAGGGGGAATTTGGAAGTGACACAATGTTATTTCAAGTTTGGCTATTTTTAAACTCTCAGCTTCTTCACAGATTGTTACCTGGTGTATGTTAGCAGGTTGCCATGGGCTTCAGAGTGGTGATGTTGACACACACCTTCTGAGAAACTGAAGCTGATTTTATTGAAAATTCCTATTTTTGAATGACTTTAGGCATAACGTTCCATGATCAGCATTCATTTGCTTGGTATGATGAAACTTCAGATATGCTAAAATAAGGCTGGATCCTGCAATAATAAAATTGGTCTGGATCACTGGGAAGGAGAAAGAGGCTGATGACTGGGGGAGATGCTTCTTCAAGTAAGAGTTGTCTCAATAGCAATGAAAAGAGTTGAATTGAGCTCCCCCTTCCTTTTTTTTTTTTTTCCCCCATCACTAGAGGCATATTTCGTGAAGTCCCTATTGAGGTTAGATACGCTGAACTTATTTGCATACTTGGAAGAGGTCCCCTTTTAGAGGAGTACAGTGAATACCTCTTGCATTTCATATTTAAGTTCTAAATATAAATGCAGTCTAGAAGGAGTTTGTCTGTGAAACTGTCCTGACTGCTTGCTTTCTCACTAGCTAGACTTCTTAATGGTGTGATTTTCTCTGCCAGGGAAGTTCTGATTATAATGTAGGCACAAATGTGCATGTTGTGAGCCCCTGTTAATTGAAAGCCTGAATATTTAATGTGCTGAGGGTGAACATCCATTTACTGAGCGCACAAGGAAGGCTGCAAACCCTGAGCACAAATATCCCATAGATATGCGGGCCAAGACCTGCATTTGGACTGTTTTGGGTAAAGACAAGAACTTCTGGACTACTAGGACAGTTTGGCATATCGGCCTGGAGCAGAGCAGTGTGTGATTAAAAAATAATTCCACGGTGTGGATCCATTTGAATACCAACTTATTTTATAAAGCCTTCACTGTGTGTTTTGAATGCACATTTGCTGTTATGAATAACAGGAATTGTTTGGCTTGGCCTGCCTTTGTGCCGATGCCAGCTGGCACGGAGCGAAGCTGTGACACATGACACTACAGCTGTGTCCACATGTTTCTGCCTTGCAGTATCCACTTATATAATTTACTTTTTTGATCCGCAGTCGAACTATTCAAGTGAGTATAATTTGTGTTTTTGATCCAGAGTCGAACTATTTAAGTGAACTCATCGAATTACACATACCAGCCACTTCTGTGAGAATACTTATTTTGTCATTGTCAGAAAAGTATATTCATTATTAGTCATTTGTGGCAACACAGCAACTTTATTAAACCCATTCCAGTAAAAAATACATCCCTAACTGAACTTGAGTATTTATTCCACTTGATACACATAATTGAAAGACAATAGCTCCGTATTTAATTAAATGAGCCATTAAAAAAGTAACTAATGATGACCTTACTGTAACTGATAGACCAGACCATGCTTATGTTTTCCTGTACATCATTGGGGTGTTCTTATTTGCCATCACGGTTGGATTTGCAATTGGGAAACAGTAACCTGCTGCATCCAAGTTAGTAATTTTTGGTTGGTTATTTTTTCAGGCTGTTACAGGAACACTTCTTATGCAATACTGTATTTAAGATTGGTAAACTTGGAAAACAGAGCTGAAATTGAACTTAACCTAAAGGGAACGTAGTATGCTGAAACTCCTGTTGAAGAGAACACACTAGCTCAATTCCAGTTACCCAAAACCAAGGCAGGAAATAGAAAAAAAAAAAAAAAATATGTACAACAAGTTTTTTCAGCTTGCTGGTAAAGCAGAAATAACATGGCAGTAACACAAGCAACATTTTCATGTAAGCCTATTTTATTTTATTTACCTCTTCAATCAGAGTGAAATAGGAGAGGGCATGGGTTTAGCTTTTCCCCTCCAAATTTAGGAAATAGTACCCAAGCATTTTATTCCCAGCGCACATTGAACTCTGCTGCAGTATGTACTGTCTTGCCTTAATTCAGTGCAGCTTTGCAAATGTCAGGTCTCCTACAGACCAAAGTAGCTGCGCATTATCAGCCGTATGGTCCTGGTAGAGCAGCGCAGTTACAGAGCCAGGGTCACAAGTTCATGGCAGAAATGATTCATATAGCCTGGAGGAGGGAGCCTAAATTCAACGCCTGAGACCTGAGAGGAGAGCCGGGGCTGATGCTTGTGGGTGCCCGCCTCCCAGGCTCTCCCTTGCTGGCTCTTGTGGAAGGGACAGAGAAGGTGTGGAGGGGACAGCACCACATCTGATATCCTGTGTGCATCTGGTGACCTGAGCCGTGACGTAGATGTATGGATATACATATTTCACATTTTTTTATATATAAAAAATATATATACACACACACCTATAAATGTGTGGGAAAAGCTGACCTGAGTTTGAACACAGTGCACTATGGTGAGAGCTGAGATGTGCATGACAACTGAATATTAAATTCTGTTAGCACTTGGAGTTACTCAGCAGCAAAGAGCTTTGAAGAAACCAAAGTAATTCAGGTTTAACAACAACAAAAAAAAAAAAGAGAAATTTTGTAAAACTTTAAAAATCTGAGCATTTTCTCAAGACACTCAGTAAGTATTATGTTCTTGGTCAATAACATTGCTTTTATAATCATATTGACAACGTGTGCAGAAATGTATGTGGCATGGCAAATTGCAATTTACTGTCAAATGACAATAAAACAGCCAGAGATCATTCAACTGAAACAAAATATCACTTTAATTAAGCATTGCACAGGACAGCTGTAACAAATATGTTATTAACACATAAAGAACTCCATTTCAGGTAAGGCTACTGCTGTAAGAAAGCAAATTCGGAGCCAGGACTGACAGTGCGTATTTCACTCATCCCATTGTGCCGAGGTACAGCAGCATGTATAATCAGATCCAGTTGCCCTTGAAGCCAAAAGGGAGCCTTTCCCTTTTAATGACTTACGAGTTGCCACACATATTGAATTTGAGGCAAGACTCGGAAGAATGTGCTCTTAGGCTTAATGACACAGTTGCCTGTTGGGTTTGGCCTCTTTTTTATGGAACGGCGAACCTCAAAAATATTTGGTCACTTAATTTCTGGGGCTTCTCCCAACTCTCTGAATTTCTAGTGCCCACAGCATAAGCCTGAAAATCTCACGGATAGGCTTTCCCAACTGGGTTTTGGAGCCCAGTCAGACTGGGAATCAGAACCTAAGACCTTTCTTGTTTGTGAATTAGATGGCATGAGGGTACATGTTGTATAGACACCTGAGAGAGAGAAGATAGTGAAAGCCAGGAAGCGTGGATCTGTGTAAGTGCAGAAGGGCATTGACAGAATTTATACTAAACCCCTAAAACATTTTTCTGATCTTTAAGATGGTTCTTATTTAATTTTCTCATTTCCTTCTAGTTTTCCTAAATAGACTGATATAAAAAGCTGAAATACAGAAAAAAACTACTTACTATTGTACTGGTATCAAGATTTTTGATAGCCGGTTTCATCAGACAAACTTCGACTGGTGTTTGGTTTCTTTAGGATGGACATTTGTATGCAATTGAATATTTTTTTAAAAATCCATGTTTTACTGGGATGTGGGAGAAATGACTGGTATCAAGGTTTGGTAAGAGCCAGAGGAAAAATCCACGCTCTGTATCTTGTTCTTCAAGTTTCAAGTGAGGGAGGAACAAGCAATCTGTATGTACAGGCTGTGAGAAACAACCGCAAAGTAATTAAGGTAATTAAGAACTTTTAGGTATCGGACAACTCCCATATATTCATTTACATGCAAAGAAAAATTGAAAGGTGGCTTGATAACTCCACAAAGACCACGGAACTCCCAGAGTGGCCAGCACAGCAGGATGTCTCTTTTTTTCTTGATTTTGGATTCAGCGTTTAAAACGATTAACAAGGGACTTCCAGTGTGTAAACACATACAAGTGGGTGTACACTTGTGCCATTTGCAAAGGGTTTCATTACAACCCAGCTAAATAAATGCCACTGCTTGTGTTTTGAAGCCGTCAAGGTGTTCAGTCATTCCAGCCTCGAGCTGTGCTCTTCCTACCTGAAAGCTATCTCTCTAAATAGCAGAGTGTCAGGTTTTCCTATAGAAACAGAGCTGATTCATCTAATAAATAACAATGTGTCACCTGGAATTGTTGCATCTTCTCTGATGAAGGGCATCAAAAAAAGTGAGCTTAATTGTTTTCAATGTCGATTGCATCACCATGCAGAAATTTTCAAGTGGTGAAAACACTGAATGATTTTTGCTGCAGCACTTTTAGATTCACAGGAAAAGAACGTCATTTGGCTGGATGCATATGGAATATTGATGAAATGTTTTGTAATCTCCTGTGAATTTAGAAAGTCTTTGTGGAATGGAAGACCTCTTCATCACCCTTACTCTCTGGCTGTTGGTCCTCTCTGGCCATGGATAGTCCAGCATAGCAAGAGTAATTTAATGTCAAATTCGAGAGTTATAAGGGAGTTGGTATGGTCATCATTTCATGGTAAGAAAAGCAGGGATGAACTGTGGGAGAGGAATAGGTAAGGATGTTGCCTCCTTTTTTTTTTGTCCTGTAGGATATTCCATTAATTTGATGCAAGATGAGGGCTTTTTCCTAGTTTTTCTTCTTATACTGGAGTTTAGCAAAAAAAAGATATTTTAGACATTTCTACATCTAGTGAAACTGCTTTTTCAACTATTTCCGAATTTGCTAATTGTCTTCACTCTTGGTGGAAACATCCTCTTTATCCATTGACAACATCTGGTTAGGTCATTTTGTTTTTCCAGAAAGAAATTATGGATGCTGATTTTAATTTTTGTTATTCTCTCCCATCTCCTTAACAGAAACTTATATCTACACTTTGAGCATGCCTACCTAATTTGCTGCTGAAAATTTTAACTATCTTTTTAATCGAAGTCATCATGTGGTACTGCAGGCTTAAACTCTTCAGTCTGTTCTTACTATAAAGTGACAGGCAAACAAGTTAGAGGGATTTGGTGGACCTTGCAATATTTGGGGAACCATAACTTGTAGTCGTCTGACTTCATATATGCCAGATATAACCTATTAATTTGGAAAGTGATTTTTCCTGCTGACCGAGTTTGAATTTTGAACCAAAACAAGGCTTAAGAGGAATAAAGGATAGAGAGCTTGCTAAGTTGTTGGTCATTCTTTAGTTATTCACAGAATGGATCAGGTTGGAAGGGACCATAGTGGGATGTCTGAATCCTCCCTGCCCAGGCAGGGTCATCCCAGAGCACATGGCACAGAAGTGTGTCCAGATGCTTCTGGAATATCTCCAGGGAGGGAGATTCCACACTGCTGGGTGATCTGTTCCAGTGCTTGGTCGCTACACAGTAAAAAAGTTCTTCATCGTGCTAAGATGGAACATCCTGTGCATCAGTTTCTGCCCATTGCTCTTGTCCTATTGCTTGGCACCACCAAACAAAGCCTTGCTCCATCAACTATTAATGTCTCTGTGAAATGTGGACATTTTCCTTCTTCTCTTCTGCCCAAGTGTCCTGTAAAGAGTTTATATAAGTGTATGTGTTTCTGGTGCGATGGAAATATGATCCACAGGGACGGACTTACAGTCAGACAGTTTTGACAGGAGTGACCCGAATGTCAAATACAAGTTACCTCCAACACAGTTGGAGTTTGAAAGATGCTCTACAATAGCTTTAGGACAGAGAAAGTTGTCTGACCATAACAACTGGTGGAAATGCTTCTTTTAAAATCTAGACGTAGGAGTGAAAAGGGAAGAATTAGTCACCGATGTTCAGTGTCCCCTCCCAGGGCCAAGGCATTAGACTTGAATTTAGAGCAGCCTTGTGCGACAAGTGAATGTTGTCAAAGGCTGGTCAGTGAAGAAATGTGATGTTTTACCTTTGCTGTCTGAGAATCGTGGTACTAAATCAGCAGCCTAAAGCTTTTAGACATGACATGACAGTTATTGGCAAAATGATTAATGTTTACAAAATTAGCATAAAGAAAAAATAGGTGCTCTTGCTGTCTTTTTTTTGTGTGTGTAGCCCTGCCTTTTAAACTAGCAGTATTTAAGAAAAAGGCTAACATCAAAACAAAGAAAAACATTTTTTTGTCTATTCCCTCCTCAAAACCCATTTACCATCCAAACAGAAGCTTTTGACACAAGCTTTTCGATCAGCTCTATAGAAAGGTTTTGGAACTATTTGGTGGTGCTTTGAGCAATCTCTCTGGACAGATTTGTTTGAAGGTATTGCAATTGGTAGTTTAGGTGAGTGCTAAATAACTGTGGCTTTCCCTTTTTCTAAACAAACATGATGTGATGTGTTTTCCAATTACAATTCTAGTTGCAGTGGTTACCGTTTTAGAAGAACCATCTGCCAACTGTTACCAAACTGTGGTGTCTGAGGTCCCACACTTCCTACTCTGAGGACAGAGCAGACTACACTATCTCTTACAGAACTTTGAGGAAAAAGCTGATTAATGTTGACTTTTTAATGGTAACCACTGTGATTTTTTTTTATTCCTATAATTCATGGTATTATGCGTAAGAATAATATGAATATCACTGAATTATTTATAAACTTATGTTGGTAAATAATAATGAGGTAATAACAGTGAATTATTTCTATATTTACACCAGTAAATAATGAGGAAGAGAAATCATTTAGAGCAGGCTCAGTCTCTCACTAGCCCACACCAATTAAAACATGTTTGCAAATGTATTTTCATGCCAAAAGAACAGAGCTGCCTTGGGGAGGTTTTAGATTCCAGAAAACATTTAGAGGTTATAATGTTCAAGCAAAGCTCCAGTATGATGGTGTAGCAGCAGTTGCTGCCACCATCTTTGGAGATATAAATGGAAATGAAAGAGAGGAGCTGCATTTACTGATACTTTGCGTTGCTGAGACTCCTGCCAGGCCATGCAGTTTGGATTTCCACTTTTGAGGATATTCAGGTGTGAGAGTGCAGCAAATAGCTGTAGGAAACCCCTGAAGGTGACAGACATGAGAGACCTCCTCTGCTCATTGTTGCAGAAAAGAAGATTGAAAGGTGTCTTGACTTGAAGAAGTTCTCAGGGGAAGAAGGTACTGAGCAATACAAAATTGTTTAATTTGGTGGATAAATGATGCAAAACAAAACCGGTATCAGGAAGCTGAAATGAAACAAATGTAAATTGGAAATGTAGGTGCTCCTGGAATAAATAACTGCTCAAACAAACTGCCAATAGGAGAGGTAGGTTTTTGTGCTTTCAAATTAAGACAGAAGGCTGTTTACTAAAAAGTAGTTTCCTATGATAGAAGCACAGTGGGTAAATAAAAAGCCCTTAAACTCACTTGCTTGGAGTTTTCGACACAGAAAAGAGTCAGCCTCCTATGCCTAAGTTAGCAGTGGGTAAACTCTGTTTTTCTGCATCTATCTGTAGCTGAGCAAGTGATTTTGGCTGAACGCAATTAGCAGAGTTTACTACAAGGATAACTTCATCCGTGGCATTTCATAGCCTGTGATAAACAGTTCAGCCTGGACAAAGTTGTGTTTCCCCCAAACTTAAATTACACGGAGCTGTTGCGTGCAAGCAGTGTATGTTGTGGGAGGTGTGGAACGTGGGATGGAGACAAGGAGGGCCTGGGATCCATTTCCAGCCCTGTAACCAACTGGCTGTCTTTGGGCTATTCTTCAGCTGTTGGATCCCTGCTTTCCCACTTATAAAATTGGCATAACAGTATTTACCTTGTAAAGGAAGCATGTCTTGATCTTCAGCTAAAAAATATTAAGGGATATTACTATTTATTGTTGTGTTGTGGTTTTGACTATATTTGCTCAGATTTGTTTCTTGACACTTCTGCAAATACTCCTGGCTTCTGCTCTGAAAGATTTCACAAGTTGCTGGATGGGAGCTGATTTTCTTAGTCTCTAGTTCAAAACAGGGGAGGGCCCCCTTTTGGACCGGAGAAGAAGGTGAGAAATGTTGCTTTTTTAATGGTCATGTCCTGCTGTGAATCTCTTGGATATGAGGGGGAAGTCAAAGTTGTAAATGGGCATCTCCTGGAAAGGAGAAACATTGAGGAATTGCTTCTTTTGCTTTTGTAACTCAGTTCTGAGAGAAAATTTTTTCTTTAAAGCTGTTGTATTACTTAAAATATGAATGAGATTGCTTCCTGTAACCGTGGGAGATGCATTAGATAGGAATGTCTGCCGGCATAGGACAGGAGTGGGTCAGAAGAAAGTGGTGATTGTTTGACCACCTGCCTGATTCAAGGTGTTCAGCTGAAACATACTTTTCCCCCATGGGTGGCCTTTTTCCAAAGGCATTTAAATTACTCAGAGGCACAAGTCCCACTGATTTCCAGTCTCGTGCAAAACACTGCTGCTGGAGCTCTGTTCCCATCCTCCTCCCATTACCTAAGGTAGGTTCAGGCAACTGGGGACCCAGCAGAAATAACATCAGGAGGGACATCTTCTGTGCCACATGTCCCAGCATGTCAACTTGAAACACTGCCTATGTGATGAAGAGTAATGCAAAAAGCCAACTAAATTGTGAGCAGCTGCCATACCTGAAAAAGCAGATGAAGCTGTCCTCTAAAAATTGTCAGCTGCATTTTGAACTCTGTTATTGGAGCAAGGATATTTTTGAAGAAAGAAAAATGAAACAAAAAAGGCATAAAATGGAGTAAGTCCTTCTGGAGAAACATTGCAGAAGCCAAGCTCCAGCTTTGAAAATTTTTCTCCACCACAACTATCGTTAGCCAAGTCGTAATCTGTGCGAAAACCGAGACAAGTTAAATGGTAGCAGAGCTATTGAGCATGGCTAGAACAAGGCCTTTGGAGAAGGAAAACCAAATCCCCATGGGATTCCATACCTTCAGAGCCCACGGCCTTTTATCTTTCATTAGCAGATATTGTGTGTTATTGGACAGTACTTTGTGCAGTTACTTGCAGGAACATTTAATCAAATAATCTGCTCTTCTCCCAGGCGGCTTAGCCCACTGCAGTTTTATGGTTACCTACTTCAGCTGGAACAGTTCCTTTCAGCTGTAAAAGCAAATAGGCAACATGGAAAAAAGTCTCGTTTTATCAAAACAGACAGAACTATTCCAGCTGCTGATATTAAGGTAAAAATAGCAAGGTTAAATGTTAAACAACCTCTGAGTGGACTTTTATAACTACAAAGAAAGCCAGACCAGTTGCTCTGAAAGCACTTTCCATTAAAAAAAAAAAAAATCTTGTTTTACTTCTCAAAAGAAAATTTATTTTTCCCCATTGCTGATGGTTAAATACAGTGGAAAGTAGTTCCCTTGATAACAAATATATCAGTAACGTGTGGTGCTTCCTGCCCCAGCATCTTGTAACTCACAAAAGTTTCCATAGCCAGATTTGAATATTCAAAGTGCTAATAATGTCTGCTAGTCAGCCTTCCTACTGCTCAGAAAATTTCGCTCCTGTGGCTTTTTGGCTTGTTTTGAGAAATCACTGTAGAGGTTAGTGAACTTTTCAATGTGTTGGTATTTAAACTGTGGTCAGACAGTGAAGGGGAAAAAAAGGAAAAAGAAGAAAAGAAAAGAAAAAAAAACAAAGAGACAAAAAAAGTTAATGAAAAGAAATTCCCACTTAATAATTGTTTATATGCCCATTTCCATGGGAATTGAACTGATTGTGAAACCTCCACATTAAAATGGAATTCCTCTGACTCTTAACGTATCTTGAAAAATATAGTGCATTAAATGAAAAGATGCTTAAAACAGTGCTGGGGTTTTGTTCCAGAGAAGCATTTGGGCACTTTCACTGGGAAAGGAGGTTAAAAGGTTGTCAATGCTTTCTCCAGGGGCTCTGTCTGACAGTGAACATGTGTTTCCTCCCTTTAATCGGCTCGCCAGTAGCCAGAAAGCTGCTTGTTTTCTGCAGAGGTTGTCAAAAATGATTTCAGTCTGGAGACGATGAATGATAAAAGAGGTTTTCAAACACAGTTTTGCACTGTAGCATTTGCAGTCCCAGGGAGGATGGATTGTATTACAATCTCAGTGCAAAGGGCCGTGTTCCCGTAGCAAGAAAACAGGGTCTCCTTCAACCTGTTTGATGCTCCCACTTACCTTTCAAACTTGAAAAACTGAAGCGGGACCTCAACTAAAGGGAAAAAAAAAAAAAAAAAAGGAAAAATATCATCCCCAGAGTGTATTCCTTCTCTCTGGTAAATTAGTGATTTAGCTTTAGTAAAATTTCAGGTTTTCTCTTGCTATTCCTGGATGTCACATTTCCTTCAAGGAGTTTGTAGAGTGCTGCTTCTCTTCCTGGATATTTTATACGGGCCTGTCTTGGTTTGAAAGACAGGCGTCTGCTAAGGAAGGCAGAAACCCCCTTTGGAATGGAAAAGGCAACCCCCTTCCCTCTGGATTATTATAATTTTGAAATTAAAGGGCTTTCAGGCAAGGATATGAGAAATAGGAATAACAGTTCTTTACTAATTTATATATATAAAACAAAACAAAACAAAACAATAAACAACAATGACTACGGCAGTTATAACGAAACAGCACAGCCACCCAGTGCAGCCTTCTCGGCTGCCAGGCACCTTTCCTTCCTGGTGCAGTGCTGGTCACAGCTGGCAGGGGTGCTGGTAGCTCCCGGTGAGCAGGGCGGGTGCGATAGTTCTGGTGAAACAGTGGTCCTGTGGAAAAGAAGCTGGTCTTCGCCTGAAGGTCCAGTGATGTAGCTTCTCGTCCTCTGGAAATCCAGTGGAGAAGGCTACCTTGTGCCTGAAAACCTCTGATTACATCCAGGTGGGAAATGTTCAGTTCCTCCTCCCAGGCGGAGCATCTCACAATGGGGTGGTGAGGCACTGATGGGCCCATTAACAGGAGATAGTCCAGAGGGAGGAGGCAAGGAAACACTGCCCCACCTGGTTTCACAGCTCACGAAGATGGTAATAGAATACATTGCAACCCAGGACAGGGCCACGAGAGTTTTTCCTTCTGAAGTTAGCAATAAAACTTTCTCCAATAACACTGAGCCTATAGTCTAAAGATCTGGTGCCATAAAATACCAACTTACCTTAGTTTTTGCTGAAATCACCCTTTCAGATGAACTCAGCATCCTCCTGAGACAAATATCTGTGTGTATGCAGAAACCCAATTCTTTATTTTTGGGCAAGACTTTGAAAACTTGGTAAGTAATGCCAGCAAAAATTATTTCACCTGCAGGGATTATTGCCAAATACGGAATCCAACAGGGGATTTATGAAGCTGTCTGGACTCTGGTACCATTTCCACTGACGGTATTGTTAACTCTCCAGAAACCCTATACATCAGATATTATTTTAAAAACACAAGTGTGATAACATCAGCGGTAAGCCTTGTCCACGACAGATGATTTTATCCCTGAACCCCTGCAGCCTGTACCCAGTGCCTATGTGATGGTTAGTTGCCTTGTCTCCCAAGCACATTGATTAATGTGATGCTGGGTGTTCTGCCATTTTATAAGCTGCTTTTTTTTAACCAGAAACTCTTTCTCCCCAAACTCCAAGTCAGTTCAGTATTTAGTCCCACAGCATCAGCAAACTGGTCTTTTCAAGCTTTTTCACTGCCAAATCCCATCTGATCTCCATCACCTTTCTCTTTACATGAATTCTGCCACAAAATCCTACTTTTTTTCCAGCCTTCCCATCGACGTCACCCATCCTTCTTTTTCTGTTTTAATACTCATAGTTTTGTCTGTATTCTTCCTTGGCTTCTTCACCACCCTCAGTCAGAAGAATGTGCAGAAAGGAGCATCTGCAAGTGCTATTCATCCCCCAGTTCCACAGTACTGTGTTTTCAGGAGGGAAGGGCACAGGAGTCATCCTTGCTGGCCCATGCTGGGTTCACCTCATGAGGTTGGCAGTCAGTGGTAGGATGTCCCCTCTCCAGACTGATGTTGGCTGCTGCTGGATTCATCTGTCCTGGCCGGAGTTACCTCCAGCTTTGCCAAAACTTGGTGGAAAAAGAGCTGACAGAGCAGTAGGAGTGGGAACCACTTGCGGGGCATAACTGAGCTCAAGCAAGTGCCCCCGAGTAAGGACCGTGCGATGCAGGTCAGATGTATGGAAGGAAAACAAATTTTAGACATATTGAGTATATTTGGTTGCTCGATGATGCTTTCCATGTTTTTCTTACTCTTTTCCTTTTCCTTGGCTTTTTAACTGAAAGAAAAGAGCACGGCAAATCTTCTATAGCCAGTTTCAGCAGTTCTCCTTTCAGTTCCATTGCGCTGCTCCTAACAGGAACTTCCTGTTTACTTGCTACATTAAAAAGGATGTATGTAAACAGGAGAGTCACAGAAATTACAAAATACTAAGCACAGACGGTTTTTATTATCATCTTTTGAGCCTTGTACTCAGGGAAGGCTTCATTCTTTCTTTTTTCTTTTTCTTTTTTTCTGGGCACAACTAAATTCCAGAATATTTCTCGAGTGTAACTTGTATTCCAATCTTTATTATTTTTGACAATGTTTTAAATAGTTTGATTTTAATTTTTTGCCAAGAAGGGCAGGCTGTCAGATGGCAACTGTATTGTGTAGAACCAAAAAACTGAGTGTACACTCAAAGTATACTCAGGAAACCTGAACTCAAAACTGGAAAACATCTTTTTTTCATCTAAATGTGATTACCATTCAAGCAGTGTAATGTCGTCACTGGGAGGTTTTGCTGCATATATGGTCAGCTTGGAAGTCTCCATTGGTGCCCAAAAGACATATAACAGGTGCATGGAGAGTTTGCTAATGTGCTCTGAAGAACCTGTGCAAAACAAGGAATAGTGCATGTGTCTGGTAAGTCTCCATCTGTCCCAACAGCATCTATGTCACGTCACTCTCGACTTGTTCTTGGGCAGCACTCTTGAATATTTAAAACTCTGTCTCAATGCAGTTTCATTGTGACCTTGGCCCTCTCAAAACTTTTCTCGTACTAACTAAAGTACCGGGGAGAGACAAGGCAAAGGCAACACGTCCCACCAGGAGAAGGCTCAACTCCTCCTCTTCCTGACGCTGAAATATTTGGTTAATGTCATAGATTTGGCTAAGTGGATTCAATCAACTGTTTTCTCTCTATTATAGTTCATAATCCCTATTCAAGATGAAGTGCACTGCAGCCTAATGAATGTGGTAATGGAATCCTTGTGTATGTTTTTCCACAGCGGGGTGCAGATTAGCATAAGTGTCATATTCTGTTGGCATGCCTGCTATTATATCTGAGGCGTTGCACACACTGGGAATTTTTCAACTGGATAATAATAAGATGAATATGGTATGCACATGCACACAGAACACACGGGTTTTAGAAAGTGATCTATAATAAATCTCACCTGGAGGAGCATTATGATAGATTAACTTTGTGTTTTGGCTTAAAAACATGATGTTTAAGCCAAGCAAATGGTAACATGAGTACAAAAGAATTAGATTAAATTTCATGCACAGTTTTAAAGAATGTTGTCATTTAGGGCAGCAGAGTGCTAAGGGTGCTCTGTAGGTCCTAGGGTTTCATGTATTTGTATATTCAAGTTCAGAAGTCTGGCTCAGATGTCCTTTCCACTTGCTCAAAGCTGATTGTTACAACTCCAAGAGTTGGCACATGGGTTGAGAAAAGCTTCTGGATTGTAGAAGATCACCATGTATGTGTCTCCTCGGGCTGTTGCTGTGAAAGACGAAAAGAAAAACCCGCCTATCTTTATTTCACTAGTGCTTAGGTTTTACCTGCTGAACCGGCTTTTTCTTACAGGCTGAACCCACTAGGACATAGCAGTTCGTGCTCCATCAAAAATCCTTTCCAAAAGACAGCGTTGAGTGGCCACCGTGGAGTGGTGTGTAGTCTATGTTTGACCTCTGAAATAAATTTTGCTCCAAATTGTAGGATGCAGTTTTAATTACTTAAGGCATTTTAGTTTTTCTCTGGTTGAAGAAACTCTTGATGAATCTCCGTGCAGATCACCTAGGAGAGACAGCACAGCTCATGATTAGTCCCGGAATTTATTACTTGATTATTGAAAGTGCAGGCCTGAGAAATTCATACCACTTAAGAAATGGTTTAGTGTGACTAATCAAAGAGGTTTTCCTGGCACACAGGAAGTATCAATATATATAGACTGATGTAGAAAGGCATATCTTTATGCTTTTAAGCATGGTGGCATGGTAACAGCTTAAACATATTAATCAGCCCAAGGTAAGTGCTGCTTCTGTGTCATATTTTAATCTGATTCTTTCTACAGTGCTAGAGAAATTATATCTGCGGCTACAATAATGTATAGAAAAGAAATTGTTTGCCAAGTGAATGAGACAATCAGACCAGTCATTCAGCCCTCAGAAATAACCACAAATTTCGTTTACCTTCATTATCAGTACATTTCTGCGCAATCACAAGTCAGACTATTTGAACTTTACTGAGAAGTGGTGAGCCATCAAAGGGGGCTAATGTTTGTTTGTTTGGTATTTAGTCTGGAGGACCTTTGCTTTTAAAAAAGTTCTATTAGCATGGGTTGGTATCTGATATTTTGTTCCTGACTTGGACTTCAGAGGGCTAGGCTAGTATCTGCAATACAATTGGATTCTGTGTGTTGGCCTCTGTTGTATTCCAAAGCCTGAATGACCTTTTCAAAACTCCAAGAAACCTGTGTCTGCCCATGTGCAAGAATTCATTTTCTAGCTACTTCACAAAGCTCATTCTAAATATAAATAAATAAATAAATACATTCTACTGCTGATTCAAAGAATGTAAATTGGAGTTTCCAGTGAAGTTCAAGCACCCTTTACAATGGCATCACCCTTTTCCTTGAGCGTGGTCGAAAAGGCTGGGTGGCGAATGTATTTAAGACTCTGAGGAAAAGGGCTGTTAAGTCGACCTTGGTAACTTAACTGAAACAGTATACGTGTAAATCCATTGCAAATCCCTGGCCTTTTACAACTCCTGTCCCAATGGAAATCAGATCACTGAACTGTTTACAAGAGTCTACGAGTCATTTGGATAAAAAGCCATGACAGCAGACTCCATTTTATTTGAAATTTTAGTAACTCAAGCCTAAATAAATATTCTAAAAGCAAAATAATAAGGATTAGGTAATTATTGCAAGTTGATTATACTTAGGATATTTTGTATTTGGTAGGGAAGAACAATTTCACTATAAAGGTCAATGCTCTGCCTTTTTACAATCATTTGTAATCTTCAGTTTAAAGATTAGGCTTCTGTTACAAAAAAAAAAGTGCGTATATATCTTTTTCCCTGAGCTTTAGATGTCCTGAATAGTAATTTTTAAAACCACTAGAAGTAGCACCATAAAACTATTTTACAACGGTATTTAATGTATGAGCTAATCCCCAGCTAATGGTCAATTTTTGCCCTTTTTCCTAAGTGGGAGGAGAGGGGAGGGTGGGGAACCTGCTTCTGTTCAGCCCAATGCCCCATCGGTGCAGGAGCGAAAAGGAATGGCTTCAAGATGTAGTGCTCTGAGTAACATTCTTAGTATCACAAATATGATGCTTTCATCAGCACTTCAATCAATCTTCTCTACACAATGTTTTATGAGTATATGTTTGGAAATAGTTGTTTTTAAACTCATGTAAGTTTGGGTGGTGGGGGTTTTCCTTCTTTTCCAAAGTCACTCTGAAATATTTAGTGCAAACAGATGTGGGTGTGCTGCTAACTTGAAGAATTAACATTCCTTCCTGAGGAAATCATTACTTTACAATTAATGCTTGCGGAAAGGAGGGAAGCCTGCCTCTATGCCTACTGTCATAGGAAGTTCTTGGATTGGTCTGAGTCAAATTGCTTTTGATGCTCCTTGTACTTGAGGCTGCCTTGCCCCCATACCGTCCCCATCCCACATGCCACCTACCAGCTGTCCCCATCCGCTCTTGCCTGAGTCCTTCCCATGGCAGAAGCCTCAATGAAGGAAGTAAGTGAAACCCATACCCCATACTTCTCTTTGAGGGGAAGTTATGGCTCAGCATGGTCAGTCATGGAAATGGCTGCTGATGTGCAGTGGGTTGGTGTCTCCACTGGTAGAACTCTCTGGTGGGTAGTTGGGCTCTTGACACGATGTCCTTGCTTGGCACCAGGCTGCATATGGGCATGATAACCTTCACCAGTTTTTTTGCCTGGAGGTTCAAGTTCATTTCTCATCCCTTATGTAGGTTTTTGGTGTCTGACCTGGGCAAGTGGGATTTCTGAGGTGTTTTTTCCTTGAAAAAATAGAAATAATGCTTGTCCCTGGGGGTGCCCCAAGCCATAAATTGTTAATATTAGTAATGTCCTTAGAAGTTCTTGCAGGGAGGAGGCTGTGTAACTGAGTTTGTGATTTGGAAAAGAGGAAATAAGGGTCTGTATGAGATTGTACCTTTTGGGCAGGAGGTAAAGGGTATTTACTGCTATCTGTGGTGGTGAAGTTATAGTAAGGACACCTGCACCCCACCAATGCCTCCAATGAGCACCACAAAGAACACGAAACTGTAATACTTATACTCTTGTTTAGTGGGGTATTTTTGGTTATGTATTTACCGTGCAGTGAGGAAGCGCAAAACACAATGGAGGTACAGGGAAATGTTTGTTTTTCTCATGTAGAAAAGGGCTGAAATGTTGAGTTGGGGTTTTTGTAAGTGGTCATTGTTTAGTATGTTGCACTTCAAGGGCAGAAGCAAACTGAGGGAGTGGGGAAATCAGTGTCCACTGGTGCAGTCTCAAGAAGCCGATACCTGCTGTGATTTTCCAGAGGGAGAGCAGAGCACTTTGTCCCACCATAAGCTGAGCACATGTACATACAAACACCGGGGGAAATGTGTCTGCACAAGTGTATGGCTTTTAATGGCTGAGCCAGCAGTATGCGAGCTGACATCAGTGGTGCAGACATGGGTATGTGCAGGGCAGAAACGGTCTGTTTGCTGAAAAATACTGGTGCAAATACTCTTATTCTCCCATTGTTGCTCACTCCAGCCGGCAAAACCATGATTTTGGTGGAAATCCTTCAAGGTGCATCCCATGGAGAAGAGCTGCTGTGTCTCTCCTTGCTCAGGATTATCTTCCACTGCTCTGCCAAAAGTAGCCCAAGCCTAAAGGCACTTTCTACTTATAGGAAAACCAGGATCTCCCAGATAGGAGCAGAATGAGAAATACGTTGTGTTATGTATCAACTTCCCTTTTTACATCCAATTTGCATCCTGCAGATCTGTGTAGTGAACAAACCTCAGCTGTATTGATGGTTGAATGTGAAGGGCTGTGAGCCCTTGGTGCAGGAGCCTCTGCAATCCATTAGAGGATAGAGGCCTGAAGCGCAAAAGAATCTACCCAGAGATAAGCAACCTTCTTCTGTGTCATGGTGAGTTCCCAACATGCCTTGTTTTCCTTATGGTAATTACCTGTACCCTGTTGGCTAATTGGTTCCTAGCCCACCCCCTGCCCTTCCCATATAAACCCCTGCCTCTATGCCTGCAGGAGGGAGCTCTCATTCTTGGCCTCCTCTTCACAGAGAGTGGACAATAAAGGCTAGCTCTGTGGAACTGCCATTTGAGGCTCCTGTCTCTGTCCCTGCGTTTGCCTGGGTGATTTCACAAAGAGCTGAATCACAAAGAGCTGATATCACTTGTAGCAGAGAAGTTGCTACACTTGCTGGAGTCACCCATCGCCTAGGGGAGTTGCTGAAACTTCTGGAGAACCTTTCCGTGGTGGGACGCTTTCTTCTATGAAGGTCGCAACACACCGGGGTGATCCGACACAGGACACCCACGGAAGGTGATGGGTGAGGGTAAAAGCATCATATGCCACCAAAATCATGTCAAAGTATTGTGTCGGGGAAATCACCCAGTTCCTGCTCCATGTGTTCTCCTTCCACTAACTTCCCGGCCCGGACCACTACAGTTATTAGAGTTCCAATTATTTGGCAGGAGATGGCCCCTTGCTGCAAGCAGGGAAGCATGTGTCAGTCCTAGTTAGATCCTGATCCTGAGGACCAAACACTAGAATTGGATCTGATTACCGCAGTGAAGAGACTTGGGATCAAATCTGTAGCATTTTTGCAAGAGAAGATTTTGCTCTTCATGTTGACAGTTACAAGACAAGCGCATTCACTAGTCTGTGGGAGTGAGCTGTAAAATCTCAAATGGGTTTTTTTACTTCTTGTTTGTTGGACACATCACTGCAGTAAAAGTTCCCTGGGAACAATCTGTACCTGTGTCCTCACCCAGTTTCTTGTCCCTGGCCTCACTGGGGACTAAATGCTGTTCTTTGAGGGAACGAAGGAAAGAACTGATGCCTGAAGGTAAGAGGTGCTGCATAGAAATAGCCCAAGAAATAGATGAGGTCAGCTTCTCAAATGGCTGTGCTTTGCTACTGTTTATTTTAGCACACAGGGCAACAAAGTCGCAGGTGAATGTATAGAGCAAGACAGTCAGTGCTGAGCATCTGCCACCCTCCCTGTGCGTGCACTGTGCAAGGGTTTCTCTGGGATTAGCTCTCATCTGGTTCCCATGGACTGAGTGCCTGGTGTAGTGCCTGGAATGCATTAAATGTATATCTTCCAGCTTTCGTTTCATCTGAATGGATCTCTGCTTTGCACACCATGAAAACAGCTCTCGGTTTGAATCAAAGTGCTTTAGTTGTACACATTCCTAATTCATACTACGAGAGGACAGATGCATCCTTCCTCCCATCCAATACTGAGTGATCGGCATTAGGCAGATCCTTACTACCTGCAGGAACCTGCATTTCCCCACCCAGCCCCACCCCCCACCAGCTCAGGAATACTGTCTTTCCCTCAGCTGCAAAGCCGAAGAGTCCGTAATTCCTCTTTTCCCACAAAAATTTGCACATAAACAGCCAGCAGTTACAATGCAGCCTTTTTTCCTAGCATTGGCTAAATAATAGTGACACACTCCCTACTGTCATTGGGTTTTGCTAATTTTAGCACAGATGTAGCTCTTATTTCTTTGGGAGAGCCATAAAACCTTCTTCCAGCTTCATGTTTTATTCCTCTTCGAAGCCCAAACAAATTAGCAAAGTTGAGAACTTTATTTTCAGAGTTCATTAAGCCCTTAACAGTAAATCCTTTTCTCACATTCCAGATGTTGTGGTTTCCTTGACCTCAGTTTATACTTCCTTCTGATGTGAACAAGCCAACGTATTATTCCGGCCTTACCAATTTCTTTGGAGAACTGAGCAAAGGGGGATTCAAGTAGCCTCCTGTAAGGTTTTCAGAGAGAATGAAGAATCTTGGTGCTGTGGTACCATCCTGAGCCCGATGCTTCCTCTGTAGCCACCAGACATTGCCTCCGCTGCTTAATACCCTGACCTCTGCAGAGCTATTTTTACATATTGAATGCATTTTTACTGATATATTTTTCATCCCTTTCCTTTTCACTTGAGTACTTTACATCTCAGAGGTAGTGCTCACCTGCATTTGGGTATGTCAAAAGCATGGCCCTTGAATAAATTCAATGTTTTGTTTTGGCAACACATAGAGATCTGCACAAATCCTTCTTTTCTGCTTTGATTCTGCAGAGTATTTTGGACATGCTGAAATTTAGCAGTTTTGGTAGTCACCTGGATTTGAGCAATGTCAATTACACATCGCATGCATTAATTAAACGCCCAAACATATCTATTCTCTTCCAGCCACTGGTGAATAATTTTAAATGTAGTTTGTGCCTTTTCATCCTCTTCAAATGTTGCATTTTTGAAGACAAGCACCTGCAAGCCTTTTAGGAGGTGTTACTCCTGCTCTTACTGACATTTTAATTAATGCAGAAATAAATGCTCCCCACCAANCAACACTTACCTCATCGAAAGAAGTGAGTCAATTTGAACAGAATTTATAACATGTGCCATACCTATAGATGCCTGACCTGAAGTGCATCCAGTTTTGTACCCATTTTTCCTGTTTTCTTTGAAACCATAGTAACTATCAGGCTGCGTTCATAAATATTACAATGAATATTTGTCTTTGTGCACTTGCATGGGGAAACATATGAAAAATGGATCAAAGACAGCAATTCATAAAAGGGAGGGGGGGTGGGAAAAGCCCATGGCGTATGAGTCTGCCTTCCATGTGAGCTTAGGTGCTCACTCTTGCCAACAAATATTTTATGGTGGGGAAAGTCAAGTACAGTAACAGAGGGTAATGCCCTGAACAAAGAGACCCTCTGGTATTTGGTGATTTCTTGCTTAGGAGAGCACCTTAAGGCATCACCAAATGTGACTGACAAGATGCTGCCTTGCTCTCTGCAGATAAGCATTTCTAGGAAGAGGGAACCTTGTTTGGCATTTCAGCCAGCTGCTGGGAGATTGAGCATCTGTCAGCTGAAGTAAGTGGGGGAAACATGGATGGGATGAGGAAGAGATGTTTAAATGTAGCTGAAGCTTTCAAAAGGCTCCATAAAGGACAGCAAGTGCTTATTTTTTGTTGAGAGGCTTAGAGCATTATTTATTTGGCCTCAGATCTTTCTGTCTGCCCCAGAGAACAATATTCTTCCTCTGGGGACTGTAGGAAAGCTGAAGATATTTACACATTGAAACTGCTGCCTTTGCAGGGGTAGTGGGTAGCACTTCAGCTTTTCTTTTCACGGAATTCTGTATTTATATGGTTCTTATAGACAAAAGTCTCCCGCATTTATTTTTAAGGTATCCATTTATTTTACCAGTCCAATGTATTGGCCTGCTGGTATATTATTCATTTTTCGAAAGCAGCCTCATGTAAAGAACATATTGAGACGGGACAGTCATGGAGACAGATTATGAACTTTGTTTCAGTTTGGTGAAATCAGGCAATTCTTTGGCTAGAGAGAAGTGAAGGACAGAAGAAATTTCAGAGGTGTGAGTTTTTTCTGGATAGCAAATAGTTAAGCCCCGTAGCTGTGATTTCCAGGTTTAAGAAGATACCAAAACTTTGGCTAGAAACATCTTGAAAGCAGGTCAGCTTTCTACTGGTACTTGTTGATGGAGAAACCACAAAGGACTTTTCTCTCTTGTGTTTGGTTGGTTTGTTTTGGGGGTTTAGGGATTTTTTGGGGTTGGGTTTTCTGGGGGGAGGGGAGTTGGTGTTTTTTAGTGTTTTTTTAAGGAGGCAAAGGACATAGAAGTGGGGTCATGTCACGTCTTCTGTTCCCTATGTCTGAGAAAACCAAGCTTTGTGGATTTTCGCCAGGTTTAATTCAGGGCTGCATCACCTTCTCAGTTTCACCACTGGAAAGCCAGAATGATTTTGTTATTTCTTTACTTAACAGACATGAGTCTGGTCCCCTCTATACCAAGTCAGGCAGAAACCTTGTACTGCTGACACAGTCCCAGGGTGAAGTGTGTGTAAGGTATATTAAGCATCAGGGCCTAAAATCAGGAGCCGCAATCCCCAGCATCACAGTGATAAAAAAGTTGGGTTTGTTTTATTTGTCTTCTTATTTCTGACTCTCTGGATTATGCTTTGAGGTTTCCATCCAAACCCAAAAGTACTGAAACTTATTGGGAATGAGGGTGGCTTGGGATTGGAGAGGACTTGCTCTCCGATGACTTGAAAGCAGCTACTGAGGAGCTCTGAATAGTCCTATTCATTGAAAAGATGCTGTCAGGGTATCAGCAAGTAAAACTGTGGAGAACAAATAAAGGTGTTGGGTCTGGAAAACACAGATCACTTGGTGGTGCATTTCCACTTACCCTTCTGAAGGCACAGACACCTGTTTTGTGAGAAATATAAGTTTTCTCAAAAAGCCCTGAGGTGCACCTGTGTGCTGGGGTGAGGTCATGGTTGGGGAGAGACGGCAGCAGGTTTCAGCTGAGACAAGGAGTGGCAAAGAAGTATGTGTGTGTTTTCAGGACCCACTCAGAAATGCTGAGGGGGCAAGGTTAAGAGTGGGATGGCAATTTAGGGTGGGAGGCAGGAGAATTGGTATGAGAGCCTGAGGCCATTTCCCTCCTCCCAGGAATTTCTCAGTTTTGGAACCTGCAGCTGAAAAAAACCCTGCTTTGACTGGCACTTTCAGGTTTCTCTTGCATTAGAAATTCTGCTGCATGGTCAGTCATTTCAGATATTAGAGACGAAAGTGTGACAGAACTAGAGATAAAACTGACAATTGATTTTTGGTGGGTCTTTTTTTTCCCGATAGATATGTTCCATGTTTGGAGGTTTCGTTATCAAATAATTTTGGGGGAGCTTTTTTCTTCCTACTTGAAGAGAAAAAAAAGGTGGTTGCCTTAGAATATGTTAGCTGTTCTTTCTGATTTTTTAAAAAAAATTAATTATCACATTTCACTGTAAAAATTGCAAACAAGCTGCATTTCCAGAGTCTTGACAACTAGTGCCTCTGAGCCTCTGGTTCTGCTAATGACCAGCGGCCAGTGCTGATCCAGCCTGTTGGGATTCCAGACCCCAAACCTGGACTTCTTGAGGGTTGGAAAAATGTACTTTAAGGGAAGAAAATTTAAGAGTTTAGTCCTACACGCTGGAAAATAGACATACAGGGTCATGACATGGCTTCCTCCCTGCCATGAAGCAAAGTAGGGTTGACCAAGGAGTTGGCTCATAGGCTCTTGTCAGACCTGTGTCTCAGCTGGAGCTGGGCTTGCCCAAGAGCTGCCAGGAGAGCCAACCCTGCCATGGTTGCTGGAGGTACCCATAGGAAGTCTCTGAGTCACCCTGCTCTGCAGTTGAGCAGATGACCAAAAAAGAACAACTGGATTTTGTTGGCCATGAGCCATTCAAGGAGCAGCCATTCCCTTTGGCTCTTCTTGGCAGCAGGGTAAGTGATTCACAGGGTCAGGAGGCTTGGGTACTCCTGTGGTACTGCTTTCCATGTCCTGGTTTGTTCCACTGCTGCCTTCCCAGGAGCTTTCCACAAGCTGCAATTGCCATTGTGTTGTGTGGCATCGTCTTTGAGAGCATGCACATAGGAGAGAATGTAAGCAAGGGCAGCTGGTGGCATTTTGGGGCACGTTTAGTCTTGCAGTTTCCCAGTTCAGGAAAGGAGATGGGAAGAAATGAAGGAAATTCGAAACCTTTGAATCCGGGCTGCCCAGCTCATTGACAAGGAGTGCGAGGTGTGTGTGGAAGTTGCTGTTGCACGTCAGAGACGCAGGGTGTCTTCAGGAAGAGAATATAGGGTATATCAGTTTCCCATGCCTCCAGAGCTTTGCAGTTGGGAATGGACTGAGCCTTAGGTGGTTTAATGAGTGTGGAAGTGAAGGGCAGGAAAGAATGGAAAGAGAGGAGGAGTCATGCAAGAGAAGGGGCAGGTGGCTATGTGGCAGAGAGGTTTTCCTCCTCTTGTCTCTTCCACATGATTCTCACTTGTCCCAAGAAAGCACATATGGCACAGTTGAAAGGAAAGTTAGAGACAAAAGGAGTGTGTTTTAAAAGACTAATCTTGGCATCAGGAGGAGATACTAAAAATAATTAGGACTCTTTTTTTTGTGAATTAAAATATTTCTGACTTGCTGAAATGTTTTGTGAAGGAGGATCCCAGACTTTTCTTTCTTGTCAACATTTAGCTAGAAAACATGGGTCTGGAAATAAATTCAGTTCTTTTGATTCCCCTGTATCCTTCTTTTTTTTCACTTCCCCCATTGTCTTCAGAGCCAGCTGCAGTGCTTGCCTGTAGCTTCACTGACCCCCTCGGAGCCTAAAGAGTTCCCCACCCACTCACCCCAGGCAATAAAGCCTTTCTTTAGGTGTGGAGCTTATGACTCTCAGCTCGCACCACTGTATCAGTAGCATCTGGAGCCCTGGAACATTTTAAAGAGTAATCCAAATGTTCATCACTAAAGAAAACTCAGCAAAGTTGCTCTTGGGTCTTTCTGGTCAAAGTTGGCAGGCATTATCAGGGTATAAGGGGTAGTTTTGCTTGTAGGCTGGGGAGATACAATAACCTTGCTGTGAAGGCAGCATCCACTTCGTGGTTCTTGTAGCATCCAGTGGCATGCCTGAGAACAAGTTTTGCAGCCACAACTGGAGGAAGCAGGCAATGTTCATGGAGTGTCAGATAATCCTCTGTGACATATGATCCAAAAACATGAGGCTGACGAATATTCCTGGCACTGTGTGCTGGTGCTGAGAGCAGATTATGCGTTTTTAAATGTTTGATGTTCTTTCAACAGTTAAAAGCCATTTTGGGCAACAGATAGCTCTGAAGATATTTTAAATAATAATTTTTTTACCACTGGGGCTTATCACTGCTTCATTTTAAGAAGCAGCATCACAGAAGGCAGAGGGCTCTCTAAGGACCTAGTTCTGATCTCACTTGCCCCTATTTATATCCGGAGTAACTCGGCTGAAACAAATGGAATTTACTCCCGCATTAAGCAAGTGTAACCGAGAGCAGAATATAACAGGCCCCTCTGTTTGGTGTTTTCTGTACCTCTCTTGCAAAATATTTTCGCAGGTTAGGGTGTTTCTGTGGCAAAGGGAAGCCAGAGCATTTGAGTTTTAGAGTATGGATGGGCACAACTTCCATGTAAGACCTGGCAGCTGGGTCAAGGAAGGGCACTTAGCCAGCGAAAAGCCGTGAGTCTGTGGGCTCCAATGTCGGAATACCCCCTGCTTAAGCAAGCAGTCCCACCAAAATCGATGAAGACTTAAGGATTGTGCTTATAACAGTTTATAGAACTGAAACGTGTATGCATGAATTTGAAAACCCTCCATTATTATTTTTTTAATATGTATAGGTATATCAGTGAAACCGACATACACCGTGGTAGGAAACGCTGGTTCTAATAACCTGTAAACATTCAGCCTTTGTATTTACCATCTTTCCATACCTGGGTATGTTTTTAGAACTAGAATCTGTATGGATGAATTAAAAGGACAATCCTCTTAGTTATTATTGTTGTTGTTGTTATGCAAGTGAAACCCATAAACACAGTGGTAGGAAACAGTGATTCTAATGACCCGTAGCCAAACAGAGCTGGGTTTGTACTTATTCTTTCCAGTCCTGTGTATGTATTACAAGTGATGTGGCTCTGCAGAACTCTCTCAATCCAAGCATTTTCCCCTCTCAGGCAATTGCATTTCCCACTAAATACTGTGCTCTGCTTTTCCTGCCCTGCTGGCAGTGCAAATGTGCCAATCTCATTCTCCAGCCATGGTTCCTGTTGTGGGATCAAATGTTAGGATTTTAAAAGCTAAAGTTTGATGTGGATGAACAACTGCCTATAAAACGCATTAAGCTCTTACCCTGTAATGTATTTAATTTCACACTGACTGATGGTATTGCCCCTGAATGGATTACGGCAGGGGGCTGCCATTGTCCTACTAAACCACACTGGTTAAATAATACGTCGGAGTCTAAAGCTGCTCTGGGAGCATTTCATATTGGCTAACATGTGAAATGAATACCTAGCTTTTCTGTGAGTACTTTGGGTTGGTTTAGAAAAAAAAAAATTTAAAAAACAACTACATGTTGAGTTGGTCTACAATGCAGGAAAATTTTGCACAGTTGTAGGATGGTTCTCCCTCTGTGAAACACAGACCAGCAGCTATAAAGGGCCATGGTTCAGAGAAGTGCAGGTGCTTGCCTTGGCTCAGCGGGCTGGAGCAAAGCAGGAGCACATTACTTCTCAGGAGAGGTCCCCCTAAGCTCATTCCTCATGCGTGTTTGGTGCTTGCAGTGTATTTAAGAAGTGTCTCCTTGATATTAGTGCCCAAAGGGTCAGAGACTGGAGTGCCGCTCAGGGCTCAAACATGTTAATGCCTCAGTATCATAGTTGAGGTGTATCAGCTTCGTTACTGGAATTTTTTATTTAATCAATTGTTTTTAGTTTCAAGAGGTTTTCCCTGCTGAACAATTCTTGCTTGGTCTGCATTCTCTGTCCCTTATGCTGAGGTTAATCAAGAGTTCCTTCAATGGAATTGCACCTTCAGTATGCAAAGTCAGGCTCCTGGACTCTACCAATCATTGATGCATGTCCTGCCCTGAGTCCTGTCATTTTGGGAAAGCCTGTGGTTAACTCTATGAGCAAATGCTTGCGTGTTTCACCCTGCTCCCCATTGTGCAAGACAACCTCAAATCAAGGAGTATTTCTCAAGTCTGTGCAATTGCAGGCAAATTCTGTGCTAAGTAATTTTAAAACTATGTGCTTTATCTGCATAAGTATATTTATGGGTATATATAAGAGTGGGGATGTAAAAAATGTATTTATAGAGAGAGAGGTCTGTGACATCCGCGAGTATCACTCATGAATGTGTGGCTAGGGATGTGATTATCTGCAGTGGGCTGAGGCACAAGCCCTTAGCAACTTTGCTTATTGCATCGATTAAGAAAAATTAAAAGATCTTTTCTTTCTTTAAAAAGCGAAAGAACTGTGATAAGAAAAGGATAAGGAGGTATTAAAGCCCCACTAGTCTTTTTTTTTTTTTTT
>VZRR01012274.1:205324-227266 GCA_013398015.1 Oreocharis arfaki
AAGAAAACAGGATCCCTCTGTGTCAGGAGAGGCGGGGGAAGCCAAAAAGAGTCACACACAGGTAGTATATAACATCTAGAAATTACATTAATTGAGTGCTTCCACTATCCCATCTTTTTCTGATTTTGTGAATATCACGTGTGGGACAGCATCATGTGGTTGGTAATTATGACAACCAAAGTGCAATTTTGTAATAAGGCTAGCAGATGTCTGCAGTGCTAAATATTCAGATCTAACCCGGCTCTTTTTGCCCAGCACACATCCAGTCCAGATCATGTAGAGTGTCTGAATTATTTTTTTAATTCGTTATTTTCTGTAAATTCCCTCTAGCTCACCTTTTAAGCTCTCTATTTGTGATGTGATCTGTAACATCAGGTTGCAGAAAATTACAGTATTCCGTTTGCTCGTAATTAGGTTCTCATTTTCTCTCCATCAGGCAAAGAGAAATTTTGCCACTAATTGTGGTAGGACGGGACCAGCCCCTCCGTTTTGCTTTCGTAAGGATTTTAAAGGCCATGTGAACATACGAGAAGTTTGTGTTAACCAAAATGTCTGTGATGAACTGAAAGACAGTCATTTGCACTCATGTGAGAAGGGCTCTGTTAAGAGCCATCAATCCCACTTGTGACAGCGTATTGACACTTGCTGGTCTTTAGGATTCATTTCTTAAAATGCTAATGCAGACAAGTTCCTGTCTGTTGTGGGAAAATATGGGGTACTTTGTTAGATGAGACACTCAAGTGAAAATAAATATTTCCTGTAAGAAAGCATTTGGCTCAAATCTTTCCTCTTTTTTTTTTTTTTAATCTCCGAAATTGTTTCCCCATGTCCTTAGTGACACCCTTAGGAAAAAAAATTAAAAATTAACATCATCAAAAATAAAAGTCAACTGTGCACATGCCAGAGATAATCGGAGATTTATAATATGCCCTATATAACTTGTGAGCACTGAAATAATATATGTGAGTGATGGGCTGAAACTTCATTGCATGAAGGATGCCTTTCTGGATAATTTACGTCTTGGGGGGTAGTATCTTAAAATCAGAGGTCCTGTCTTCACTCTGTGCACATTAAAAACCACATGGTGCTTTTCATAAGAGCCTGGGCTTGCCCCAGCTAAATTTTTTTTCTCTTCTCTTTAGTCTTGCAGCCTGTGCTGTGCTCAGACCATCTGGTCACCATTCTGCAACCCTGGCCATGGCTGCTTAATGGCGAAATTATTTCTGTCTGTATACAGTTGGTAGAGTGTTTTGCATACTGCATATGCTCAAGGTATTACATATGAAAGGCATTATGTAAGATTACAGGGAAAGAAAAATACTCTCTTAAAAATTGTCAGTAATTGCCCAGAATGCTCTTGTGACACCATTTGATGATGGAGGACCTTAACCACTGCTCTGAAATGGCCTGGTTTTTAACTTGTATTTTAAATTTATCCACTGTGAAATTCTCTGCTTTTTGTTGTCCTTATTATTGGCATCTCAGATGGCCCTCCTAGAGGCCAGACCTGGATGTCTGGTCATCTAAAGATAATTCAAAATGGACAGAAGAGGGGAGTCTGGAGACATGCCTAGGCTTTTAAACCCCACACGAGTGTCACTCAGCGTGCAGCTCACATTTCCTCATTCCCAACCCACGTTTCCGCACTCCCAGCCCTATGGTCCTGGCTTGACACAGGTGCCCTCAGCTCAAGCTCACACCGGTACAGTGGAACTCAATGCAGCTGACGTGATGGGTTTTAACAAAACCAATTTGTCCTTGATGTTAGTGTATCCATTCCACTCCTGGTCCTTTCAGGTTGTAATCAAAGCCCTAAAGCTTGGTTTGGCTGCTTAACATGAGCGTTAGGTGAGGCTGGAGGTGACACGAACTTTCAGGGACTTCCCATTAGTGTTAAGCAAGGCTGGAGGTGACCCAAGGTTTTGGGGACATCTGTCCCCAAATAATAATGCTAATGGTTATGTAGACCCATGGGGACCTGTGTCTTGTGGGAGTGGGCACTGGAGGTCTGACCAGGACATTGCTGATGGCTCAGGCTGGAGTTACTCTACCTGACTCTTGCCATGGTTTTTGGCACCTGCCAGTGTCTCCCCATGCAACATCAATGCTGCTGCAAATAGGATGTACCTGCAGTCACCCTTTACAAGATTTCCTGTATCAAGGCTTGTGTTACTGAGGGCGTTTGTTTCTTAGGGTGTAAACACACTGTAAGAGTGTTTCCCAGCCACCTGGGCCCCCACACAACTTGGTTGCAGATGCAACTGTAGCCATGCAGCGTAAGAAGGGCTGGGGAATTCAGCCGAAAAGCAGGCAAAACCCATAACTCTTCTGGTGACAATTTGGCCTGAGAAAGCTGGGCTTCAGCACTGGGACACAGAGCCCTGGCATGCCAGGGGGGATTGCTAGGCTCTTTTAGGCTCTGCTAAAGGGATGCATGTTACCAACGTTCCTGAAGGAACACACAAACTGCGTGCCCGAGTGATGATCTAGGGCCCCGTTCATTCAGATCCTGATTTAACCTTATTCCTGGTTTTCGAGGCAAGGTTGTTTCAGTGGTGCCTCCCCTCACTTGCACTTGCACCTTTGGGCTGAAACAATGAATGTTCCGTCAGCTTTGCAGGGTTCCAGAGTCATGCATCATTTCAATCTGAAAATAAATCCCAAACATGATATACTGGTTTTGAAGACAAGTTGAACTGTGCTTTCCATGCAGAAGTGATGTTGCATTTTATTTTCATCTTGGGCATGAAGCCAGCACTAACTGCTCACCAATGTAATTATGAGCAAAAATACCATGGGGCTGGGCTGTGCGAGGCTCTGGGGTCTGCAGTGGGGCTGGGCAAATTCCACCACCCAAAATCATCTTTTATGTGCATGTGAAAAGCTTAGGAATACACACATGTAAGCAAGCTTACTCTGAATCAGGTTTTTAACATAACTACAGTAACTTTTAAATATTTTTTGACTACTGAAAGGGGTAAAAAGTACTTTCAATTTATTAAAACGGCAAGATGACTTTGGGTTGTAAAGGAGGTCTTTCAGCAGCTTCTACTTAAACACCAAGGAGCCATGCCAGACCCCCTCTTCCGAAGTCCTTACAGACATCAATGAGTAGCCCTGCTTTAAAAAAGAAAGAAAGAAAATAAATAATGGCACAATTTCACCCAAAATCATTTGTTCTGTTGGTGAAAGTCACAGAGAAAAGTCCTAAAATAATACAATTATAATAATAAATCAATTCAGCATGTCATTTCTGCTTTTCTACATTAATAAATTAACCATGTAACATTGTTCAAAATTATGTCAGTTACGCATATAATAATCTTTTAAATTAATGAAGTGATGAAGCAGTTTGATGACACCCATGATTTACAGGGCTGCTTTTAGCTAATGTTAAAAGCCTTTCATTTAATAAATTGTCCCCTTGAGAAATTACCAAAAATTAATATTTTCTATGCTAAATGTTCCAAGGTTTACACTTTTTCACTATATTAGCAAATGGCAAGGGAGAAGCATTTTTCAAAATAGATCTTCTTTTACATATATTTAATTGAAATTAATTAGTATATTACTTTAAAAGGAAATGATCACAGGGAAAGGTGTGGGATCATTTATGAGAGTTTCTTATGGCAATAAAACAGCATTTAAACAATGGAATTAATCATGTCCTTAACATTTTTTATGATAGATAAAGCTTCATTCCAAGCTTTTTGATTAAATAGAAGGACATTCCATACAGACTGAACAAAAAAAAAAAAAATCCAGCTATTTCACTGCCGTTAATATTTCCCTGGTTCCATTAGGCCAGGTTACGTGCATGCTGAATATCTACTGAGCTAAAAGCAGAAGTCCGACTGAGGCTCAAAAGGTCTATTTTGCTTTGCTCTTTCTTGTGCTTGTCACCCTCATGTAATATATGCATAAGGTTATGAATGCCTAATATTTCCCATTTTATGCACTTCTTACCAGAAGTGAGCTTTAAAGCCACTTTTTCCTAGGGTTGGTTGGGATTCAAGGAACATAATGTGAAATGGTATTGTGTGTCCTATGAAACAGGTTAAAATGGAGGTTATAATTATGAAAGCTCAATAGATTCGAAAGCCAACATGGTGCCCCCTCACATGTGATACTATCTCTAGAAAGGGAAAGAGATATATAGGACTATAAAGGGAAGCCAGTAATTGATGCTCTCTGTACTTATTAGGATTTGTTTTAGTAACATCAGGGACTCGTTTTTGTACTACCTCTGAATAAATAATGTGCACGGTAGGTTGGGTCAATTCCTTTTCACTTTGAAATATTTTCAGCGGTTGCACTAAAACCAAAAATAATTCATTGGCTTTTTGTAAGGCAGCTGAATGTATTATGAAAAATAGGTGCGTTAACTGATTTACTGGGGGAGGGGGGCAGTCTATAATGGCGGCCAGGGTGAAAAAGAAGGGGCTCTTGGCCTTAGAGGTGATGGGAGAGTGTTTTCCATCTCAATCAGGAGCCTTTCTCAAAAAATAAACAGGATCTCAGAAAAAGACCTTGTTCCAGTGTTTGTATTTGAACACTCCATGGGTGAAGTCTGCCACGCAGCAGAGGCTCCGAGGGGACACCCACATATAATTACCCATGGATAGAGCTTTGCCTCCGGTAAGTAAACCACCATCATGAGCATAGCTCCTCAAATACATATTTGTTTTAAAAAATAAGTGAAACAGAACCATCCCAAAAAAGCCTGAAAATTGATTCCAGTGCAGGCTTTGTTTGGCTCCTGCTTCTGGCATTGATTCCAGAGTTTAGTATCTCTGGCAAGTTACTGCTTTATCTCTGGTGCCAAGTTCCAGATCTCTCAAACTGCTCTGGCCCCATTGGTAGGAGAGACATAGTGATGCTCAGCTAATGTTTGTGTCCTTTAGTCCTTTGATATGCCAGTGGATAAAAAGAGCCACAGAAGGACAAATCCATTACTAATAGCAGTGATTAACAGATTAGTTGTAGCTCCTTCTTATATTTCTACAGGTACACCTCTGCAGCAGCATCGGAAATTTGTAAGATTTTTTGCTTTAAAGTTTGGTTAGTTTGAGGTTTGTTTCGAAAATATGTGTTGGGGGGATTGGGTTTTGCAGAGCTGCCTCTGGGGCTGCTTCTAGTGCTCCAACCCTTCCTTGGAAAAGGAGCATCAAGGAAACCCTGCTTGTCTATCTGTCACACTAGGCAGTGAGGGACTGGGGTTTTTTTCTCCAGTTCTTTTTCAGTGGGAAATTCCCCCTTGAAGTTCAGTCTTCAGTGAGGGTCTAGCTTTATTTGGTCATAAGAAACAATGTCAGTTCTAGCAAAATGAGGAGAATTTCTGTGGTGTGGAAAACAATGTTGCACACACTCCTGTGTACAAAGTTTGTTGGTCCTCAGAGGAAGGGCCTGATCCTGTAAAAGCATCAGGAATTTTTTACGAGATCTAGGGGTACTTAGGGTAAATTCCTCTGGTGATTTGTACGGAGCAGGGGTCAAGACAGTGTTTTCTGAAAAAATGTGAAGTATTTTGAGGATCATATAATTGTCTTCTACTGTGCGATCAGTTTTGGATACCATCTTGGAAGTGCTGCCAACTTTTGGGTATTAGCAAAAGCATCTGTTGATGTGAAGCATACCTCCCAAATAATTTAACAAAGCAGAAATGGCTGTGTGTGGAAGTGTTGCTCCCTGCCCCCAGGCAAAAAAGCCATCTGTAAATTAAAGCCATGGACAAAATTCATGGGTCCAAACTTGCGGCTTAGTAGGGAAAGTGGCTACTCCAACAGCTGGAGTGACCAACAGCCGGTGGGTTTGACATGAGTTCTCAAGACATTTGGCAAACCTTTGGTTGTAGTGGAAAAATTAATGTGGGTGAGTCTAGTTTTTACCATGAACCTTCCAGATGATTCTAGAGATTATTAGTTTTGGGGATCTGTTGAAAGAATATCTCACCCTGATTTCTGCAAGAAAATGGACCTTCCAAGCTGGAAAACTAGTAGGGCTGCTAATAAAAGGGAATTAATGATACTTATTTGTTAAAGACCAGAAATAACGGTATTTATTTCTCCTTATCAAGATTCTTTAGATTTTATTTCTAAGGGAATGTAAGTAGTAATAACAACAAACATGTAGAATAAATTGTGATCTCTGAGAAAAGCATGTCCAACCATCAGAAAAAACAGGGAATTTCTTAAATTGTACTTCTGTTGGGATAGACAAGGATTGCATCATCCCATGTAACAGAATGTATCCTAATGCATATAGGGCAAGTAAACCCACACATTTCTGCCAACAGATTTTCTGCTTAATTATCGTTATGGCAAGAAAGAATTCCATCTCACTCCTTGAGTCCTGGAGCAAATTGAGGGGTTGGTCTCTAACTAATTTTTCAGATGGGGAAATGACCTCAGACTGCCTCAAAAGACTTGGCAGAGAACGACCAAGAGGATGCAGGAGAAAAGGAGTCCTTGAGCAGGACCAAGGGCTACCTCCTCTATTTTTGTTTTGGGATGAAAGCTGTAGGGCTGAGGGGGGAATTTTCAGCATAAAAAACCCCAGCAATTTGCACTTTCATCTCATGCCCTTGATGTTTTTGTAGCATCTGCCTTTGTGGGGTCTGCTGTACCTGCCTCTTCATCCCCAGACATCTCTTCAAGCTTTAGGCAGAAGCTTCTGGTCCATGTAAATCTCTCTTGCACCTATGCTTCGGCAAAGGCTCAGTCTGTCGTGTATGAGGAGCATGATCCGAGCCTTGCTCCAAACAAATGGCAGTGGCGGGCCCATGGTGTTGGGTCTCATTGTTGGGGGATGGAAGCTTCTGCACAAAGATAAGCATTAAATGGGGGATGATTTCTAGATAATTAGGTAGTAGATAAGTCTGCATCAGGGTTTACCATAGCAAGGTACCGCTATGAGGAAGACCTATTGTTACTCTTGCCTAGTTGTCAGTAATATAATCTGCATGCCTGTGTCCTTCCAGGGCTGAAGTCACCCTTCATATTGTGTATCAACAAGACTAATGTTATTAACACCTTTTTGTGCAAAACCAGCTTCTTTCATTTAAAGCTGTCAGACTTGAAGGTTCATGGAGGGTGGTAGAAAAGCTTAGAAGGTCTTCAGCTCCTCTTGCGGAGGTGAGGCTTCCAAAGAGCTGAGGACCAGGTTTTCAGACCTTAGATATGGGATGTAAAGCATAGCTGGGTTAGCAAAGTGTTGTGTGCCAAATCAAGCACCTTAATTGAAATTTAGGCCAGTGCTGAGAATCCTCAGGGAAGTTTTGCTCTAAGTGACCATTAAACTTCTACTGCACATCTGTGAAGGGGATGGGAAAACAAATTCCTGTCCACTGCTTGAAGTGCTTAGTATCCCCACCTTCCTGCTGCTCCATCATTTACCTGCTGTATTTTAAATATTTGACAATGAAGAATGTGTGCCTTAGCACCTGCAAGATTTAGCTGGAGTGTCGCACCAGGAGCAGATTTGTGAGGGGATACAGGGGCTTTTGGCCTTGCCTAAGCAACCTCAATCTGTCCTGGGGATGCTGGTGGGACTAGATTTGTCCTCTTATTTTCAGTCCACCAATCTCATCAGGTCATGGTGCCCCTTTCCTGAGGCTCATGAGTCATGTGGAGCATCAGCCCTCAGCAGAGGGTAGTTTATCATACTGAAAAAATTCACTTGCCAATATATTTGACTAAACCAACTAGATTTGCTAGAAGAGCAGCCAGTCTTACTACTGGTGATCTGGACCAGCAGATGCTATTTGAATTAGCTGAGAAATAAAGTGATGAAAAAAGAAACTAAACAATCTCTTTATTAAAAAACAATGAGCCGGGCAATATTTGAGCAAAAACATCTCTTTCCATCTTCTGGGATGTGGTAGAGTCAGTGTATACCACAGTGGGCAGTGGATGAAGACAGGTCAGAAAGAAGAGGAGTAGGGCAGGAAGGCTCCAATGGACAAAGCCTGCCCCTTTTTCCGTTTCCTTGGTGTGTATCACGTCCAGTTCCCGGATGAGAGAGGGGCAAGCACTGAAGGCCACTTCAAAACCTGCAAGAACACAGATTGAACAGCACCCGAGCAGCACAAGGAAAGCACTAAAGGACCAGAGGGGAAAAAAGCACTGTCTGCAAAATTAAAAAAAAAAAATAGATAAAGATAGACTTGAAACCTGGCAGTTTGTCGGCTGACTGAGCCAACAAACAAGGTGATACCAGGTTTGGTTCTTGCTTGCTGATGGGTACAGAGAAAAGGTTGGGATATGGTCAGGATCAGACTGGGCTTGCACAGAGGAGAGAAATTCACGGAGCCTGACTCACCCCTGGTTCATGCTTTGCACAGTCTGTTCCAGCCTCTGCAGAGGAGGTGCAAGAAGTGCCAGTTCACGTGGTTGTGTAATACACTAGAGGAGGCTGAGTTCATCCCAGCAGCTGCCTGCAGTGACAATGAGGGTTTGACTAGCATAAAGGAAGGACAAGACAGAAAAAGTAACCCCCAGGGGAGGGGAAAAAAGTAGAAGTCAAAATGGTAGTGGAGGGATCCCTACCGATGCTTCATGTGACGGCTGCAAGGGTGAGTGGAGAGAACTGTGCATGGGAGCACTCATGGTGCCCTGCAAAAGCATCTGCCGTCCTCTAAACAGGATGATAAGAGCACAAAGGTGCACTTTAGTTCAAAACACTACTAACTGTTACTTGCAGCAACTTTTTGCCCAAAAAGCAAAAAATCATTTGCATTTTGGATAGAAGCTCCTCCCCAGGGAATCCATATTTTTCATTTTCAGAGCTATTGCAGAAATTCTGCTATTTCAGTTAGCAGGAAAAAAAGTTCCCGTTCATCATGGGTGCTATCTGAGTGGAGGTAGTTGCTCATGCAGTTTCATGGCGCTGCAGAGGGTGAAAAATACTGTGTCTAGGCTGCCAGCTCAGTGCCAAGCTGCTGTCTGATGCACTAAAAAGATATATTGTGTCTTCTTCAGCTTTTAATATCTGGAATAGCCAGCAGACCCTGGCAGATCAAGCTGCCATGAAGCGGTCAGCGAGACATAATGAAACATCCATGAGGGAAGAAGCATCCTGGCATTACACATGCATTTGCACAGGTTTGCAGGGCAGCTAGCTCTTCCATATCTCACTTTACGTTAGCTGTTTATAAATTATTCCCTAAGTTTCATCACACACGTGTATTCATTTTTAATGCTTAAATACACATTAAGAATAATTTTCACTAAAGTATGATCTCTAATTCCATCAGGAGCAAAGCTAAGGAAATGATACATGCAAATTTGAGCAGGGGTTGGTACCATTAATCGCTGGCTTGTCTTCCTGGAGGGAACTTGCCAGTCCTGGGTCTGTCAGAGCTTGCGTCCTGGATGGGAGCCTAAAGGCCTTGGATGAAACCCTACCTGCATGCCAAAGGTCCTTAACTCCCCAAACTTGCCGCTCCCACACCCAAAGGAAAGTGCTCCAGCTCTGCTGCTTTCCCACAAAGACTAAATCTTTCAATTGCCTCCTACACAAACCAAGGTAAAGGATAGAGCAAAATGCATTTTAATGAGCATTTGAATAATCATCGGGATGAGTACTTTTCACTGACATAGCACCTTTTGTTCGAGCGGTTTATAAACATCTATTAAGCCTGACAACTTCCCTGAAGGGTAATTCTTTTTTTTTTCATTCTCGGGAAGTGGAGAGCTGAGATTTGCTGGAGGATAGGGCAGGAAACTCATGGCGGGGCTGGAAATGGGAACCCTGCTTGCGGGATTTCCTCTCCCCCCTCCATAGGGTTTCCTCTTGGCTCGCTAATCGCCAAGCGAGATCTTGATGACCAGATGCTCATAGATAACATAGCTCAAATATTGCTTCCTTTCTGCAAATTGCATGCTGGCTTGGTTCAAAGGCCAAATCCTATTCCACCATTAGCTGGTGGCAGGGATCCCATCGAACATCAAGGTAGGGAGGCCAAGCTGCAAGAGTTTGGGAAACAAAGCTAAATACGTGACAACTTTTGCAACCAGACACAGTTGCAGAGCACAGTGTGGTTTAGAGCATTTTCTTTTACTTGAGAAAACCTGGAAAGCTTTAAATGAGACTGTTTCTAAAAGGAACATCCAGGCATTTTATCCAAAACCACTGGCAAGGCATTTCCCTCCCAGACAGCATGCACGTTCCAGGGTGCAGTTACAATATTTCTTGTCTGACATGGCCAGTTAAAAGGATTTATTTTCAGTAAAATAGAGTACTTCAGTTGTATGATAGGCAAAAAAGGTACTCTATAATTAAAAGTGGGATTAGACAGAAAAATGAGATGTTAGGCAGATAATTAGGGAACTATTATAATTAGAATGTGCTTTTAAATCCCCTAGTAGCTTCTATTATGAAAGGGATGTCCTCTGATTAACTAATATTTCCTTTAAGTAGATATTTTTCCTCTTCCTTTTGGACAGGAAAGCTTGAATTGAATGACTTCACCTTAAAAAATCACAGTTTTCTGGGGCCCGAGTTTTCCTTGTAACAAGCCAGTTTTGCTCAGGAAAAAAGACCTATATTGGGGTTGAAAGTGGCAGAGAAGATTTTACTAGTAAGCTTATTAAATTGCTTCTCTCCTCTATTAAATACAATCTTATTTATAGACAGTATTTAGTATTCTTTGTATTGAGCCTTTAAGAAAAATTATTGCTGTTAGAGCAGTGATAGCCTTAGATTAAATTTTTATTCATGCAGGTTTTATACAAATGAAACTACTGCATATTTCTACATGAATTAGAAAGCTGTGATGGTTTTGAAAGGATGGGGAGCTTCAGTGAGAGCTGTCTGACAGCTGCTGTTGATGAACACAAACCAACAAGCCTCTCGGAAGCTGCTTGTCTCTCTCTAGCTCTTTGGCAGGGAATAGGGAGGGACAGAGGTCGGTCCCACTTCTTACAGCCCCATAAATCAAGTCAGTACATTTGTAAGCGAGTTAAAACTGGGGGAAAGGAGAGGATAAGCTGTTCTGTTCCCCTCACCTGAGCCTTTCCTGGTATTGGTTTGCAGGGAACTTCTGTGAGAAAGCTTCATATGCAAACAGGGAAAAGTGGAAAAGGAAAATATCTAGCTGAAAGTGCAGTCTTCCTCCATTTTTGTTTTTTTTTTTTTATTAAGTCTAAAATTTTAGGAATTGAGAGAGAAGTGCAAAAGTCCATTTTGATTGCAAAGGCCAAATGTCGCCTCTTATTCATAAAAGTAGGCAGGGAAGGCAGAGGAGGAGACAGCCGAACGCCCAGGTCCAGCATTGATGCATGTTTCTGTATTGCTGTATTTGGACAAACAAGACTCCTGTTCTTTCACCTAAAAACCAAAAAAGCAGATGGAAAATTGCTTTATTCAGGGTCAAGAACCTTGACATCCATCTGCAGATATAGAGATAACTTACTGAAAAAGCCATTTGTGGTATGTCTGATTCCAGTTTACTGGACATAATGTTGAGAGAAACACTCAGAAAAATTATTTGAAGTAGCCAAATGGTCAGGGAAAGGATGGAAATAACCCCAAATATAGTACACGGGTCCTGGAGAAAGCAGCCTGGGGAAGACGTGCGTTGCCTAAGGTTAGAGACCCCCAAGCCTGACATAGGCATTGCTGCACGAGCAGTAAAAAAGGCTGGAGTAAGTATTTCCAGTGTGGTAAGTGGAAAGGGTGCGCCAGCGTACTACTTCTGGAAGGATGCATCTCTTCAGGGTGCCTTAAGGAACTGTGCATGTGGAGATCATCTGTGAAGCCTCAGAGATCATCAGTGCCTCAACGCTGCTGGAGCAGGCTCCCAGGCACTGCGCTGTCACGTCTGCCTGCTCAGTAACCAGGGAAAAGCAATGAAATGCCAGTGATGGGAGAGGCTGAAAAAATATCTCCGACTGCCAGTGAGACTGAAGGAGGCACCCAAGGGCAAGGGTCCATCCAAAGATGGGAAGCCCTCAGAGGCAGAAATGGCCTGGGCTTGATGCATACACTGGCTATGTGGAGAAGCAGCAGCTCTGCTGCCTGGCAGGGCACCATGCCGTGATTTTTGGCCTTTCTCCATGGATCTGATGAACTGGTGGGTGCCAGCCCCTTGTTGGAGTCAAAGGGACCAGACAATAATGGTCTAACAGCAAAGCCTCCTGACTTAGTGCTCTTGCTGAAGGGGACGCCACATCAACAAAATCATCCAGGACGGTGTTGCTGAGTATTCATGGTGGCCGTGCAGGCTCTGGAAGGAGAAATACCAAGCTAAACTGCAGACATGCTGATGCCAGGGTGGACTGGGATCATCTGATGTCTCCTGACTTCCCAAGCTGAATGCTGACATCTCAGTCAGGAGAGAAACACCCAATCTAAAGGGAGTGAAGGGACTTTTGTGATTCAAAGCTGTGGCCTCCTGCCCTATATTTGCAGGATGGAGGTCACAGAGGAGTGTGAACCATTTTTTCTTAATCCTCTGAAAAATATCTGGGCTTCTCACTCTTGCAGAAAAGAGCCATTTGGCCTGATGCTACCTTCCAGCTCTGCAGTGCCATTCAGCCAAGGTGCTGAAGCATTTTAGATGTCTTAATTCATCCTTTCAGCAAATAGCCAAGCCTCTGCACAGCAAAGTGCTCATGTTAACGGTACAGCACAATGGGGAAAATACAGTAGAGAAAAATATGATGGGTTTATGTCTTTTATGTCTTATACTGCAAACACATAAAAACAATTAGGGTTCAGAGAATATTTTTTAAAAGCAAAAAAAATGATTGGCAACACAGAGAAAATAAATATTACACCCTTGAGAGGGTTAGGGACATATTATTTTTCCAATTTTACAGAAGAGAAATGCCAGATCGAAATTACTTTCCCAAGATCACACCGGGTGATCCTGCCACTTTTTCTATAGAGTAGTTCTTACTCAAGGGTTTGTCTGTCTGTGCCCAAAGACCTCCTTTGAAGCCTGCTATCCAGTGGTGTAAATTTAGAGTGTATTAGCTACTCTATATTTATTCCCCACATAAATATCTCTTCAAAGTGAGCTGCCTCACCCAAAGGCACTTTCAGAAGTGTAAGGCCAGCGATAATGCTGCTAAAAGAATTAACACTGCCCCACATAATTAGCTGTAATTAGTACTGGTTAGGACAGGAGTTAATGCACACTAGTGGACATAAATTCTGCCTTTGTGTCCCTGTGCTGACATAAAACCAGCCTGGGAATAAGATCCCACTGGGTGAGAAAGTGAAGGGACCAGGTTGATTATCTGATGCCTCTTGATGCTGGAGCTCAAATTCTCTTTATTGCAGATATTTCTTCCCATCATGAAAGCTTGCACCTTCTTTTCGGCAAAAGAACAGTTCTACCAGTGATCCCAATGGTATTTGATAACCCATCATTTCTCTGGGTCTTGGGGGGAAAAAGTAAACCTGAGTGTTAAAACCTGGCTGCTGCATCAATACAGCCAAATACCTTCAGGGATTGTTTCATAGCTTCCCGCTCTGGAGTTAACTGTTTATGGCAGCAAAACTAAATTACAGGCTCAGCAGCAAAGAAAAAAAAACAAACAAAAAAAGGTCAGTATCAAAATAAATTCAGGTTATCCCCTCCTACAGGTGAGAAGCTGGGGGGGTGATGGGTGACTGTGTAGGAAGGAGGATGGTGGCATGGGTACAAGTGCCAGTGCACATCTGGCATGCACATGGATTCAGGACACCACAGCAAACCACTTGGGAAATGGTTGGGAAGGGAAGAACTGAGCATGTAGAGAAGGTACTTCCCTAGTGCTTCAAATATATTTTATTTCAAACTGTTTTCCACAACTTATCTGAGGTTGGAACAGTCCTCCTTGTGGAAGGACTTGAAGTTTTAAAGAAAATATTGATTACACGAAGTCATCTGGCTGCAAAACTCTCCTCCTCCTTTCCTTCCTTCCTTCCTTCCTTTGAAGATGATTTGATATAGCCATCAATAGTTATAACTGCTTGAAAGGGAAAAGCTTAGTAAAGTGGAGGTAATCTTTTGGGCTGAAACCCCTCATGTTTACACTAGACAGCTGCTGTGCTTATTGGGTTCAGGAAAATAGCTTTGCAAACACATGCAGAGTCTCAAGATATAATCACAAAGAAAAAGGAACTTTTCTAGCATAGAGACTGCCCACTTCAGCTCCTTGTAAACAGCCATTGAGAGCCAGGTTTTACTGGGGGTTGAAGGCTGTGCAGGCTGAATTGCCATAGGTGCTGAGACTGACTTCCAGCATCACTGAGATCCATCTGCCTCTACCATCTTCACCCAGACCTGCTGGAGCTGAACGCCATTCATAATCAGGGCCCAGATGGTCTCTAGAAAAAGGCCTTTTCCAAGCATAAAAATGATTTGAAGTAGAATTTTAAGTTCACTTTCTAAAATACAGAAGTAAACCCCTGTATAGGCGCTTACTTTGATTTAACCTGATCTTACATCAATTTTGATGATGAGGGATTAATTTGAGTTAAAAGAACAGAAGGTAAAGCTCATAAATTGATTTTTTTTTTTTTTAATTCTGGGTTCACCTTGGCTGGATTAAGGATTCAACTGAAGTCAAAACTGGCATATATTTATTTCAGCTAGTTTTGTCTAGAAACCTGGGGGTCTGTTTTTGCCGGTTCATTGAGCACTTGTAAATGGATTTCATTTTGATCAAAGAGGCGGTGTGATTCTCAGCCTGCTGGAGAGGGACCCCCGAGGTGACGTCAGCCAAGGGAAGAGTCACCGACAGCAGAAAATGTGTCACAGAAGAACTTCAAAGCAGGATCCACACGCAACCTTGGCTACGAGCAGGGAACAGATCCAAGGGAAAACATGAGGCAGGCTGGCTTGGCATCCTAAACAAAATCTATGTTAAGAGACAGGCAGGTAAGAAGGGCTTTATGAAAAGCACTGGAAAGTGGAAAGACGGAATGGAATAAGCTACATGCCTGGAGCAGCAAGTGGTCCCATGATGGAGTTTCTTAGGAGGTCTCTTATTTGAAACACTGGGGGGTTTTAACACATTTGTGAGGTAAAGTTCCTCTGAGAGTTAGTGGTTGTTTGTGATGGTCTTGGCGTGTGTTTGGAGAAACACACAAACCCATTGGGCAGTGCAAAAGCAATCAGTGGAGGTGAAAACCCTCTGTGGGACATAGCACAGCAGCAGGGCAGACAGAAGACCAAGCAAAGAATGTGTGTCAAGCTACATTTTATATTCTTGGTGCCAGCACTGCCGCTTTTGGAGAGAAGTATGTGGCACATAGCTCTGGGAGGAGCCACCTGAGGCAAAAGAGCCTTTCGAGCGGTCCCTCATGGAGGAGCCTTGCTGTGCATCTCAAAGACCAGTAGAAGAAATGAGGTAGTTACCTGCCTCCTGACCCAACAAGGACAATGAAGGTGACATAAGGACACCTAGTGAAGTGCTGCTGATGGATCTCAGCCTATATGAAGCCAGTACGGAAATATTTGGGATAATTGCTGCTCTTCTGAAAAAATGTGAAGAGAGCTGCAAATATATGCAACTGCCGTAAAAGCCTCTAGCGTGGAGACACTCAGAAAAAGAAAGCATATTGTTCACAAGTTTGTCAAACCAGTAGGGAGGGAGGAGAAGGTGGCATTCTCAGGTATGGAAACCCAGGGCAGAAAGGCATCAGCCCCTCAAGTTCAGTGAGGCAGAGCAGAATTGGAACGGTGTGGGCAAGTCAGAGGGTGGAGCTTTCCCCTAAGTTATAGACCCAACATATGCTTCTAATAGAGAAACTAAAGCAGAAGCTAGAGTTACTGCAAGGCTGAGTGTACTAATGAATCAAATTGTCTCTACACGACTTCAAAGGCTTTGGGAAGAAGCAAGAATAACTAGAAATGTAGCACTAATGGTAAGGACAATGTGGTTGGCAGTGGTTAAACCCAGCAAGGGTTTCTTCATCAGCAGAGAGGCGAACTGTGGATAGAAAAGGACGGAAAAAAAGTGGATCTGGTGGTGCTGTACAGCAGAAGAGAGGGAACAGTTGTGTCCTCAAGTTTGGTGAGAATAATTGCAAGTCAGAATGGGCTTGGTACAAAAACGAGGTGAGCAGTACAGTAAAAAAAATTGAAAGGAATCCAACTAAGAAGTGATTCAAATAGTAGCAAGGACAGTAAAATAATAGAAAGGGTTACAACTGATCAGCAATGTAGACAAAAATAATAAACTCCAACTTGGAAATATAAAAGGAAAAATATTATCTTGGATGATATTGGAAAAATAGTTTAAAGCAAGGTATTCTGTGGGGGGAGAGCTCTGGGAAAGGTCCAAAGTTTCTGTTTATGAGTTAATGAAGGGAGGGGTGGGAACAGCTTCTCTTCCAGCAGAGGCCCAAGAGGCAAAGCATCTCGCCTTTTCTTCTCGCACCATCACATTTTCTTGGTTGAGGCCCTTGAAAACTTTCTGTGTTTCAAGTGCTCTGTCTTGGAATGAGGATTTCCTGTCGAGCACACATGCTCGTAAGATGTTCGGCTGCTACATTGGCACCCCCTAAACCACAAGCGTATTATTTGGGTGAGTAGTCCCATTTCAGGGGATGCACTTGAGGGAGATCAAGCTGAAAGGGATGTTAGAAATGGAGAGGGGGCCTGAAGCGATAGGTGGTTTAGTGCATCTGCGTGGTATCTCATAAACTGCCCTCTTTTCTGATCATGTTTGCATCTGCAGAGTCGTAAAAGTAGTGTTTTGAGGCAAGAATAGGGGTGAGGCAAGGAATTCAGTGTCCCCAAAATCCTCTGGGAACTGCTTGGGTGGGTGGAGCCTGCTGACATGCTTTAGTTGGCTCCACCATGGAGGAATTCAGAGCTGCTTTGGTCATGGCTATGTGTGCTGTGATGCATATCTGCCTTCAGACACAACCGTTTTCAAAAGGTGGCTTAGGTGCTTTATCCCAGTGACTTGCAATAAGAGTTGTCTGGTAGGCAGCACCACATTTGCTGAAGATGTTTTATATCTGTTGTAGAAATTAGGTGCCAACTTTTCAATGGACTGGTCACTGTTGTGTTGAGAGAAGAAAAAAAAGTCTTTGGAAATCTGAACTGAAAAGTTGAAAGCGAGATAGTCATCCTCAAAGCCCTCTTAGCTAAAAGAGAGAGTACTCAATTGGTCTAAATTCTGCTAAATGCAAGGAAGTAGCAGGAAGGCTGAGTTGATGATTCTATGAGATGTTTCTTTGGTTCCATGTAAAAAGTACTTCCTTTCCAGAGTCTGGGTGTCTATCTGATGTTGTGTCTTCTTCCCATAACTAAGTTGAGGATAAGAGAAGGAAAGCATTGTTTTTAAAAGTGTAATTAGAGCTTTTCAAGCAAAGCTAGCATCCTTGAGGTTAAAAAAGTGCTCTAGTGGGGTAAACTGGAAGGAAATATTCTCTTGATAGATCTTGGTGGATTATTTTGACTGCAGTTTCCTCTTGACAGCTGCAGATCCCAGTGGATCTTTTATATGAACCCTTTAACCAAGCCACAGAAAGTGACTGTTAGCATCATGTCATTATGAAGGATGTTCAGAAGCTCCAGACCACTGGAGTTTCCCATCTGAAATCAGTGCATGGGCCTGGCTCCATCCCTGTGCATCTCTGTCCCCTCACTGCAGACCTGCAAGGTCGGCATGGGGCATTCAGGGGCCAAGCCAGGATGTGGGACTGCCCCCACCGCGGCTGCAGGGCTGTGGAGGAGGAGATGCTGCTGCTGCTTTGTGGGAGGCCCAGGGCTCGGGAGGCAGCTCCTGGGTCTGGGGCCCCTCCGAGGGGATGCTTGCTCTGCTCGGAGGAAAGTGCAGCTTTCTGTGCCTCCCTCCCCGATTCCCCTCCTTCTCCCCTTTAGGTTTTTTTCCCCTTCTCTGCTTGCTTCTCACAGCTGCTGCCTTGGGGACCCAGCCTTGGTGAGGGAGGAGGCCGCCTTCCCCTACAAGGCTCAAGGGCGAGGGCAGCTGCCTCTGCAGGATGGAGAGGGGTGGCAGTGGGATGAGCACACCTATTCTTGGAGGCAAAGCCCAGCTTTCTGGTCTGGGGCTGATGTGGCTTGTGGGGCACTGCTGTAAGGGGGGAGGTGTGGGGAAAGGGGAGTGCCACGTTTGAGTGCCTCTCTTGCAAGGGATGTTTTAAAAATGGTTAACGAGGAGGGTTTTTCCTAAGTTGTCCTTAGAGCAGTCCTTCATTGTGCATGCACGCACACAGACCCACAGAGGCTTTTCTTGCAGCCATCATAGGTGGCCAAAAATTTTCCAAGGGAGCTCAGAGAGACGCATATATCCATGCACTCACTTCTCAGACCCCTAAGTGAATGACAGCCACCCATCCATGCTACTGCAGATCCTCTCTGCTTCCCTGAGGTCGTGTGCACCAATTTGGATTCCAAACTGCTTAGAGGTGAGCCACTTGTGCCCAAAGAAATGCTACAAAACGAAGGAGCAAGAGCAACTGGAAGCTCTTTTAAAGATCTCCCCACCCCCGCATTTTTTTCTTTCTTGCCGAGAGAATTGTTTGCGGGTGGAAGAGAGGGATGTTTAAATAGCTCCGCAGATCCATTTAGTAAAGTCAATATGCAATTATGCAAAAGCCTGTGATAGTACACCCCCAGATGCAGATAGCAGCGGTCGGAGCTGTCCTGGGGGGAACCGCGGGCAGCTGGTAGCTCTCGGGACGGGGGTTTGCAGGGGCCCTGACACACTCCCCTGCCTCCCCAAGCCCAGGCACAGGTCCGTGGCTGGTGCCGTCGGGCTGGCGGGGCTGGGGATCCCGGGAACGTCCCGAGCCCCGTCCCGCACCGCGCTGCCGGGCACAGGGCTTTGTTTCTTATTTTTCTTTATTTTTCTGATTTATAAAGCGTGATTGATTTGCACACGATTTTTCCTAGACGATATCGTTTGCGGGAAGCCCCCTCCGAGAGTTCCGAGCCGGCAGGGAGCCCCGGGCTCCCTCCCATCCCACCGGGCTGAATAGCCCTAGATCCCCGCTCTGATGAATGCTCATCCTCTGCGATCGGCGTCAGAGGCACACCGAAATAATGCTGTAATGGGCTCATTAGCCGAGCTGCAGATGGACTTAGGTAACAGCAATGGAAAAATAGTGAAAATTAGTTTGAAGGGAAACATCAAATCGAAAAGCTCTGACAAAACTTCGCTTTGCTCTACTTCAGCCGAGGTACTGTCAGACATCAATATACAATTCTCTGTCGCTTCACATAGAGCTTTTATTTTGTTACTCGCTAATTTGCTTCTTGTACAATGTTGCAAGTGTTTTCATACCCATTTGAAAGGGTAAAATACTTCGTTCAACTTTTTAGAAGAGTGGCCTTCGACTTCTTACACCAGGGGCGCGCAATCATTTTATTTCTGCTTTGTGTACACTGAGGAAAGTATTCGAAATACTTTCTTGACAAAAATAAAATAAAGTAAAAATAAAAAGATCAGGCAGGTTGTTGTTTCCTTCGAAGATAGCAATTTTACCCGCAGAGATGAACTGGGAGCTGAATTTAGCCCAGCAGAAATGGGAAAAGTCTCCAGAATAAAAGAAAAAGTATCGAATATTTTAGGCTAATGTCACCCTCTGTTGAACTCTGGCAAGTAGCTCTGAAGGCAAAGAGCTGTCGGAGCTGGTCTGCTACAAGTGGCGGGAGGGTTTGCTTATACCTTCATTTAACCTATTAAAAGAAATCCGCGCTATTGTTCAGCTACCTGAGTGTCTCCGTCTTTTTAGGTTACGTGCGGGCAAATGTGTGGACTGAGAATAGGCGCTTAGAGATCTTTGCTTTAAAACACTCCTTGGAGTTCACGTAGACCGCTGGATTTTTATCTGCGTGTCCAGTCGGCTGCTGACACTGTCTGTAAACACGACAGAGGCTTTGCATTTCACAGCCCTTCCGAGGCTCTCGCCTCGTAAAAGTCAAGGGGTTTGTTAGAAGTTTGGGGGTTTGGAGTTTGGGGTTTTTTTAACAAAAACAAAAACAAAAACGTTTTTGTCCTCTCTTTTTAATATCTTCTTGCCCTTTGTATTTTTGAGGGGAGCATTCCAGGCGCCACGGGAGCGGAGAAGCAAGAGGGCAGGGAGAGGGGAGAGGGGAATTACCCAGCTAGGCTGCATCTGCCTGGGAGCACCCGCGGCTCGGGCACGGGCAAAGGTTCGGGAACTTAAAACAGCAACGTCATTGCTTCCTCTAAACCGAGACTATCGCTGGGCCGGCGTAAACTCCCCTCCTGCTGCTCCACCAAGGAGTGGCATCAAAGTGATTGCCTCCGCTGCCCTCCGAGAGCATCATCGGGGTGGGACCTGCCCGGATTGGGATCTCCCTCTGCCCACAGGCTGCAGCCCGCTGGTGGCGGGGGAGAAGTTTTTAAACCATTCGCAAATATTTTCCCCTATTTTTTTTTTTTTTTAATTCCTCTTTCCTACATATTTAGCTAATGGCCAACTGCCTCGCACGGGTAAACTCAAACCGTCTTTACCATCCACGCTCTGGAGTCAGTAAAATCCTAAACACCAAAAAGTGGAGTTTTTATGCAATTATACAGGTGTAGCCGAAGGGAAAAATAAGTGTCTCTACGACTTTTCTGCCTGGGATTGCTTTTCTTCTACTGAGCAATTGGGCGCCTCCGACCCCTCCAAATTGCCGAAAACTGGACTTTTCTCTCGCAGAAAATTTGGAAGCGTTTGTGGCTGTAGTTTTCCCGTCTCCCAGTAGACGGCACAACAGCTCAATCCTTGGGATGCAGAACAGCCCAGCGGCTTTTCTTTTTTCCCCTTTTTTTCTTTCTTCTTTTTTTTTTTTTTTTTTTTTGTAATTAAGCAGACACAGTTTTATCCAGCAATTTCTTTTATTGTTATTATTATTTAATTCAACGAGAAGTATAGGAATATCGACAGGAAAGAAAGAGCGTTTGGCATGGGCAGGGAGTACAGGAGTGCCGGGGGCCGGATGGGCTAAAGGCAGGGATCGTCGCTGCCGGCGGCGGAGCAGTGTTTCCAGATCAACCCAAATGAACTTGTAGAACCTAAATCGTGTAAGAAAAAACCCCTCAACAACCCCAACACGATGGTGTTGCCGGTTTAGGGGTTAGTATACGGATTTTAGGCTGAAATTTTCTATTTGTAGTATGAAATAGAAAGGGCAAGGCTCAGGTCGGCTCTGCGCTGCCTTGCCCGGGCTACCCCGAGGTGCCACCACGGGGAAAACCTGGCGGCCGTCGCAACTTTTGTCTCTGAAAGACTCCTTTTGTGTGCGGGTGCACACCGCCGCCGGCACTGCTGTCACCGTTGAAGTCTCGAAAACCCCGGCCAGTAACTCATTTCCCAGTAAATTTTATTTATGAAAAAACAAATTGTAGCGCAGTTAAGAAACTTTTAAGACAACCGTAATTTTTATTAGAAAATACTTTATGAAGCCCTCCATTTAACTAATCAAACCCCTCCATAACTTCTGCAGGCGTCAGGGCCGGCCGTGGGGGGAGCAGTCAGTCTCCACTCCCGTTCCCCGGCCCCCGCGGACTCCTGGGGCGCCGGGCAGCAGCGGCACCCAGGGCCCGAGCTGTGGCGGCGGCGGGCGCGGGGCAGCCCTGGCTGACCTCGGCCTGACTCTCCGGATGGAGAGTCTTTTGTTTTCCGCATCGGGAGCCAGTAAACAAACCCCCCAAATCCTGGCGCTGCGCTTCATCTGCGCGCCTAAACCCCTCGCACTTAAACTCCTTTTATCATCGCCCGCACCCCACCCCCCACCCCGATCTGACCTTTAATAGGCTCTAAACAAGTGCAGGTTTCCCCCCCACCTCCGTCTCCCTTTCTGCCGTGCCGTCAGGCTCTGACTTTTCGGGTATCTCCGCACATATCGTTCCCCCCCTGCCTTATCTGAAGCATTCCTGGATTATCTCCCGGCCGCCTTTCCAATGCTTTCTTCTGCGGTTTCTTGTTTGTTTCGCTCTTCTGGTTGTTCCTATTTCAGTT
>VZRR01012275.1:0-38066 GCA_013398015.1 Oreocharis arfaki
CCCCTCACGGCCCCTCAGAGCCCTCATGGCCCACAAAGCCCCTCACAGCCCCATATCTCCTCTTGGTCCTCTAGAGCCCCTCACAGCCCCTTCATGGCCCTTTAGAGCCCCTCATGGCCCCTCACAGCCACTCAGAGCCCTTCATGGCCCTCACAGACCCTTAGAGGCCCCCTCAGAGCCTCCCCTCTCAGTGTTTCTCAACAACAGAGAAACCGCCCTATTGATCTTCATAGTTTGGCAACTGGTGAAGACAAACTGCCAACAAACTACCATTTGAAGGCACTTCCTTTACAAGAAAGAAGGCAAAAACACAGAGCCAGAGTCTCATGCACCATATGGTAGTTATCATGTCCCCTCTTCCTAAGCACACACGCCTGAGGGGTTTTCTTAGGAGTTTTACACATGTAAGCAGATCATGCTCGAAAGCAAATATACCGCCAGTGAGGAAAGGAAAGGTTTATAGGAGAAGAGTTCGCCTTAAGCAGCACTATGTGTGAGCATGAGAAAATGAGAGCCCTGTAATCTGGGAAGCCCCAAAGATGATATGTTAATGTGCAAAGGCTCAGCTGGCAGCTCTGCCCACCACCCTCAGCTCAGTCAGGCAGAATTAAAGCTCACATGGTGTACATGCAGCCACTAAGGTCATGCAATCAAATCAATATGTTATAAAAATTATATAAGTAAATGGTATGAGGGATTACAAAATACTGAGCTGGTATTTTACAGTATGGAATGAATTCTCCATCTGTGGATTTAACCAGCTTTTTCTAATGCACTGCTTTCAGTACATATATAGTGACAAAGCACTACAAGTCCTCAACAAATACTTTGTAAAAAAATTATGCTGGCAATGCAATTCTAGTACACGATACAGATAAAAAGGTAAATTTATATTAGATAATAGAAGATATTGTTCCCTGTGAGGGTGGGGAGACCCTGGCAGAGGTTGCCCAAGGAAGCTGTGGCTGCCCCATTCCTGGAAATGTGCAAAGGCAGGTTGGATGGGGCTTAGAGCAAACTGGGATTGTGAAAGGTGTCCCTGACTGTGGCAGGGGGATGGGACTGGATGATGCTTGAAGGTTCATTCCTAAACCACGCTATGACTTTTGAGGAATAGCTGGTGTTATTGGACCTTGTAGATCTAACTTATAACTTTTCTTACGAACTTTTGACTGAGGATAGATAATTCCAGCTAGAAATAAGAATTTTCAGACCACTAGGAACAAATAAATTACAATGCAAAAAAAAAAATCAATATAAGCTTAAGTATGCTTACAGCATGAATACAAACATTTCTTTAGAAGTACCTGGCTGTCAGACATTGCATAAGAAAATACAGGAAAGGATCAAGTGACTATATGAATATATGACTGTGGATTCTACTTCTTTCTTGCTAATTACAGTGCTGCAATTTCACCTGAATTCGAAACACACATCTCAGTGAATCTCAGTAATTAAATCATATATGGAAATGAGTATTTTAATCAAATAGTCAGACCTTCCCTTCTGGTTCCTCTGTCTCCGCTCTAGTTGCCCTTCCTGTCCCATTACGTACCACATCACTTATCATACACAGCACACAACTGTTTCTCAAAGACATTTTAGAGAGAAGTGCAAAAATAAATCTTCCCATCATATGCTGTACCAAACCCTTAAAACTTTCTCCACATATTCAAATTTGCTAGTGAAAACCAGCTTCATGCATAAGAAGGGAAGGTTGGGGGAGCAGAAGGCTTCAGTTTTCAAAGGACAGCTTTCACCATTATATTATCCAAACCATCCAAATATTTGTTTTAAATTGTGTCTATGGAAAAACTATTCCTGCAGGTTGGATTTGGGTTTTTTCTCCTCCAAGTTAAATGAGCCATGTCTGCCCAAAATCACAAATATCTCTGTGAGAGAATACAGTCCAGCACTACGGGCACCTGAACACTTCTCATCTACTAAATACAGTTTGTTAATGGAATGCTGTCAAAAAGAATTCAAAACTCAAGTCTAAAAACCAAATAGTATATTTACACTTTAATTTAACCTATTTGGTTTGCTGGTGTATTACAATGTATATCTGAGTAGTAATAACCCTTTCAGACTTACCTTTCAAGCATGGACTTGGGGATATACCGCTTTGATTTTATGGAGAAAAATATATTTAGCTGTAACTTCAACGATATTGTTCCTGATCAGGACATGAAAAAAAACCTGCTTTACACAAATCAAAAAACTCCAATCATTATCAGTTAAAAAACCTTTGATGTTAAAGTGAATCCTGTGTTATCACTGCAGGTAAAGCCAGCATTAAGCCACAACTAGTCAATATGGCAGGGGTAGGTGACAGTGTTAATGCCATTTACAGACTCCAGAGCTGTGAGGCACTGTTTGTCCAACAGCTGTTTCTATAATTAGCAAAATGCCGAGAGCTTGTGAACTCTTCTTCATGAAGAAGCTCCTAATTGACTGGTGGCTCGTGATGTTAATACATTCAGGGAACGCCTGGAGTTGAGAATTCAGCTCACAGCAGAAGGGAAGTTGCACCTTCTAAACCCAAGTTTTCATGGCTTCTTGATGTTACTCACTACTTAAAGATGCCAAGGGGAAAAATAACAGGGAAGCGAATAGGTACCATAATTTTTTTTTTAATTCCCTACTTTCTAAAGTGTCAGTTTAAGCTCCTACCCTTGAGACAACCACTAAATGTTGTCGCAGTTGGTTTGGTTACTCTCTGATTTCAGGAACCATCTGTTCCAACCAGCCATCATTTAATTGGGTGCAACTCTAAAAGTGGCACAGACCAGGTGTTACCATTATCCAACTCACTTGTCACAGACGGATTTTTACTCATTAAGGAAGCTTCTTCCATACCAGCATTCAGATGTAAAAGATGGGAATTCAAATGTAATGCTTTTCCTTGTGGAATGCTTTCTGTGAAATTTGCCTGCGAGTTTATCAGTAACTCACATTTTATCTACTGGACACCGATTTTTTTTTTATTGAGCTGAAAGTGCTGCTGATCTCCAAACGGCATCCTACTAGAAGATGCAGCAGTGACTGCAAAGAGGCGAAGTTTTTTTAATATTTTTTGCTTTTAATTAAACTCCCAGAGCAGAGTCTGAGCCTGCAGTTCTGATATACGTGCCATAATGAGAGCTAAATATTCCATTTGCAATGGCACAGGCTCAGTAATCTAACACTGATAAATGACTTAAATGAGATAATAACAGCTATAATGGAAACATATTTTCCCAACCCTTAATGAAATAAAATTCATCTTCTGAAAGAAAAGAAATACAACAGTGCTTTGCTTTCTAAGCCACTTCCTTTGCCCATAAAAATGTATGTTTCCATCCCATTCATTTACTGGGAGCGATGAAGTAAGACATAGTAAATGACAGATCCTAAAGAAATTTCAGTATCTAAGTTCCTGGATGAACAAAGGGCCCAATTTTCTTATTTCAATATCAAAACAAGTATTTTTATCACTCAGCTTTTCCCATTCAACCATGTACAGGCATTTCAGATCAGATTCATCCTGCTGTGTACCTTTGGTTGTACAGAATTTGTTCATGAACAGCTGAACTGAAAAGCCCACAATTCTCAAAGAGCAGCTTTCACTAAACAAACATCTTGTTCTCTATCTAGAGCAAGTTCTTATCCAGGAAAAAGACACAACCGACCTTACAATAAACTACTATTTGTTACGACAACAAGAATCCCAGGATTTGTGAGATGTGAAGAGGAAGATAAGCTTTCAGAGGTAAGAGGTCACTAGCAAGTTAAATATCCTCTGGCAAGACGGAGCTAATAGCATCTAGTAATTAATTATTTTTAAACATCAGAGGTCTATCTCTGTAGGTTGATATTGATGGTTATAAATCAGGAAAGTAAAAACATTCTTTAAAGTATGTATTATGAATCTGAATAATTTAATGTGCTTCGAGTACTAAGGCCAATTAATCGTAGAACATCATGAAGGATATGGAAAAGCTGGCACCACTTTTTCTGGCATTGAGCTGGAGCTGTGGATGGAGTTGCCCTCACCATGCTGCTGCAGACATTGTGGATGTGGGCCCGGCACCTTGGCATGAAGACTACTGATATTTTCAGCAAAAAATATTTTACAATAACAAGATGCTGAAACAGGTACAAGAAGAGAGAAAGCTTTTGCACTACACACTGCACATGACCCAGGATTAAAACAACCCTTGATTTCAAATCAAAACATTTTTAAACACAGCAAACTATTCCCTGACCCAGAAACCTGGGATAGCATTGACCAGATTACAAAGTGACTCTTTGGGTACATCCTGTGCTCCTCAAAATGAATATTCTCTCATTAGCTCTGCCAAGGGATGCGTAAAAGCCCAAATTACGCATTGGCAGAGCAGGTGGGAAGGGTAATGCTGCTTGCGTTTATAATACACATTGGTAAAAGCTTTCTTGTGTCAGACAAAGAGGCTGCAACCCAAAGGAGATACAGCATGCAGCAAGATTCAAGATTTAGAGTGTCCTCAAGAAATGAATGTCATTGGTATGACTGGAGATGAAAAGAACTATGGCAAAAAAGAAGCTCAGAAAATAAACTAGGTTAAGTGATTTATCATTTATGCACATTATAAATAAAAAATGTATTTTAAGTCCAACAGGATACAGAAGCAAGCCAGTAATTTCAGTATTTGCAGAGAACAATTCTGTGCTAGTTTCACATCTTTCTATGAGACTGTTCTCAGAGAGCTGCATTTGAAATTTAGGAAGTTTTTTATTACTACTACATTATCCCACCAAACATATTTTTCAGCAACATAAGGAGGAGAAAACTGCCCAGGTAACAGCCTTAACCTAAACACCAGTTCCTGCTCCAAGATCTCCCCAAACAGACACAACTGAACAATTATTAATGCTGATGCACACTTCTAACTTTTACTAATGGAAAAGCCAGGCTTAACCTATCCCATCTTTTGACAGTGATGTGAAAATTCTGAATCATTCATAGCAGATGGCTTTCATTTTAGGCTGGTTGTTATATTTTGACACCTTCAATTCTTTTGCCAACTCTGTGAAATTCCAGGGCTTGCAGGATAGCATCCAGCCACCCTTTTCTTTCTGCTGGAATGCGCAAATGCCTGATGAGTTTGGTTTTGTTTTCAACCAGGAGAAGAATAAAGGGATATTTTGGCAAACCACTTCTAAGCTTAATTTTCACCACATCTTTCAGTCTCATGGATCTCAAACTAAACAGATTTAAGTTATTTGCTGAAGGGAGGGTTTAAACACACACGTAACAGTGTTCCTGAATGTGGGCCAATATTGGCAAATACAGTAGCAGCAGAAGAGGAAGAGAAAACTAATGTAAAATCACCCCTTCCTTGAGCCAAGAAGCAAATGCCTTCCATAAACCTTTTATGATCCTTAGCTGCCTCAGACATCCGTAGGAGTCCTCCCACTCAATTCATTAACTCACCATACTGGCCCGGCTGCTGATTGTACTGTGTCAATGAAGGACTTGTGAGAACTGAGGCAAAACTGCATAGTTTTCTGTGGAAAAGATGGAATAAAAGTCTTTTCCCCAGCTGTATGTCCCTTCCAAAGGCAGTATTTGGAATGACAGACATGATTTTAAGCCATACTGATTTTACAATATAAAGCACCATCAGTTATCAGGGCTCTCATCCAGGACAGCACATCAGTCCTAGCTGAATTTGAGGCATGTGTAATCCCTGTCATTCCTCTGGGCTATTCATCTTCTCAAAAACAAACTTTTTGGTACAAATCCCAGCTTGGAAACAATGTGTGGGTGTCTGAATTGTCACTGGCACGAGTCTAAAAAACAGACTCTCAAATGTACCTGGAAAACATAATCTGTGTATTTAAAAATTAATAAATAGAGGAAAAAAACCAAACCACCCTGAAAAACAACAAACCAAACCCCAAAGGATTTGGGTTTCAAGCATGAAAGATTTTATATTTGGATTAATCCTAAAAAACAGAGAAATCTTCATTACTCAAAAAAACCAGAAATGTATAACCCTGTTGTTTGATGGGAACATTTCTTGTGCTGAAATATGAGAGGAAGGATCATTTAGTCATTTCCTGAAACAGTAAGGATTTGGGATACATTCAGAAGAGCCACATGATTAGTCTTGGTTCTCCTAGTTGACACACATATACTGAAGCCTCTTAAATACGGATACAGAAGCAAGATTACCTCTATGGGAACTGAATAATATTAAAGGAAGGAGAAATATTTAGGATCCTCTGGATACCATATACTGAGATGTTGAGGTGTTGGTAACAACTGTAGAACTTGGCAGGCATCTAAATGGTTTCCATGGCAAGCTTCCATTAGTGATGATGCTCCTAAACAGAGGTAATAATGCTAGAACACCTCTAGAAAGAATTGGGATGCCATTCCAAACGTTATCTAGCAGGGTAATAACCAGGCTTAACAAAAATCCAGGCTGCAAGCAAAGCTTATGACAGCCTGTTGACAGATAATTCTGTTGCTCTCAATTTTTCATTCCCTATGGCCAAAGTGACATCTCCTAATAAAAGAAATGTACTAATACCATCCATGCTAAAGAGTCCAACTGCTTTACCCAACTAAACACCATTAACCGATCGCCCATTGATTCAAACGTACTGGTTCCATAAAACAGAAAAAATGATCTCATGTTCCTTTGAGATGGACTAAAATAGATGCAATCAAATGAGTGTTACAGCAGTTTCTAATTCAGCAAAAATCATCACAGAGATCTTACTTGTACAGAAAGGTAAAAGGAATACTCAAGCAGTAAATGAAGACTCGTAATCTTGGGCCTAGATCTTAAACAATTCAGCTCTGGCCAGCAGAGAGAAAAACCAGTTTCACCTGACTTCACCTGTAGAAAAGCAGCAATGATGTAAAAGCCCACACTGACAAATCCACTGTCTTGAGCAGGGAAGAAAAACTCACATGAATGCTGCAGTAGGAGTCTGGGACAATCCTATGCAGAAACTCAGAGAGCAGTCTGTCCCAGACAGTCTGAAATACCTGGTCCTAAAGCAGCAGATTACATTTAATTCTTAGTTTAGAAAATATTAGATTAGCAAAGCAATTTTGCCATCTGAGTTGGCTGAACATCAGCTGAACTGTTCTGAACCTCGTATCTGCTACAGGACTCCTGGAGTCATCATATTCAGCTTGATGTGGCAACTCTTTTTAATAAGCCGAGACAGGGAGCGTGGCGACAGTTACATAAAGGCAGGGGAAATGCATAGCTAACAGGGTATTGTGCTGGATACCATATTCCTGTTTGGGGAAAAAAAGATACACAATTTCTCCCTGCAGAACAAAACTCTGCTGACGTTTCTAATTCAGAGACACCTCTTTTAACTTTTTTGCACAGAATCCTAAGGATGATGAGAGACTACAAACCTTCTCAAGGAAAGAGAGGAATTTTCCTTTGTAATCCCCCAAGCACTGTAAACCTGAATCAAGACAGACATTCTAAAGAAACTTGGCCAGTCCCTACCAGGGTCATATAAAGCCAAGATCTTATGATTGAACACATCAAAGACATTATCAAAGCGCCTGATCTCTGCCTGCTACGAAAAGCTGCGTAGGCTGAATGAAGAGTATCCAGAAAAATACAAAAGAAAAGAAACCTCAAAGATCACATGCTGCTCACTCCTGCCTCCTCTGAGGCCTGACCTTATGCCGAAGGGCAGCTCGCAGACTGGACGCGCCCGGAGAGCTCTTTCTTATTTGCTTATTTGTGTCACAGGGGCTTCCATACCTTTGCTAACAGCTTCAGGGCAACCGCCTGAAGGGAGATGCTCTAATGCCCAGTGAAACCACCTTCGGCAAAGCAAGCGGGCCTGTCCTCCCCCACAGACCAAGGAGTCCCATTGTCCCTCCCCCTGACTACGATTTCCCATCACAAACACTAGAGATTATTTGTTAATTCAACAAAAAACTCCTTGGTAGGAGAAAAACACCTATCTGCATGCTCAAAGAAGTAGGTTACTTTCAAGTTTTAATTTGAAGAAAGTTTTACTTCATAGAGTTTGGAACTAGATGATCTTTAAGGCCCCTTCCGACCCAAAGCATTTTGTGATTCTATGAAGAACGGGTCCAGCTGAGTTGTCAGCAAAGAACAACATAAAACAGGTTAGAAAAATCCAGCCAAAAAAACGTCCTACCAGAAAGCCAAGACAGCATGAAAAGTGTTTTCTAGGACAAAGCAGAACTCCTTGTGAGCTGCTGCTGGGAGTGCCTCAGGTCTCCTCTTCCTCGACAAACACTGGAATGCAGCTCACCTACTCTTCTACGCTGCACTGCAGTAATTGAGGCACGTGCAAAGCATCAGGCTGAACTGAGACCAATTTTAGTATAGATCAATTGCAGAGAACACAAGATTTCAATATACTGACACTGAAGGTTTAGTGATCTTCCTGTTCCGCCAGAAGTTTTGGCACAATATACTTCCATTGCCAATTTTGAATGAAATAACCACTTAAGGAACTTCTCAAACAGGATTAGAAATAAAAGAAAAAAAGAAAGAAGAGACGCCTCGTTTGCCACAGACACTACACAAGTATTCACATCTTATTGATTTTCTTCTGATTTGCAGCACAAATGCTGACATGACAGCCATAAGCGTGACCCCCCTTTGCCTGTGCCTGGTCCCACTCACTGTAACCCTCATCTGCATAGGATCTGTGCGGCTCTGTCTCGACTGCACACAGAAAACAATATCACGTACTGGGCAGCTCAGAAGTAGCTCAGAAGTAAGCTACTGAGTCCAAGTTTGGAGAATGATCAATACAGGATCGTTCCCAGCAGTTGTGCAAACCAGGATAACTGGATAACATCCATTCATTATAGGGCTTGTTTCACCCACGGGGTTCTCTCTTCACATACATAAACCTTCTGGTAGCTGACAATGCTTTGAAGCCACTGCATAGATCAGCGACAGCTGCTTTTTAATCACAGTCAGGGCAGCAAAGCAAAGCTCCAGCATGGACAGGTTTAGCAGATCCCTCAGTATTGCAAGCTATCCAGTAAAGCTCTGAGCAAAGAGATCCTTTGCAAATCCTTTGCAACATGCACAGCCCTCATCTGAATTTTTCCCTATGACTCCTGTTTTCTTCAGCCAAAACTTACCAGGGCTGCAGGCTCTTTACTTTCTTCACTGTCGTATCCATAATAATCAGGAGTTTTATCCAAATCCTGTATGTTCGCTTGCGTCCTTAAGCCCTTCTCTGAATGACAAGCCTGGCAAATTGGTGCATTGCCCATATCAGTTCTTGTGCTCCCTCGGAGCACGGGGATGGCCCTCGCACCGCAGCGGGTGCCCAGCGCTCCCGAAGGACAAGTGACCGACGGGCCAGGAGGAGGGTCCCGCCTGCGCTCTGCTCCCCAGCCACGCGTCCCGGGCTCCCTTCCCCAAGCCGTCCTGTGTCCCGGAGAACCCGAAACCCCAGCAACTGCGGGCAGCGGTCGGTGACCATTTCCAATTCAGGCGCTGCCTGGCTATTTTTACACCTACCAGGCCAGCTATGCATGTCAATGGCGTGGGGTGGGCTGGGGGACGGCTCTGCAGCACGGAGCCGGCCGGCCCAGCTCGCAAAGTTAAAGTCCCACCGGGTGGAATGCCCGACACACGCGGGTTATTGAGTTACCCGGCTGCGTGCCTTTCAAGGTTTTGATTTTTTCCCTACCCTGCTCGATCTCACTGTGCTAGCATAAAGCACTGAATTTCAGAATGTTGCTAATGCCTTCTGAGTTTCTCACTCAAAAATATGATTTCTTCAAGTCTATTATTCAACACCTACTTGATATTTACAAAGCAAGACAACGTGGATGAGCACAGATTTCATGACCATTTAATTCCTGTGATTCACATGGTATTTCATGTTTACGTAGCCAATAACTGTGATGAGCTTGCTTTGGATCGATATGTCCCCCGGGTATGAATTCAGATGAGCTCAAACGTATCCAAAAAGGACAGTATCTGATGCTAGATCACTTTCGCTCTTGTTTATGTCATGTTTGGTGTTGTTCGAGATTTTTATTGTCTATTTGGTTTAGGGTTGGTGTTAATGCTTTAGCTAGAATAGTTATGATTAAAAAATGAGCCCAAAACAGAAACAAAACAAAAAACAAAAAAAAAAAAATAAGAACAGTTGCACCAAAACTGAAAATAAGAACAATCCCTCTAGGCTGGAGTTACTTACCACGACTGCATCCATCAGGATAAAAACAATTTTCAGGATTGCATGTTGGAATCCTGAAAATTATCAGAAGAGGCTCAGTGCAGAATTAAAAAACACCAAAACCAAATCAAACCACAGTACCAAAACCCAAACAAAACAAAAAGGAAAAGGCAGTTGAGAATTAAGCGGCAGTTTTCAAACTCTTCAGGACCAGCTGGGGGTAGCAGAGGCAGTGGGGACAAAGTGTCTGTAGACACCAAAGTTGTGCGGAACACATCACCATGCACATCCAACCCCAGTGGAGGAGGGCATGCATTTAAAAATTTAAGCCCCAAATTTCTCAGAAGCAGAGCGATCCTCAAAGAATTGCAACAACCAGCCAACATTTTTTTTTCCTCTTTGGGGTTTCAATCCACTGCCAATATGGCAGCACACATCAGCAGGCAGCTGTCCATGGCAGCCTATCGATTCCCAACCAGACCCCCTTCACAGCAGCACCAGTTACGATCCAAGAGACAGAGCTCCCTCCAGCCCCCCGCTAAGGATTATTGATGGGTACGAGGTTCTCTCTTGTGTTAATTACCCTGAGGAGATTTTAAGGGGCTCTGTAATTTTTCTTTGCTGATGAATGTTCCAGGATGGATCACTCAGCACCTCAGGTGCTGTGATGTGTAACAAGCATGGATACATGCTGGATAGACACATGCACAGAATAGTTAAATTAATGCTTGCTTCTGCCTTTTTGACATTTTTGCCAGCAATTGGCAAATGTTTCAGAATGTTTGTGCAAGGCTTGCTTGCCCGTAATTACCTAACACCAATTTCCTTCGGCTCTTCCAAAGCATTACCCTGTGACTGTAGTAAGGTTTGTACACACTGCCACAACTTCCTAGTTTAGTTATCAAAATAAAAGGATGCAAAGAAGGAATCCCACCAAATGCTTGACTCAACCAAAGTTCATCTAACCAAGGTTCCACCATAGACTGGAACTACAAATCCCTGGATAGAGCAAGCTATCTAATATGCAATTAACTTACTGGAAAACACGAGGCACCACTCGGGGGGAAAAGGGTGCCCAAACTGGACTAACAGGCATTCCTGGGAAATGCTGCTTGTGGAAAGCAACAATCTGTGTAGCCACGAGAGCGAGAGCAATGGAGAAGCTTTCTGTCAGAGCCTTTCAACAACATTACTGTTGTTTGTCCAAATGGCCCCGAGTCTTTAGGGCAAATTACTCAGAAAGCAAAAATGTTCGTGTCCTGCCAGACTCAGGGCATCGTCTTCTAACAAAGTACATGTTTCATGATGGAGGGTTCAAAGCCTCTGTGGAAGAACATACTGCTGTATCTCTGCATTCTCATGCTCTTTGCTGTCTTTTCACGGCTGCAAATCCCCCCCAGCAGGCAGCAGTGAAGAAAGCAAACCCAGAGGCACAGTTTGCAGGCACAGAGCTCATGCCAAAGCACCTCAGTCCTCCTCAGCAGCCCAACAGACCTTTCCACAACACTAACTCCAAACTCCAATTACTCCCTCACATGGGAAACCTTCAGAAAGGTTCAAGGTGCGTGTAGGAAGCACAGCAGGGTAACCCATGTATTAAAGCACTGATGCTAAGGCAGGCTTCCCTCTTATCCCCCCAAATGGGGGAAACATTCTGGTTTCTTCCCTAAAGTGTTTCTAAGCCTGCAGCATTTACGATTATCAGCCTTAGGGCAACACAAACCAATAAAGCCCTCAGCAAACTTTTTGGAATTGCATCCTTCCCAAAGATTCTCACAGATTTGAATGTTGCCATGGCTCGATACTCTCAGTATGTCACTACTGGCCATTAAAAAAAGTAGTGTGGTACAAACCCACTGGTTTGCAGTGACTTGCAAAATCCCAACCAAGACCTCAAAGACTAACAAGTGAGAAGCAGTGAAACCCAAGCCATAAGCTCATCTCCAGAGGGAGACTTCATTTGATGGGATACCATTCCACAGTGCAGGAATGGCAAAAGCTCGAGCATTGTAAGACGAAACAGGACCAAGGACAATCACACACACCCAGGTAGGCAGCAACAGAGGTAAAACTGCTCTGCTGCCAGGAACAATGTTTCTTTATTCTTTTTTTTTGCCATTAATATTAAAGCTTAGTTTGTCAGTAGATGCCTCAATTAGCATAACCAAAATAACAATTCAGGAGCCACTGCAACAGCATTTAGTGCTACAAAAAACAAAAGGGAAAAACAAAGAGAGAAAGACTTCCAAGTATCAAGACAAATAATTGTTAGCAACATAAATCCCCACATTTATTATTGTTAAATCCCTCCCCAAAGAGCCATTTCCCATGACATTTTTATGGTTAAACTAGTAATTAAAAAAGAAGAGAGAAAAGAGACTGCTCTGGAACCCACAGACTTCTAGGAGATCTCCCGAACTTGGAAATGATTCCTAAACGCAAATTCTTTCACTCTTGGAGATTCTTCTACGGGAAGGTCAAATACATGGCTCACTTGATTCTAGCAATTATTTTGGGTCAGATCTTGAGCTCAGGTAGATTATAAACTCTGATGAGTCATAATTTTGTATCATTTATGTCCCCCTTTATGCTTTACAATAATGACACTGATGAGATCACTGTTTCCCAAAAATTCAGCCTTTTCCTCCTCTGGTCACAGAGACCACAATAAGCAATTCCCAAAGCCTAAGCAGCCTTTACAAAGGGGCCATTGTCTGCTCCACAGGACCTAGCAAAAAATCCTCTTCAGCTTAAATATTTTGGGTCCTATTAATTGCAAAAATCTCTTTTTGAGTCATTTTCAAGAGGTCTTGCTCTGCTTTTGATGGTGAATCATTTGACACATTAAGCCTAATGAGCCTCTCTGGATAGCTCTTAATCCAAGCGGCACCATATATATTTTAGCCACTATGAAAAAAAGCAAAGAGATAACCTGAGGTTTAATCACTGCAGCTACAGGATCCTGCTGGCACTGGATCCTACAGATCCTGAAAAAATTGTTTTGTGGAAAGGAAGGTATAAAATATATACAAAAAGGCACCTGAGCCTCCAGCATTCCACAGATAAAACACATCCTTACTTTGCAGATACGGGAGCTTTTGGATGACAGGCGTGGCACAAGAAGGTAAAAACAACCCCAGATTTCAAAGAGATGCCCTCATGGGCACAGCAGTTTATGTACCACCTATTTTGCTCATAAAAATTACAGTTGATATTTCTTTTCTCTCTCAGCCCTGGTTCCACCTCATGGGCAACGAAATGCATGTGTTAACATGAAGCACTGAGTAACACAAGGGAAACCTTACAGGGATTGTTGACTCATCACAAAACTAAAAATCAGTGCAAGGAGAAATATTCAATAATACCCTGAGGGTAAAAGGGTTAAGGTGCAGTTCTGACCCACCTGTGCCAACACAGCTACAAAGTAAATTATCACTTCTCTTGCCCAAAACAGCTTTTTTTTTTTCATTTCACCAGAACTAAGGCATTTTTTGAGAACTTCATGTTGTTATATCCTCCTGTGGCACTACACTCTAATTGGTGCCTATTTGTATCAGTCTAAATCTAAACCATATCTCTGGCCCTTTATTAGCTCTGCTTTTTCTTCCTTAACACAGACAGGATGCTAATTCTGCCTTAAACCATCTTGTAGGATATTGTGAAGCTATCACATTCTGAATTCGGAATATCAAGTAAGGCCTCAACTCTCTTCTCCAAGAAAATAATTCAATTTCCCCTTCTGAATACTTCAGCAGGAGCTCACTGCTGATTCTGAAAACCCCAAGTCTCCTAAAGCTCTTGTTACTGAAATCCAGAAGCTTCTGAAGTTCTCGCTTATGTTGGATTTCTCATGAATTGGATACAATTTTCTAAACGAAATATTGCCTATTTTGATATAAAATCAGTTTGTGGGGGAACCATATATTTCATATATAACATATAAAAGACAGTATGCCTCATACATACAGGAATACAATGTATAAAGTTTGCCACATGTTGCATCTTTTGCTTTACTGTAGTTTAACAGAATCAATTAATTCAATGAGGAATGAAAGATAAATGTTAAATACATAATTTTGCCTTGCCTAAAGACCACATTCTCAGGAATCCTCAAAGAATTACATACTTTTGGTTAATACTGTGCTCCTGATTGTAGCTTTTCCTCTCCCATTGTACTAATGGCTGCTGTAAAGGTACCTCACTGATGGTAAATGATACAAAGTGGTTGATCACAGGTCCTTAAGTGATAACCCAGAGTTCAGTTACTCAGTTTCTATTTTATTTTGCACCTTGTGCCTGTCTGTTATCTTGGGGGCCATTAAATACACCTGTTGGAAACAAGAGTTACTATTAATCTGCATTAGAAAATCCTTATATCTTGAATATAAAGCTATTTGCTGTAATGAATTGCCCTTGATGGTTAAACTAGAAACATAAAGAGAATATTACTGCCACTAAAAGCAACTAAACCTAATGCCCACAATTCCACACCAACGTGAGTTAATGCACACTGATCTAGGTACAGGTGCACGCACACAGAGTACACCTGTATCAAGGCTGAAAACAACCTGGCTGTGCCAAGTGCACCCACATTTAGTTGAACTACAGCCATAAAACTGCAATTTTTCTTATTACAGCTGTGTTTTATGTGCTCAGCTAATCGCACCGACAGCTACTTGGAAAAACAAAACAGAATCCAGCATTACTGACTCCAAGTCTCTGCCTTTAACAAGGTTCTGGTGCGGATGAACACACATCCAGTGAGGAGCAAGCTCCAAAGGGTTTATCTTCCCAATTTTTGAAGAAAGAGTGAGTCATGAAAGGAAAAATTTTGTGCTCTATTCATTGCATGTCAACAAACAGTACTTGAAAGCTTGGGTTTGTATCACTCCTGTCTAATATTTTGCCTTTCCCCGCACTGACGGAGTTGCAGTAGATGATAAATAAAAGATGACAATCTTCCAAAAGCAATTCCCTACGATCAAAAGGGTTCTAACAGAGTACAATCAAGAATTTTTGTTTCTGTAAGCAAGCAATTTGTGCCTTATAGTTACATAAATCATCAAAACGAGGGCCAGAATAGCGTGAAAAACAAGTAAGTCTGCTGAGTAAGTGACTAAACTTCATTATCACAGCCATACGCACGGTTCTAAATAGACAATTTGAGATCTTGTGATTGAAAACACACCTTTACATCATCCATCATCTACTTAAAGCCTGCCACTCAGGGAAAAAACCATATCACCTCCATACAGTTAATAGAAACACCAAAGGACACAGTGAAGAGCACATCATCTGTACCCCAAGCCTGCATCAAATTCGGCTGTAATTCTGAATAATGTATAAATTAGGAATTGGGAGATTATGACCAACTGACAAAGCAAGTGCTTGGGCACTGGAGTCTCTCAGGATTGTTAAAACCAGCAGTGCCTATAAATTAAAGAAAGCCAAGGAAGGCACAATGACAAAACTGAGCAGTTTATTTCTAGAGAAATCCTAAGAATGCTGGAAAACTTTCTTCAGCTGCCATTCCTAACTCACGATATTGTGAGATGCACATTAATAGTGTACATCCTGTGGTTGTCAAACGTGAGGCAAAACAAGCAGGGTTTTAAGAACAACTTCACATTCTTACAAGAAATAAACACATAGGGAAGAGATAATCAAATAAAAATTATTTTTGTAGATAAGGCATTAGAGAATTCCGGGAAGCATGGCACAGGACAACACCTTTCACAAAAAAACCCTCACAAATTTCTGAACTCAAAGAAGAGCAGTTTCACAGGTTCAGTGCCGTCCTCAGCAGCACCCATCACTTGGGATTCACACAAAACCTGCCCTCACAGAGCAACACAACCCCAGATTTAAACCGTACTGCCAACAGGAGTTATCCCCTTCTCTCTCTGGTATCTCTGAAGATACTGATAACTGATGAACAATACTCATCTGGCTTGCCTGGAAGCCATAAGCTATGGAAAGTATCATGCAGCATGAACAGATCCACACAAAGAACCCGTTTCTCTCAAAACCCAATAAAGCAGTTTTAAGAAAAGCATAATTACAATAGAACCAAAATCAGGTGCTAGTAAGGTCCATTAAAGGACCTCAGTTAAAACAGACAAACCAGCAAAAACCCCAAACATACATAAACCCACAGATTCACTGCCAGCAAGAAACAGAAACATTTACTAAATAATCTTGCATAAAGCCTGTGGTTTTCTTTCCAAATTTTTTACGGCAAGAAAAGGCCTACAGCATTTATTTGAAATTTTATGTCACATTATAACTGTAACATTTGATCATTACCAAATAAATTATGTTAATGAATTCTCCTATATACCCTACAGCGTCCCAAGAACTGAGGGAACCCTTGGCCATGACCACTCCCCTACACACCCTTAGCAAAGTCCCAAGACTCCAACGTGGACAGAGCCCAGGCAGGTGGGAGAATTCAAATCAAGCAACAGAGAATTACATCCCTCATAACACCCAGCCCTCTTCCAGTTGGGAGCACCTCTTCCCACCTGCATTCCCTCTTGCCAGCCCCATTCTGTCGTTGTTACAGTTCATTTATTTGGCCTTCATGGCCCAACACCAAAATTTGACCCCAAGGCAGTGACAAGATGGAAAATAGGTCACAACCTCCACAAACCACTCCCTTCTCTGACACCTTCTCTCAGTACCTGATTTCCATCCTTCCTCTCTGACAGCATCTTCCCAACACCAACTGGGACAGAAATATATAAAATTTCAATTGCATGGAATGGAAAATTCATATATTTCCGATTAGGTAATCAGCAAGTGCAGAAATAAATTCCAATTTATCCAGACCTGCCTCCTGCTACCCTTCCTTTCAGAGAGTAGCACTTCCTCCTAAAACCACCCTGAGCTGGCAAGTCCCACAGACTTCTTTATTTAAGTGCTAATCAACAGAAGAAAAACTGCTAAACTGCTCCTTAGTCTGTACTACAGTAAATAAATAATTTTTAAAAATAGGAGAGAGGAACCAAGATTCCCATCTTATTGGAAACAATTCCCTATTTCATGGAATACAGCACTAAACTTATTCTTTCCTACAAGATTTGTACCTTCAGAACTCAATCCAGATGATCTTCCAGAACAAAAGCGAAGTATGTTCTGTATTTGAGATATAAATGCCTATAAAGCAGCCATACAATAGTGCAATTCAACACTGATAAAGTGAAAGAGTACGTGTAAATATTTCAGCCTGAAGTCATGAAGGCAATCACCGACAAAGCCCCACACAGCAGGCCTTCATCAGGTTGACTACAACTCCCACTTGAATTTGCAGTTTACACTCAGAGTGAGTAAAAATAATAGAGGGAGAAAAAAAGCAATTTTGTAAGCTAAACAATGGCCAAACCCTGACAATAAGTAAAAGCACACCTATTATGCAATGATGCTCTAAAACAAAGGAATTTCATCTAATAAAGTACTTGAAGAGGCTACCATTTCCCAGGCCAAACGAATACTAAGTGAAAGACCTCAGCTCCTATGTGAGAGTTCCGAAAGTCCTGCTGCATTCACAGTGACAAATGAAATTCTTTATTACTGCAGAGATGACTCATTTATGGGGAGATATCAACACCACAGGGGAAGCAGCTGTCTGATTAAACGAGTATTTGCCTATTCTTATCCATTCTCTTGGAGCCTGCTCCAGCACCCACTGAAGTGAGCCTGATCTTTGCCGTTGGATCACAGTAGGATCAGTTTATCCCTGGCCAAGACGTCCTCTCTCACTCACTGCTCCAACTCCCTCCAGCACTAAAGGACTGTCAAGGACAAAAATCCAAGCAAATAAACCCGGTGGCAGTTCTGTCAGCCAGATTGTCTACAGCCCACAGCCTCATTGATCAGCCACAGAATCATGGGATCATTTAGGATGGGAAAGATCCAACTGTTCCCCCAGCACTGCCAAGCCACCACTAAGCTGTGTTCCCAAGTGCCACATCCACATGTCTTTCAAATCCCTCCAGGGATGGTGACTCCACCACTGTCCTGGGCAGTCCATTCCAATGTCTGACAAGTCCTGCATGGCAAAACTTCGACTCTTTCTTGCTTAATCAGCAACCACCACCTGATGCAGCACTGTCTTTGCACAGCAGAAAAACAGCTATTTTTACTTTAACACCAGCACAAATATCCAAGATGAAGACACCGATGCCCTGAAACAGCACTTGGGAAGGGAAGACTTTTGTTCATTCTCTGATCCTGTTTTTCACTGACAACAGGGGTCTCCCACCCCCACAAACTCTGAGGGGAATAAAGCTCCACCAAGCTTCTGTATTAATAATCTCTTAATACAGGGAACTCTTAGTTCCTTATATTAAGAAGTAACGGAACACTATAAGCTAAAATAGGCAGCAAAACATATTGCAGATAGTCCTTTCTGAAGTGAAAAGATCACTGATTGGAAGAATCTCAACTGCTACAAATCCCTTCTGAAAGTAAAACTAGAGAAGAATATTTAGAATTTATGCTCACATGGGCTAGAAGTGCACTAGCTCCTTTGCAAGGAAGCACATCTGTTCTGCAAAAGGCATTTGGGCACCTCAAGTTCCAGGTGTTCAGAAAAACCACCTCCATTTTACCCCTCTGCTTCTGCAAATTCCTCTCCAATTATATTTGTGATTTTCCAGCACTTTCTGCTTCTCTATTTATTTTAACCACTATTTTTAGATAGATATTAAATTTATAAATAGTGTCAGAACACTAAGGCTCTCTTCGTGCCAACAACGCAGTGATGTGAACAGGATGGGTCACAGAACAGAAGGCTTACGTAAAGAACATTTTGGACCTCAAGGTACATTTGCATGACATTATTTTCCACCGTAAATAATCTCTCCTTCAATCACAGAGCTATATTACAGAAAGTGCACACATGTTTAAAAATTACATTGGAAAATATAAATCACTAAGATGGTTATGTAATAGGAGGTGAATTATCTCCTGGTTGAAATCATCTGGAAAAAATCTAAATCTCTTGAAATCATCGGCAAATCTTTCAGGGATTTCAATGAGTTTAGATTATAATATATACTGTTATAAAACCAAGTGTTCCTTCATAACCTTTAATTACGGTTCCCTATCTCTAAATTATCCTTGTCCATCTCAAACATCTCTCCCAGAAGAAGGCTGGCTCCTCTCAAGCCTTCTGCTTTTGGTATCTTTAAGTTTGCCTGCTGAGGTTGGTAAAAAAAGGATAAAATACTCCTTCCGGTGGTTTCACACTTCTGGGCCAGTGATCATTATTACAACTACGCAGAGACTACAACATAATGATGGTTTATGGCCCAAAATAATGGAATGTGTGCTGCTAAAAATCCAGCCAGATGATGTACAAAATGGCTAAACTGCAGTAAAGAGAAAACCCATGTTAATTGACCTTTTCAACCACCTGCATATTCATCAGCTGTAGCAGGACCTCGGTTCCTCCTAAGCTGCCCTCAGAGAATTTCCTTCGTCCCTCTGTTTTAATGAATTTCCAAGCACTGCTAAGAGCACACACACTAAGGTTGGTGTCAGAGCTCTGTTCCACAGCTGCAGGGACAAATCCTCCATGGAACTGGGAGGGACACGGGAGCCCCGTGTTGGCTGTGCTGGCACCTCACGCCTGCAAAGGACCATATCCCGCCTGCACTCCTGCCGGCACCGCACTGCCATCAGCAGTGCCACACTGCAGGCACAGAGAGCACCACCAAATCCTACACCAAACCAGCTAAGCACTAGGCTTCCTTAGAAATCCGGGGAAGACAGCCAAGCACGTACTTCCTTAAGCTTGGGAGAACTCGTGCTGCAATGCAGAGCTGGCTCTGGGCACAGCTATTAATTATTTCTGATTTCACTTGTTTGGGAAACCTTGTGCAGGGCCTGATCGTTCACCAGGCTAATACCCTGCACCACCTGAGGGTGCACACAGCTCTGCTGAAGCACCTACTGCTAATACCTGCATCCCAGGAAAGGAGAGGTGAGTAAATAAATAAATTACTACCAAAGGAGTGTCTGCATGGTTTGTCTACCCTTCAGACAACACTGCAGCCTTTGTGCTGTCCTCATCATAATCAAGAAAAGGGAAAAAAACACAACTTGGGGGATTTCAGGATATCCTAAAAATACCCCTGATGCAGTGGCCAGTGGCTGCAGCTGCCATTTGCCAAGCACACTCAGGCTGCACAGCACAAGACGCCGTGGCTGTGGGGGCAGTGGGGGATGGCTGGATTCTCCAACAAAACACAGCAGCAGCATGAAGAATATAGCATAGACCTCATCTAGTTGCTATGGAGTCTCCGTGCATTTCCTCAGGAAAATTTTGCTGCGATACAGCAGTTGCAACGACCAGTCAAAATAACTTTTTTTTTAATCTGTATCACTTTCTGTCTCCAGCAAATGTCATTTTGCAAAACAAATCCATGCTCATGAAAGCCACCCGGCTCTGCACACACAGCTTGCCATGGCAGTTTAAGGCTCACATCAGCATTTCAGATTTTACTCAATCCATAGTGCTAAATCATGTCACTGTTCCAAAGCGCTTTCAGAAGGTGTCTATTCATAATCTTCTCCACGAGCAAGATAAAGAGAAATAGGCATCATTTGGAAAATGACTGCTTTTTCTTTTGCTGTTACATAAAGTTTTGAGGTTTTAATTTATTTGATGCAAAAATGTTATTTCAATAACAAGGGGCAACAGCTTCACATTGACAGAGGGAAGAGCCAGACAGAGTATCAGGGAGTGACTGCTCCCTGTGAGGGTGGGGAGGCCCTGGCACAGGCTGCCCAGAGCAGCTGTGGCTGTCCCATTCCTGGAAGTGTTCAAGGCCAAGTTGGATGGGGCTCTGAGCAACCTGGTCTAGTGGAAGGTGTCCCTGCCCATAGCAGGGGGTGGGAATGAGATGAGCTTTAAGGACCCTTCCAACCCAAACCATCCTGTGATTCCATGACTCCCAACAGTAACTAAACAGAGCTAACAGTAAATCCACGGAGACCCTGTGGAAAGACTAAAACAGAGGTAACTTGCACTGTTACCTGACTTAGTTAAGTGGAACTGAGTCTCCCTGGCCTAGAAACGTGGATGGCAGCAGTGACACCTTCCCCTCAGGCAGCTCTGATGCCCAGCACCACGTTCATCAGCAAAAATAGAGAAGACTTGCTGAGCTTAACTATCCTCCATTCGCGTATGGGGGCCGGTTGGGAAATCTTAGTTACTGCCTCCTCTGGCTCCAGCAGCCAGAATAATATCAACACAATGCACGTGATTTCTTTCCTCCCTGCTGCACTGGTGCCTTTAAAAAGAAACGAAGCAGGGGAACAAGGTGGCTCAAGGGGGTCCAGGCAGTCCCCAGTAAATCATGGCCTGAGCAGCGAGGCACGAAGCGGCTTTTGCCTGCTCAAGTCTCCTGTTGCACTGTCAGCCTCTCTGGTTTTGAGCAGTGACATGTCTCTGTTAGACATCCTGGCATAGCACAGGCCAGAAAGAGTAAATAATTAAAAATAAGCTTAAATTATTAAACCTAAAACAGCTTAGAAAGGCTAGTAATCATGGTTCTGCTGGCTGAAATAATTTTCTACCAGCCTGGGGAAATAAGAGCTACACTCATTTTGGGTGAACACCACTTGTCAATGCTGCCTTATTTTACATACAGGAATAAAGAGAAGGCAGATCTAAATTACCAGGCCAAAAGAAAGCCACACCCTTCCTCAGGTCACGTACAAGAACAGCATCACATTAATACTTGCTAAATATGAAACACTGCGAGATTTTCCTGACCCAGACAATCAGTCTCACTGGGCTGTTTAAGAGCATAGGCAAACAGGGTAACTTAAATCTTGTGTTACTTCCCTCCCCTTTCTCTTTCTGCTCATTCTTATCCTATGTTCATGAGAAAGGGATTTGCTGGAGGACAAAAAGCTGACCTTAAACAGAAATGTGTACTCTGAAACCAACTTAGGCTCACTTCCCTAAAATGTCTCTTTTCCAAAGCCCGAAGGAGCTAATGAACCTGCTAGATTTTGGGGAGGTTAACATGCTAAATCCTTCATTAGCACCAACAAATTGAAGGTAATTATAGACATTTTTTTAATTGCAGCCTTTGTTTTCAGCCACTTGTAAAAGGGCAGCCAGCATTTAATCCGTACTGATCCGCACATGGAAGGTCTTAGTGTAGGAATGAGTGTTAACTTGGTTTCGAAGCAAACTCTGAAAAACTGCAAGCAAAACACTAAACCTATTTACAATAAATGGAACTTCCATAAATAATTACCAAGAGAAAACCCTCGAACAGCACCAACTCTGTGAACCACCTGAAATTCACTTAATTACATTTGTCAGATTTCAGTAATTCGTGTTATATGCTCCAATACTATAGATAAGAGTGTAACAGCGGGGAATATCTCCTTCTACCTGGACAACCCCTCATGGACTGAACAGGAAAAAAAACATTGATTTTAGCTGTCTAGGGCTAAAAGGACAGGTTGCTAACAGGCACATTCATCGTGATGTAGTTAAGTATGGAAGAGGTCATCAGACATTCAAACAGATCTACCAGCATCACGAGGGCACTAACAGAGCTGCCTGGGATTGAAGCAGAGAACAGGAATTATTTTTCACACACCTTGAAGTAGCACCTACATTCTCAAAAAGTAACCCAGAAGATGTTTTTGAAGCAGAGTCAAGTCAATAAAGCATGAAAATCCATCTGACTGCCAGCTGTAGTACTTTGCACCATCTCAGGGAACAAAGCGGTGCCTGAATGGCAACGCTCCTGCCTACCCTGCCCAGGGCCACAGTCCCTGTTCCCACCCTCTGGATGCACTACAGATTGGCAGATACGTCCACCAGGGCACGGCTCCAGCTTTCACCATTAAACTATCAGCTCGGCACTCATATGCCTCTCTCACTTCAGGTGCCAAACTTTCCCCAGGATTTCAGTGGAAAAGCCTGAGGGAGTAAATGATAGAAGCCAAATTTCAAAAACCTTGACACTTCACAGTTTAACATCTGACATCCTCATTAAACCTTTTTTTAAATTGCTTAACACAAAGCTGCCCAAACATCACATAATAGTTCTTCCAGTGGTGCAGGCAAAGTCATGAAGTTAAAGGACACAAAATACTTTACAAGGAGGTAAAGAAAACCATCCCCAATGCCAAAAAAGTTTATCAGGAACGATCTCCTATAACATGCAAATGCTCACTCTTTTTTTTTTTTTTTTAAATCACTCCTGCTAAGTTAAATTTGCAGAGACAGGATAGGTGGACAGGATGGTAGGCAGGTGCTGACCTTACTCCTCCCTCTAGGCTGCTCTTTCAAAAGCTCAGCAAAAGGCCTTTTTACTGATTAGGACAAAGCAAGAGATGGAAACTTGGGCATTTTTGGACACCCTGATAATTCTACGGAAACAATCACATACAGAGTTAATCCAGACACAAAATCCAAAGTGTCTGCCATGACACTGGATTGCACCCAGCAAGCTTTACAATGCAAAGGGATTTAGCATTCCAGGAACATATTTTCCTCCCCCTGCATCCCATGCCTCACATAATAGTGCCGACAGACCCTGCTAACCTTTTCTCCAGTATTCCAGATGTGGATTAGTTCAACTTAAACTTGTGAAGAGGCATAGTCACCCACAATACCAAAACCACATGGAAATAAACGATCTGTGTTTCAAAATACTACTTACATGTGATTTATTAAGAGCAAATAAATCTTGTATTTCAAAAACTATCATGGAAATTAACTTAAATACCACATATAAACCAAGGAATGATTACATAACAATATAAAGGGGAGCAAATTTAAACCTGAAAACTGCTCCTTTCCCATCAGAAGCAAGGAAATTGGAGATCATCAATCTTGCTTCATTTCAGAACACTGCCTATTTGTGCCCATGCACATCACACCCCTCAAACAGGACACGAAGAAAACGAAGCAGCAGTCTCAATCTATTCTGAAGTGTAATGTCATACAAAGAAGCTCCATTTCACAAGGAAGCAAACTACTGAGGTATTGTTTTCATGCCCAGAAATAGCTCCATTAGGAAAACATAAGCTTGAGATGCAGAAGGAAAATGCTCAAAGGGCATCAGGAATAGGCACCTCCTACGCAAACACTCCATTACAAAACACCAAAAAGTTTTTTTCATGGCTGGAGAGGCATTTGAAACATCGAGAAAGTCTAGTGAATCACAGAGACGTTTGCCAAGGCAATGAACACAACACTGAACAGACAAGACACATTCAGTGCTAAGGAAAGAACAGAAGGTTAAAGCTGCAATGAACCTTGAAAGCTTCAGTATACAGAGGTCAAGCAGTGAGAGACTCTTTCCCTTCCTTATCCTGATACCAACTCCACAGGGATCCTGCAGCAGGTTCACACCAGGTGAGATAGCGGCTGGCATCCATGAACCAACACAGGAGTGACCAAGAGCAAAGAACTGCATCTCTCTGTGACTTCCTCCTCCTCAGGATGCCTTCTAGCATACCCAAGCACTCCTTAGTTCCTCCATGTCCTCCTTCCTCACTGAACTCTGGCCCTTTCCAAAGGGATGAACTCCAGGGCTGCCAGCCTCATTGCAGAGCCAATGTACCCAATGACAAACACCCACCCTCCCTGCCAAAGATGTGCCTGAAATTCAAATGGGCCTGGAGCTAAGACAAACCTGACAACATTTTCTATAATGTGAGAAGTCTTTCATTGTTTTCTTTTGTGAAAAAGGAGATGGTAATGTGAAACAAGGTCTGCTGTAGAGGTAAAACAAAGCAAATTCATTCTGTGTCTCCTGCAGCTCTATAATGGAAGCCACTTACTGTATGTTGACTCATCCCCACACACACCGGAATTCTGCTGACAGCAGAATCCCTCCATTCTTGTCTTTCTGCAGGTATTGCCCAGCAATAGTTCTGTGTGAGCTTCAGCAGTGCTTACGGTGTCAAGGGAAGGACAAAATTCATCTGGTGTTATGTTATTGGTTCTCAATCAGGGTCAGCAAACGGCGATAATTATTCCAGATGCTGTGGAACATTTTACGCTAAGAATGCTGAACCCATGAATCTGGCCTTCAAAAAGGTACAAAACTTTTTAAAACCTTTTTAAAATACTAAATGCTAAATAAATACCCAACCACTGCTAGTAGAGACCAGATGTCAAACTCCATCCTCATGACTGATGGCAAAATGGTAACAGCCATCAGCTTACCACACGCATAACATTCAAAAACCAGTTTTATTTGGCAGCAGAATCCATTTTTAATAACAGATTTTTTTCTTTGGGCTTTTATTTTATGTGGGGTTTCAAAAATCTTTTCAACACTCGTCACATGCAGAGACAGGAAGCTGTGTTTGCTTTGAGAAGCACTTTAGACAGGGAGAAGCAAGTGTGTGTTACACAGGGCCAGGGGCTAGGCAGCTGGATCCCCAGGCTGTAATTCCAGCTTTGCTGCCGACTCAGTGAGTGACCGTCACGGAATCACCCCAGTTCCCGCGCCTCACTCTGCAAAGGGCGAGCCACAGGCAGCTCTCTCCAAAGACACCGAGAGGCAAGCAGAGCTGGGCCTTATGTATCGTGAATTTAGGTAAAATGGAATTAGTCATGCCTAAATTTCAACAAAATCTATATATCTGAAGCGGCTTGCCTCCTGTGTTAGTACCCGGATTTTAAAGCTCTTGACCCATTGGGGTATCCACACAACTATTCAGAAGGCTGGGGGGCTGTTGACATACACGTGTTTGCACCAGTACCCTTTTTTCCACATTGCAAGGAAAGGTTACACCTGCATAAAAGGGAAAATTTCCAACTTGGATGCAAGATAAGCAGACCTGCCTCTTGTCAGCTGGTTTTTAAACTCAACTGAGTCAATCTCAAAAAGAATGCAGGAGAGGGTCTTCAGCCTGCAAACTCTTTTTCCCAGTTTTTCAGAGTGGAATAATTCTCTTCATCTTTAAAGAACCACTAAGAATGGCCAAAAGACAATGTGAGCAGCTCGCTGCTGCTGGGCCTGCTTGCAGCTCTGCTGCTGGCCAGGGGGCTGTGAGGGCCCGGGGCTACGTCAGGCAGCAGCCGTGGTGACATCTCAGAACATTCTGGTCCTACCCCAGCAGCACAGAGGCTGCAGCCACAGTTTGCAGAGCTGCTGCCCAGACGGGTGACGGTCACATGGCAAAACATTCAAGAGGCAGAGCCATGATGAGCCCACGCCCTGCAGCATCCCTGGGAGCTTGAATAAGGGTGGGATGGTCCTAACAGATGCCCAGCATCCTGGCAGATTGGGAGAGCTAAAGCCATGACCCTTCATTTATCCTCTTTTGCATAATCAGGATGCTCCAGGGACACAGGAAAAGTTTCTATGGCAAGGCCAAATGAGCACTTCATGCACTCGGCACGTACTGGTGCATGGCATGTATCCAAATGAGGGCTGGGAAAGCCAGTCCATGACACCTGACATTCCCCCACTCTAACGATCCTTCCACAAACAAAATAGATCTCCATTGTTGGGAAAATCCACTCACGGCAGTGTAAGACCTTTCAAACAAATCACAAAGCTGGAACCAAATTCCCCCTATGCAGAAAGACTAAGTGCTGAGAGCAATCAAAAAAATATTCATTTGCATTTTGCCTCTCACTGTCCTGCACACCTAATTTGTTCCTAGCCTCCATTTTCCGAGAAAGTCAACAAAAACTGGGAGGGCCCCTACTAGGAGATAATCCCATTTCACAGTAAAACCATCTATTGCTCTTCAGGAATTAAAGTGACAGACACATAAATATCTCACAGATACGTATCTCACTTAAATTGATGACTAAATAACAATACTGTATGTACCATACGGTCTGTATTTGGGTTGTTCTGTGTATATGGTGGGGGTGCACACATACCCACATATCTGATCTGCTCTGCACCCCGCATCCTGCACAGCACCAGCACGGATAGGTACAGACATAAACAGCTCATCCCTGTGCTGCTGGGTGTCTCCTGCGGCAGGAGCAGGACGGAAGAGCCCAGCCTGACCCACCCCCAAGCATCTGACTGAAGGCAAGTTTAGGGTGCAGGCAGGCACTTGTTTATGTAACAGCAAGGTACAGCCGCAGTAGAAGGGAGCCAGGAGCAGGGGCTGAATATTAAGAAGGAGGAAATGCACACAACACTGAAGTGTTCTCTGTATTTTCTAAGCAAAGCCCACTGACGGTCCCTGGATCCAAAAATCTGATTAGGAGCCTGCATCACCACACATGATTACTAACACAAATACTGCCTGCGCCTGCCTGCTTGCAGTCAGGGATATGCAGCACTCTGGGAAAAGAGAGAGCAGAAGGGGCAGTATTAATTCTATCCAGCTTTAATTAAAGTAGGCATCTGAATCAAACATGTTGAGGAAATAGGATTTGTGAAAATCGGGAAAAACAACACACGCTGTAATGAAATAACTGAGGTGGGTGCTGGGCAGATAGGAAAAAAAGCCCTTCCAGCAAGGACATACACACATTAAGTACATTTTTTTTAAAAGGGTCGTTTTGCAGAGGATTCTACAATCAAAAATGCAATCACAAAAACTACCTTATGCTGCAGTGTCCCATTTAAGGGATTAGGAGAGTAATCACAATCTGCCCCAAGCAGCCCTGCCCAGCATTCAGGCACTGCATACACTAGAAATGTCATTCCTGTTTTTGATAAAGAGAATTTGGATGTGACATAATGAACTCCGCAAAGCGAGCCTTTTAGAAGTCATGGAGATCACACCCAGACTTCCCAAAGGCATCAAACAGCCTCGGTCATTTTATTTAAGCCATGCAGTTCAGAATATAAAAATCCCTAAGACTGAATGCAAAACAAATTCAAAACTGCCCAGGTATGCCAAGGGAGCAGATGGCTTCTGAATTCTAGAGATCTGCAAATTCAAACATTACATGGCTGAATTCTGGGCTTTTCTTTTTACAGAGATCTGTGTTTATATGCAATGTAGCATGTTGTGTCTCTTGATATTTTCCCTTCCAGAGAAATTTATAAAGACTGGATAAAAACATGGTGTCAGGGAATGAGTTAATGCATATCACAAGCTAGAGAACCCAGACACGGGAGGAAAGAAACAGCAGTGAGGAGGCAAGAGCACAGGCACTCCCGATGTATCACAGTCCTAAAGCTAAGATTAACAGAACCTTCATTTTAGTATTTTCTCCACTACTGTATTTTTGGTATCCTTGGAAACTATAGAATGATCTGGCAAACAAGTAATCTCTATTGAATTTTTTATTCTTTATTTTTTTATCCTAAGACAATGAGAGTTGTCATTCCCTCTTTCTAACACAGAAGGAAAACAACAGATAATTATAAATTAGGAGAAACCTCCCCAAAATGTGAACCATCTAAAGAGATATGCCTTAAGAGAACTAGAAATTGCCATCACTAACAGAAGCAAACCCGACAGATTGCAGACTTGTGTGCCAGGCCCTACCTAGACAAATACACCTGCAGTGTGCAGTGTAAATACACTGAATCACGGCGGCAAGCCCAGAATCCCTTTAACGACACCCAAAAACTGCAACACAGCTCAGCGGATGCTCCCAGCACCCCAAGGCAGGTCCTACATGCAGCACTGAGCACTGCTGGGGAGGTGGGAAGTAGAACTAAAAATGGGAAATGGGGGAGGAAATGCTGTTGTGAAGTAGAGAAATGCACCTTCACACTGCAAAGCACAAGCACAGCCACCTCCCTCCCTGACAACTTCTACAGATCATCTAGAGGCTTGGAACACCTTGCTGGGAACGATGGCAGGTAGCTCCAGGCCTTTTGGGATGAAGGGAAAGCAGCAATACCAGCATGCCATCTTAATGTGCATGATCTCTGTGTGGCTGTGGGCTGCCATGGCTGGCAGCACTTGAATCTCACTGCAGATAGGCTAAAATCCACACCAGGGCTCAGAGGGGATGGGAAGGGATGCAAAAGGAAAACGTGATAGGAAAGGTTTGGAAAATGAAAGGGAGAGCAGTGCACATGGCAGTGAACACCTGTGAAGTGCTGCACAGGCAGAGGAAGGGTTGGGGGGAAGGGGAGAAGGGGGCTGGCTTCCCCCTCATACCTTGCGTTTCCGATCGGCCCTGGAGATTTTCCGCTGCCTTTTCCTTTCCTTCTCAAGGTTTCTCTCCCTCTCTTCAATTTCAGACTCTCGAACTTTTTTAATGGAAGCGGCTGCGTGAGCCATTTTGGCGAGGAAAACACCAGCTCCAAGGAAGCCGTTCCCACCACACGCGGATATCCAGGTGATTTATTTTTTCCGCAAGGGCACTGGCTGCAAGCCAGAAGTTCACGGCGTAATCCCCTCTTCCTCCTCCGGCACCCCAGGAAAGGTCACGGCTCTGCCCCAGCCCCTGCAGCACCCATAGCTCGGGAGCAGGAGAGCCGCGTCCACGCACGCAGCGTGCCAAAGTGCCCGCAGCCACACGCGCGCGGGCAGGGAGCAGCCGGAAAATGCCTCCTAGCAGGCTGGAAGCCCTTCAGCTTGGCTGTGGCTGCAAGAGAAGGCGGGCTTCAGACTCAGCTGGGAAGGAGGGAAAAAAACCCGGGGAGGGGAAAAAAAAGGAAAAGAAAAATCGGCCTTTAAATACACATCACCAAATTGGGAAGGTCTTTCGGGATTCCTCCAGAGAGGCTGCGTCTTCTGGCTGTGAGGAGGGCTCCACTTCAGCATCCCCAGCAAGTGGGGGAGGGGGCAGCTCCCGTCAGCTTCTCACATCGCCTTTACGCAGGGTGAGAAGAAAATGGTGCAGTCTGACTTACTGACTTGCTGCTGCTGCCACCGGCTGTGCCGGAGCCCGGCACACGCCTTCCTGCTCCTCTCTCCTCCTCACGATCTTCCCCCACTGCCGAGGCGGTCCATAGGAAGCCGGGAGGAAAATGCGCGGGGCTGGGAGAGCCCAAGCTCAGCCCGCTCACCTGCAGGCAGCAGGAGAGACGCCTGGAAAGGGCTGGCAATGCTCAAGTCCTCATTGTGCCTCTCTGCAGCCACGTGAGGCTGCACCAGGAGAGCTGCATTCAGCAGCGAACCGAACGCAGCGAGGAGGGACAGCACAGAGCACGCAGCGCAATCCGGGCTCAGCCTGCCCCGCTCAGCTCGACCCAACCCCACCCAAGTAAAAATAATATCACCAAGGGTGCTGCTTGTTATTATTCAACCCCAAAAGCTGCTTTCAGGCACTTCCTAAGACAACTTCTGAAGGCCTGCCTTGAAGATAGACAGCGCTTATAGCTGAGGACCAACAGCGACCAAAAGAGACAGTGACAGTACATTGCTACTTAGTCCCCCCCACTCCCCAAATATCATTTGGGTTTGGAACACTAATTACTAGCGTTAATATCAGAGAGGCATGGGTCTGTCATTTCCTCATTGCTTATCCCCCCCCGCTAAACCAGCACATCAAAGTTCTACTCCCGCCTCCCTGGGTAACTCTTATCACTATTAGCATCAAGCTTTTATTCACCAAAACAGGACACGGGCAGATCAAAAGAGCCTTTGCAATAGTTGCTAGCAGACAACTGATCCCATTTCAGCCCCCTCCAACACCACTGCTCCGGTCTCTTCAGGCAGGTGTGGAGGGATAGGCAGGATGTGACTCCCCAAGTGCAGCAGAGCTGTCTGCATCCCTGGCTTAGTCACAGGGACGTGGCAGCTCACTGACAGCAGCGCTGAACCCCATGAAACAAGTCCCTGAGCCAGATTTCCCTCTGCAATATATTCCCTGACTTCAGGGAATTGTACTGAACGGTCCCTAGAGCCAAGCAACAAGAATTTCTCTGTAACACAGCCCCAACCACGTGAGTGACAGATGTCCTGAGAGCTCTTCAAGTGACAGCAGCTCAAATCAGCCCAAATTCCCCCCTCACGTAACTGTGGTACCCACACAACTCGGTGGCATCCGGTTCAAGTGAGCCAGGACCATTTACTGTCACCATGGAACTAATCTTCATTGATGACTTCTGTTGTTACTGTAAGGTTTCACTCGGAGAATATCATGGACCAAGTTTTCACAAAGGACTATACATGAAAACAATGAAGTACTACAAAAGCATCTTTAAAACAGGGATCTATTTTGTGTTTGAGCCAGGGATCTGTGCATTCAATCAAAAACCCATTTCCCTAGTGGAAGGAGGCATGGGAAGTAGCAGGGCAGGGAGTGCCAGCCAAGCTTTTTCTGGCTCCTCTGTTCATACAGGCTTTCTCCCACTTGTTCCCATTTGTGAAAAACTAGGCTACACAAAGCTAATGGCTAAAACACAAGTGGCTGCAGCAACAGCCACCAGAAAAGCAAGACAGGTGGAAGCAGCCATAGGAATAAAACAGAGGGGGAAATTGGAACCCTTTATAGGACTCTGGCAGGTCTTGTCTTCTCAACATTGTATGAACCTCACAGGTAGCATCACTTGTAAACCAAAAATTAACAGCTGGTAGTCTAGATCTGAACTTTCCTGATATCTTTCCAACCTTTTCATGGGATCTTAAACAAGAAGTTAAAAAAAGAGACCAAATCACAAGCCACCACACTTCAAAATCCCAGTCCTAGGATTTCCCTAAATCATGGTTCAAGGTATGTAAGCCACTAAATGCTTAAATCCTGCTACGTGGTTCATACAGTAGGGTTTGATACACAGAAGGGTTTATGGCAATCATAATTATTAAACCATTTGTCATTTTTTGATGATTGATACATGCAGGCTCATCACCTCAGTATCAAATAATTATTCTTTCAGAAAACTTGCCTAAAAGTTAACCGAGGACTTGATGTACTTTCTAATCCAGGCTACCAGGGAGAAAAACATCAGACATTGGAACTGAACAAGTGAAGTTCAAGTTGGTGCCAAGTAAAATAATATGATTATAGGATTACTGGTAAAGAAGAACTTCAGGCCAGCTCTATGAGTTCACTGTTATATTCCACAAACATTTTCTCCCTAACCTCAAAGAGATGTAAAAATATTTCATCATTGAGGGGGGGAAGTGACTTTCAATAGATTATTTTGGAAAGAACATATCTCGTCTGGGGAGAAGAACATAAAGTATGTATCAATATTTGACACAGCTTATGTCCCTGCAGGAAACAAGTGTTCTAAGACAGATTTTCCTAAAAAAAGTAGAAAAAGGCTTGTCATCGCATTGCATACACAGATCCTAACAAAAAGAAATCCTTCTGCAGACAGCAGTCTGAAGATTACATTTTCAAGTAAAAATGGAGACTGAGCAATTTACCCCTAAACATAGAAAACGTACTGTGGAGGTGCTACATGAGAAAAGCAGAATATACAGCGATGCCGCCACAAACGGTGTGTGGGAGGGGAGTGGGAGAGTGGGCAGATGCACAATAACAGAAGAAGAACACAGTTCCAGAAAAAGGGTGGGTTTTCTCTGAAAAGCATGTGTCATCCTCAGCTCGGAATGTAGAAATACAGAACTCGTGAGATTCAACAAATTCCCATTTGGGATAATTAAGCTTATAAGGCTTCAACCTGTACAGAGGCCTGCGTGATCTGTGAACAGACCCCGAGAGAGATCCAGAGGGGGGGATGCTTAACTGGGGTTCCAGTTCCTGTCTGCCTGGGCACAACCTGGCATAAAGCATCAGCTTCCTGACCTGATCTGCTGATTTCACAGTCTCCAGGTTATGTTCTCTGACCTGCCCCAGCAGCTGAGACAATCAGCTCCGGCACTGCAGTGCTGCAATGGCCACAGCTATGACCAGCATCAGGCTTTACCTGCCAGCTTTCAGGTAGGCAGACTTGATTTGCTGAGCAAATCAGCATTTGCAGACCGTAAAAACCTAGTGGGGGAAACCCAACAGTAATTAAGTACAAGAGGAGAGGATGTAAACAAGTGATTGCCTTCCCTGAAGCATATCCACTAACAGGGGTCCAGCTCACAAAAATGAGCTTCTCTCCACATAAATCATGTGGGCAGTGCAAAAGCAAAGTTAAAACCAAGCCTAGAAACCACGCCGAGGAAGCGTGACTCAAATCTGTTCCCAAAGGTACAAAAAAAAGGCAGGCATTGATGGAGTGGGGAAAGCCTTTGATGCGTCATAGCCAGAATGGAGACTCTCATTTTCAGTTCTAAGCTCCGGTACATTCAGGAAACTGCCTGGAAGCCAAAACCAGTTTCAAACAGCTAAAAATGGGAAAGGGCTGTTCTAGGCAATAGTGTGGCAAGGACAAAAACTGAACAACTTAGGATTTTGTCTACTGTTGTGGAAAACCTTTCTGGACAAGGCAGATTACAATTGCGTATGGGAATTAGGCTCCCTCCAAAGCGATGCCCTGCCTAACTTGCACACAATAATCCACAGGTGCATCCACAAGACACTCTGCAAATCTACAACAACCATTATCTCTGTCCCTATGAATTGTGCACTGATTTAAACTTCTGCTCCTTACTGAGAGGCAGGACAGGTTAGGCCAGGCTTGGAGGTGGCACACAGCCATGAGTGGCCTGGAAAACAGAGAGCCCTGGCTCACTGAATTAGCTCACCTCCACCCACAAGCACGGACACTGACCTCTCCTCTGCTGCTATTCCAGCCAGGCCAAATGGCAGAGGTGGGCAGCCTTCTCCCTCTGCTCAGGAAGCTCTTCCCCGAGCACCTCCCTCTTGAGGGATACGGATGGAGGTGATGGAATTGTTTTGATAGGCATAAAAACACTTGGAATTGCAGGGCAGAGTAACAACGTACTTAATGCAACTATTTAAGAGTATTCAGAGGGATTGTGTGTATCAGCATATCCAGCCAGTTCAGTACCTACAGAACTATGAATTCCTAGAAAAGCAGCAAAATAATCCTTGCAGAAAGTAAAAGCACAGCGCTAACTATGGAAGCATAGGTACAGCTACAAATGGCCTCCTGTCTCACTCATTGCTTCATCCACACCCTTAGTTACCAACCACACACTAGTAATGCTATAGGTACGTAATTCTAAAGGTATTGTAACTCTGGAAGTGAGTTAGCAACCACATATCCATGCTGTATAGGTTTCACTTTATATTTCCTGAGAGAAAAGATATTAAGGTTAAAAGCAAAGCTCTACACTCTCCCATTCTTATTTTACTGAATATGCAAAGACAGTATGTTCCTCAAAATTCCGTGCTGGAAATTAGTGTCACTGAGCTGGAACTGAGAAGATGATACATAAAACTATGTCCTGCCTTTTTCTGTACCTTGACTATATCTATTTTATTAATCGAAAAGCAAGCAATAGCAAAGAAACGAAAAAAGGTAAGTTGAAGTACAGATGGACCTAAATCACACGAATCACACCAGTTTTAACATCTTTTCTGTTACACCACTTGGGTATAAATCAGAGCACTGACACCTTTAGTGGTCAGCACCAAGAACATACCACAGACGATACAGTAATATTTCAAATACCAGCCCCCCCCCCCACACAGTGAGTTTCTGCCTTGAAGGTGTACAGCTCAACATTGACAAACTTTAAATGCAATTAAAAATTAACCCAGCGGAAAAAATACATGCTGCCTAGCTACCTTCACCTTGGGAGTTACTGAAAATAGTAATCTGCTCTTATAAAATTATTTTTCCTATATTGTGGATGAAGAAAATGAGATACGTTCCTAGTAACACAAAAACAGTCACTGTGGGATGAGACCAAAGTCTTCTGGCTCCAACAGTGGTCAAATTGGGTATCTAACAAAGGGTAGAAAAGGACAAACATGGATGATAATTTCAAGTACTCCCGCAGCTGCTGGTTCTTTCAGACTGCTGGGCATCTGTGCCAGGCATTTCCAGTTGCACAGCCATCCCCACCAGCTGTTTTCCATGAACTTGTGCAGCCTCTCTCTGAACCGTCCTGAATTTTCAGCATCCACAACATAGGAAAGCTGAGTTCTACAGCTCAACTACTCATCCAAAGTGCCACTGTCACAGGTGACTGCTTACAGACCAGTAAGGAGCCAAGATAAGATAACTGCCATTATAGAACCATGAAAATCCTTGCAGTCAGCCTTTGCTGCCACCCAAGCTGTGCCATGGCAAAGAAAGGCTTCGCACACACCAACAACTTCCTGACCACCAAGAAAAGTATGTAGAAAGGCCTTTCAGAGACTGATGTCTCCAGTTTAAAGAAATACCCCAATTATGAGGTAGAGGCATCCCAGCTGCATCCAAGTTAGCAATTTAAGAAGCCTATTTGTTTCATCAGAATCCTAAATAAACTAGAGACAGGTATTTCTCACAAGAGTGCCCATCCGGTGGTTTTCCAATGACCACTAAGCTGCATTAACTCCAAATATTGCTCCGTTTGTATTTGTTTTCATATTGGCTGAAAATATTGATGTCACGTTCTATTTGAACTAAGTCAAACAGGGCCTCTTGCAATAACTCACTAAGGGCAACAGCAGACATTTTTTTGATTTTAATGGGTTTGGGAACAGGACCTTGACTATTTAATTCAACATTGCAATGTGCCTTCTCATCTTCCTTCCTGCCCTACCTGCTTTCACCTTTGATTATCTGTGTTTGGTTCAGACCTTGTGAGGGCAGAAGCTGCTGTTAACACAAAGATGGGTCCAAGGGACCACCCTGAAGGTGCTTAAGGGCTGCCAGCTCTGATTCCCAAAGTGAACACTGTGTTCCCCAGGCTCACTCCTCGCATGCCCTCACCCCTCATTTACAGTGCTGGATCTGCTGAAAAGGGGCAGGGCTCTACCTTCAGCAGGGACAGCCTCCCAGCCTGGTGCGTGCTCCACTCACAACACCAGGGAGGTGACCTGCAGCCAGGAGCAGGGGAGCTTGCTGGGGTCTGCATTCACCCTGCTGCTCCCCCAGAACCACCCAGAGTGCCACAGACAAGTGCTCCAACAGCCTGAGGGAAGGAATGCTCCTTCTCTAATCAAACATCCTGAGACAGGACATACTTCAAGCTTAAGGGTAATTATCTGGGAGAAAGTCACAAAAAGCAAGTTGCACGCTGAAAGATACCTGCATATATTTCACTTGTGTCCCTAATGGATCAATCCAACCACTTGCAATTTAAAAGTTCTATTACTTGTTTTCCCAAAAACAAGGGGAATTATTGCCAACGACCAGCCGGAGGAGTGAAAAGGAGGGCTCTTCATTCTAACCCCACCTACCTGATGTAGTAGCTCAAACCATTCAGAAATTATGCTGTTACAATAATGTGGCTGGACTACAGTGCTGTATGTAGTTTAAACAGTTTACCAGAAACATCTGTTGATCTGGAAACAGAATTCTGCTCCCTGAAAGCCAAGACAGTGATGTAAATAAAAATAATTCCACCAATTATAATGATATGAAAAATAGTTAGGCCAGGGCAACAAGAGCTTATAACAGGAAAACTGACTTGTTTGCCACTGGAAGCCTTAAGCCGGTGTGACCCACATCTCAGCCACTTTAAATCCTTTCAGTTGCAACCTCGCTGCTGCACATAATCAGCTCTGCTTAAGCACCCTCGCTGTTCAGTGTAGAAGTGTGCCTGCACTTCAGTGTTGGACCAGGTCACATGGGTGCATGTTTGAATGGGCTCTACCTCAAATTCAAAGGTTACCTGTCCATAGTGATCAAAAAAAAAAAAAAAAAAGACTTGACTGATTGCCACTTACACAATTATTATTTTATATGTATGCATATGGATTTCTCCACTACTTCTAACAAGAGAAGACCTGTCTGACACTTGCTTATAAAAACAGAAGATAACGTTCCAAACTAATGATTCTCAAAAGCTCTCAGATATTATTTTTAGATACGCCCCAAATTAACAACCATAGCACATGAACACATTAGCATATACAGCATTTTTTCTAAGCTAGATGTTTTTCACCTTTGCCTCACCATGGAATGAGGGTGAGATTCCTTTACTTTTGGAGTCTCTTCCCCCACTAAATAACTTCAGTGGTCCCAATGTGTGACCAAACCAATACAGACATAGCATTACTGCCTAAAGAATACTGAATTCCATATACACAGCCAAACGGTGCCTTTGGCAGACATTACTTCGGAAAGGACAGCAAAAGAACGTACGGAATTTGCTACAGAGTGAATCCCGAGGCTGAGCGCTTTCCGGTCCCCTCGGGCACCCTCGGCAGAGGTGTCTCTGTGGCTGTGGCGCAGCACCCTGGAGAGAGCCCAGCACCCTGGAGAGCGCCTGGGGCGGGGACGCACCGCGGCGGGGAGGGGAAACACCAGAAACGCAACACCGAGGGGTCGGGAGCCGCTGGGGGCACGTCCTGGTCCCCCTCTGCACCCACTGAAAAGTCAAGTTTCAAAACCTAAGAAAGGCAGATGTGCTTCCTGTAGCACAGGCTTGTTTCTGCTGGAAACATGGAGGCAAACGAAGCACGGCCAGCCTTGTGCTTCCCACCAGCAGGGCCTGGGGAATGGATGGCAAACGATCCCCCTCTCCTGGTCAAGTAATGCCAAAGCAGCCTTAGAGTCACATTTTATAGAACCGCACAACGATTTGTGCTGGAGGCCCCATACAGCTCATCCAGTCCCACCCCCTGCCATGGGCAGGGACACCTTCCACGATCCCAGCCCCTCCAACTATCCCCGTCCAACTCGGCCTTGGACACTCGCAGGGATGGGGCAGCCACAGCTTCTCTGGGCAGCCTGTGCCAGGGCCTCCCCACCCCCACAGGGGAGAATTTCTTCTTAATATCTGGTCCGAAACTACCCTTTTCTCAGTTTAAAGCCATTACCCCTTATTCTAGCCCTACATGCCCCTCTCCAAAGTCCAGCTCTCCTGTAGCCCCTTTAGGCTGAACACCCCCAGCCCTCCCAGCCTGGCTCCATAGCAGCGCTGCTCCATCACTGAGCATCTTCATGGCCTCCCTCTGGGCCTGCTCCAACAGG
>VZRR01012275.1:38263-49423 GCA_013398015.1 Oreocharis arfaki
CAGGGTACTGCTGAAGGGCCCTGCCTCCCTCCTGAGCTTCTGCTGGTCTTGGATCAATCATCTACTCTTCAGTAAGCACCTGCCAGGCAACCTTTTAAAAGCACTTCATAACCTAATACAAATATCTTTTCCAAGTAATATCAATTTTAAAAGTCATTTTTGAGTCAACTAAATACATAGATTCCTCAGAAATCACAGAGGATGTAGTTTTTTGTCCTTCCATCACTTAAAAATGTAACGCAAATCTCAGTTTCAAATAGTAGCTTTCCCCTTGTCCTTCCTAGAAGCAATACTGTAGTGTGATTTTTATGTGTTGGCTTCCAAGCCTGTGGACTGTATACTGAAAAACTCCTCAAAGACACACACACAGAAAAGGTATATTTGATGCACAGCATTTTCTTTCATTGTGAACTCCTCAGGTAAAAGAGCTTGTCCATACCACTATACCTTCACTTATGTGAAACAAAGCATTCCCCAGAATCAAGAGATACATCTGACACATAGAGAAGAATATATTATCACGAATCTGTTCCTGAAGTGCCTTCAATTTCCATTAATTCCTGTGGAAGATGAGGATGAAGAGTATGTTTTTTCATACAACTAACAGGAATGCCTCCCAATTCATAGAATAGAGGCAGTGCTCTGTCTAGATTAATCACCTTCACTTTAAAAGCAGTATCTTTCTAACAAGAATGATTTCTGAAAAACACTTTGTGACTTACTGGGAGCCTTGGGAATAAAGACCTCACAGAAAGGGAGCTGTCTGAATCACTTCCCCAAACAACCTTTTGCTATTATGGAGACGTGAAAATGCACTGCAGAGACCATTACCAAAAACACCTCCTTGTAAAAGCATCCTGTAATCTGACAGGCCTGATGAAACTGGGAGCGTGACTGGAATTCAGCTCTCATGCCTTCACTATCCCTACAATCCTCAGTAATTTAACATTTCGTCAAGACAACAGCATTAAAAGTGATGAATAAAGACTATGGCAATTCATCCATTTCCTCATCCTTACTCTCAAAGCCACAAAAGGGATGCTCTCACAAAAGGGAAATCAGACATTTGGCTGACCAGGGTTAAACTGATTGTAAACTGAGGTGGGCATGGACTGGAAATATTTCTGCACTAATCTAAGCAAAGCCGGCCCTCAGCTGCCAGAAGGCCAGAGGTTCAGATCTGAGCTGCATGTATCATTTGAACATAACTGGCAAAAGGGCAGACGATTCATTCACAGGGGTTAACGCTGAGCTCTGCATTGGAAAGGGATCAAGGCAGCAAGTAGAGACTTAATGTTACAAAGACGGACAAAAAGAACTGTAAATGTCTCGGTCTGGACCAAAGCCATACTTCATCTCGGGCTTTTCCTCAGTTTATCATCCTCAAGCTCTTGCAAAGAGCAAAACAAGCTTGTATCTCCCCAACAGGCAGCACTGGATTACAACAGCATTTGAATTCCACCCTGCCCACTTGACACTCCTGGAGAACCTGTGAGCAGAGTGCGTAACAGAGGTAATCCTCCCTCCCGGCTCACAGAGCTGCCAGACTGGGAATTCCTTTCAAGGCAAGTTGATAGCACAGTCACATAGGCCGAGTTTCACCGCAGGAGTTAACTGGCCTGTATGGAAAACACAGAAGCGGGACTTTCCTGTGAGAGGTAAATGAAGACAAACACTAGCTAACATTTAACACATCACCAGGGATGTGAGAAACCTAGATTTGAAATCCCAGGTGTCCTATCACCTCAATGAATTAATGGCCCAATTAAAACACTTATTTATATAAAGTAGAACAGCTCCCAAAAAAGAAGGAACAGACTAGTCAGGCATTAATATATTTATTTGGGACTTCAGAAACCTCTCTGAATCCAAAATCTCCAGGTAAAGCCACAACCACCAGTCTTTTGACAGAGATTTGACACCGTGCAACGGAGCAGGCTGTCAGAGTATCGAGTCAGCCAACACACCCATGTGGCAGAACACGCTGCTCAGGTATAAAAGCAGGAAAGGCACCTCAGCACTTTGCGCCCCATCTTTCAGCTGGGTTAATTTGTAGCCTTGTGCTCTCATGCTTATCTGGTCTTTGTTGGTGCTGGCTTGAAGGTCACTGCATTGCCCACCGTTCTATAATGCAGAGATATCATGAGATATCATCTTTTCCATACTGAAGGGAAATATTTGCAAACTTTTCAAAATCCTAAAGAGAGCAATGCAATGCCAAGGATTCACCTCTCTGTCTGAGCCAGCAGACAGGATTTGCCAGTCCCTTCCCCTCCTTTAGGCATTCTCTCTCTTCCTTGACGACACAAGGATGCACAGCAAAGGGCTATCCAAATAAGAATCAGTCTTTAATTCAGCATCTGAGGAGAGGGAAGGAGTGCCAGAGAGGAACCAATACGTTTTGTAACACCATAGCATCTCCTGCACTGCTGAGGAGTGCAGAGGAGCCAGGAGTGAAGGAGCAAAGCTGAGCCTGGGGAGGGGAAAGAAAGGTTTGCTTAATGCTTGGGGGGTTGTTTTCCCACTAACAAATGATGTTTTCCACGAGTGTATTGGCAACGCTGCTGCTGAGCACCACACGGTGGCACTCCAGCCCTGTCTGTCCCCAGCAGCCTCAGCTCCACCTAGTCAGAGGAAAAGCAGGCACCTGCTCTCCGGGTACCAACACTTCACTCTGCCTTGAACTATGTTCTCAGGCTTTGATACAGTTAATACTGTCTAATACCTTCATGCAGTGTAGAGGAATAAAAAGTTGTCCACTGGATAACTGGTTTTTACTCCTTGAAATAAAAAGTAAACTGCTTTTCCACTAATTTTAAACTTCTCTTGGGAAAGGTCCTCTCCACGTTGTCTGTTCCAGGACAGTGAAATAGCAATTCTGCTGGCCTGAAGCACTGCTGCATCTGCTGATTCTCTTCCTCTCCGACCATAACCCTGGCAGACAGGTGATGCCAGTTCACGTTCTCCCACCTTGGAGCAAGCAGGCAGAAGAAAACTAAACAGCAAATCCATCCCAAGTTCCTCCTCACAGAAAGCCTGCTGTTAAACTAAGAAGACTTGATGACGAACCTAATCTAGTTGACAACGTCCCTGCTCGCATCAGGGGGTTTGACCTAAAGACCTTTATAAGTCCCTTCCAACCAAAACTATTCCATGATTCTATGATGGCACCCAGGGTATTTTAAGACACTAATTTTAAGGAAAAATCTGCAGGCAATGCCCTGACCTCCCAGCAGTGCAGTGGGTTAGTGCTGTTCAGGCCACCCACTGCCTGGAGCTCTCTCTCCCTGGCACGGCCACCCAGGGCTCCCCAGGTGCTTTTCCTTCCTAAACACTTCACACTGCAACAACCAGAAAGAGCAGCACAACTCAGCAGTGCTGCTGGGCACAGGCATCCCTTCCACGAACCCTGAAGTGTTACCTGTAGTGTAACAGGGGCTCACACACACGAACAGACCACATGACCCTGACATACGTGATTTTACATTGCATTTACCATGAACCACTCTGCTTCCACCTCTCTCTGTACCACCCAGGACAGAGCACACTGCCTCCTGCTTCTTGTACCACGATACCTTTCTCATTTCTCCCAGTTTGCTGCTCTGTGGTGGTTTAACACATCAGGGAGGTTACATCATACAGTCTTTGGTGTAACTGCATGCAGTATTCAGAGAGTGTCCCCATGGGAGAGAACAACACAGGATTTCTCATCAAACATCAGCAGAAATGCCTTGGGGATTTAGTGATGCCTTTCAACACACAGGAAGGACAAATTTTTCACTTTCAAACGCAAAACAAATTCTTTTTTGCCATAAACACAGGTGCCTTGGAGAACAGTGTTTTCCACAACCTCATCATCCCCCAGAGACAGAGAGAAAACTGTACCCAGTGAGGACAGAGAAGTAACCTTTGCAAAGTCTCCTGCTGGCTTTTGCTCTGTATGATCTCAGATCAGCTGCTGCTGTGCAGCCATGTGTAAGGGGACTATTTCTGAATTAATCACACATCAAACTGCATGTGTGTGCATGAATAGTCACTTCAGCTGCCGGTCTGTACAGGAAGATACAAGCAACCTGATTACTGCTATTTTATCCTTTTGTTTCTTCTCCTGAATTCATTTACTGTTGCTGTTTTAACCTGTTCCTATGCTGGGAAAAGGAATCTCTGCAACAAAAATACACTTGGCAGGATTCTACGTGTGGTCTCACCTCCTATGACACCTCAAACTGTGAGATACGTACTTAACCTTGCACCACACAGAAATGCACCCAAGGTGAGATGCGTGGGGGAAGATGCAGCTGGTAGCCTAGGAGAAGAGTGAGGGGGCTGTGGAAGGAAATGGTATCAGATGGGAAACATGAAATCCTTTTCATTTGGAGGAGCACAAAGAGGCACACCTACAGCCATTTCTCTTCTCTGATCTCCTCATCAGTACAAGCTCAAATAGGAGATTAACCCGTGCGATCTGGGAGCTGAACACTGAGTGCTCACCGTGAAAAATGATGCCATGAGGAGCCATGAGGCTCCTTTATGAGGCCCCTCGAGTTGCTCTTCGCTGTTCTTTCTTGGGAGTCTTTCAGCAAGTGCAGGGAATCAACTGCACCACAAAAACCCTGATGAACAGCAGATCCAAAGTCCACGTGTGCCTCTTCATTGTGAAGGGCATTGCTAGAACAGCTTGTTATTAATAACAACAATTTCTTATGGACTAACACAGGCACTAAGAAAACTCAGACTTTTAGCATGACATCACGCAACGTGCATGAAACAGTGCAGAGAGTAAGAACATTCTGCTTGCAAAGACAAGCACTTAAAAGTTGAAAAACCCCTAATTAAGACCATAATCTTTATTCAGCCCCATTACACACATGTCCTGTGAGATAGTCTGTAATTAAGGATCACTCACTACATTTTCATGAGACCTCTGCCCCCTTCAGTGAGGAGGCTCAGGCAGCACGCACTTTAAAAACAGCTTTGAGCCCTTATTTTCTCCTTGATGCTCAATGGGTGGCAGAACAACTTTTTTTCTGCATGATAAACCTGACTTCTGAAGATTAAATTATTAATTCCCTCACAGGCCTTTCTGTAGTTTTCTCTATCATACATATATCTGTAGTAAGTTCTAATGCATTTATTTTCAACAACAGCTTTGGGACATGAAAGGCACTTAATCTCCAATTTACAAGGCCAAATGTACCCTCTAATTTTGCCTGCACCAACCAGAAACACTCTGAATCTTACTTTTCAGGATATATTCATTATATGTAGCATTTGTACTGCAAAAGTGACGTTTCTGTGGGTTTCATTTGCTATAATGGGTGCTCAGAGTTCATACAGGTAGACCCTGAATCACAAGCCATGCTATCAAAAAGGAGGAGGGAATAAGGCTGTCCTTGACAACACAAGGTTTCCCACGTGAGCAGCATCACGCAGGACCTTTGAGGAGAACAAGTCAGAATCCACACCTCCAGGGCAGTACTCAGTTTCCTAAACGTCCAGGTCTGCTCTCTTCCTTATGATCCCACATCTTCAACATCCCGTTTCGAACACAGCCCATGCAAGAACGCCACCATCCCCTGACCATTAAACTCACGTGTAACTCAGGTCTAGCTGTGCCCTGTACAAGTCATATTTATCACGGAAAAATAGAGCACAACGTCACCACCAGAGGTCTGCATCGAAGAACACGCCCCTTATTTCCGGCACTTCTTCATCTTTATGCATAACTGTCCTCAGACTCGCTCCTGGGAACGTCTGGATGCTCAGAAATGCTGTTGTACTTGACACACCAAGTGCTAGGCTACCCTGCCACCAGCCAGCATCAGCAGTGTCACCATTTGTACCTGTGCCAGACTACACCCAGGAACTGGTGAAATACAAAACATGCCTCGGATGAGACAGTTAAAAAACCATACAGAAAGGGAATAACCTCCCATCAGCAAGCACTGTACGTAATGCTGGCTTGGCACCTGCCTTCCAAACCAGCTCCTTGACCCAAGGGTCATCTATTGACATCTCCTTATGCCTTCTGGCAGCAGTCTCATCATCCTCTTTCCTCAATGCTTTACCCTTGCACACAGCAGCATTTCCCCACACCCCTTCTCCCAGCCCTATGCCACCCAAGGAGTCTCTGTTCCACCCTCCCCACTGGGTTTTTAACAGATGTCTCCAGGCAGCACTTGGTGTTTTGCAGACGATCACAAAGCTCGGCTGCAAGCCTGCTTAAGCTCATCCTTCCTGAATTCCAACGCCTGCCCTCTTCCCGGCAGCAGCACAACAAAGGCAGGTCCCGGTGAGGGCACCTGGGGACCCGCAGCACAGCTGCCACAGAGCAAAGGGCCCGACCAGAGGCAGGAGCCTGTGAGCCAAGGGCACGGCCAGGCCAGCGGGGATCAGCGGCGGGGCTCACTCCGTGCGCATTCCCTGCCCCTGAACACACGGAATCGTCAAGGGCGGATCGCTGCTGCGGAGAGCCCCGGTCCCCATAGCAACAGAGCCTGAGATTCTGCATGAGCCGGGCAGAAAGCAGCCCGCACACACTGCGGGATCGACACGGCATGAGCCAGCGACGCTCGCAGGATTCCCAGACTCCAAGGAGCTGCATAACGAATGCTTTCCCATATCGGTGTGCCACACTCCTACAAATTCTGCAAATCTGCCTCTCGCAGCAAACACTGATGTAGTATGAGGAATAAACACAGCAGGGAGGGACTGTGGTCCAGAAGCTGGAGAGGGAGCAGACACTTGCAGGGTATTTCTGGCTCATCTGCTGATTTTCTATTTTTCTTCAGGCAAAACATATTGAAATTCTGGAAAAATGTGTAGAGAGCTACATTCTCTGTGGTTTTGCCAAGCACTCTGATAACTTCAGCAGATATATATGTCTACAACAATAAGAAGCCTCTGACAGCAGATATGTCATTGTATTAATGCACACAAATAAAAATAGAAAACCGGAATTCCACATACCTACCATCCTACAGATTAATTTTTTTTAGCACAAATCTCCACTTGCCAGCACCCTTTCCCCCCTCCCCACCAAGTGGGAGAGGAAAGTGGGTTTCCCTCCATCCACACCTTCCATAGCATTACAGTACTTACTGTAACATCTACACAGTATAATAAACTGGCTGCATTTCTTCTCCCTCTTTGCTTTGCCGACTTTCTCAGCAATAACCTGAGCTTCTATGTAACTGCACTATTGAAACACCGTAAAACAAATTGCCCCATTGATATTGAGTAAAAACACAACATATTTTTCACATAACAAAAGCCATGCCCTTCCTGAAAAACCTCCTGGATAATGTTTACTGATTTAGACTGTTGTTGTAGTTCGGGTTCTCTCGTCTTCAATATTAGGTAGATTGTTTTGTTTCTTTACTCATAGAAGCCAGTTTCTCTCTGTCTATACACACATGGACATCTGTATTCATATTTACTTAAAGCCTCTGCTAATTAATCACTGATCAGAGTGAAAAAAGCAGGGGAGAAATGCAGAAATTTATGAAGGATGCTGCCTTCCCTGTTCTTATTAACAGGTAGCTTGCTTGTCCTGTCATGGACCCCACACAAGACTGAAATACCCAATTCTGCAAAGGCAGGAATGGATGAAGATCCATCAGACTGACATCTCAAAAGAGTGTGAAGAACAAGACAGTTGGGGTACAGGGCTGTTGTAAAGCACAGTAGATAAGCAGGCTTATTTCTAATTGACACAGGGCTCAATACAGAAGAAAATGAGTTCTTGCAGCTTTACCAGCTTTATTGAACTCTACTTCTACAGAAGCCTCTGGTAACAAGAGTCTTAAAATGCATTAGTAGATTATAATAAGGGATTTCTTATCTCTTTTACATGCTTACAAATTAAAATCCAACTAAGTCAAAGAAAGGCTTCCATTGACCTAGAAGGCTTTGGAGAATCTCTCTATAATTTTCACTGATGGTAGCAGGAATTGTGTTTGTAAAGGAAAAATAAGAAGCTAGTATTTTGCCAAGTGAAAACCACAAAGTGTGGGGAATTCTTGGTAAGCACCATTTTGTCAACTAGGAGAGCATATGGAAGAAAGACAGCTTTGTCTCACAGCAAAAAGCAAGGAGAAAACTCTATTTCACAGTAATTAGTGACATGGGAGCTCAGAGTGCTCAATTAAAGGCAATCCCAAAGCAGCCAGGTCAAGCACTGACTGTGCACAGTCGTATCACCCACCTGCATTAAACCATCTGCCCAGAATAGCTGGCTTAGGGTAAATGTTTCCTAGCACACACGTTACCTAAGCCTATTTACCTTAACCATTAGTGGCAGGACACCTACACACACTCTGGTGACCTCAGCACTAGTGTGTCATGGCTTAGCTCTCAGGACAGGAAGAGCAAGACTTTAATTTTGCAAATGAAATTGAATGAATCATTTTTACCATGACAATTTTTTCTAACTGTGACAGACTGCATGGCCCAGCAGTGTGACAGCTGACCAGGCTCTAGCAACAGTGCCAGTGCTCAGTTCCTGCAGGATTTCAGTGCATTTCTGGGTTGTGACTGGACACAAGTCAGTTTAGTTTTGGTTTTAAGTCCATAATAAAATTTTTTTTTAAAAATCTCAGAAATACACATATAATATTGAAAAGTAAAGTTAAAAACAAAATGCATGCATCTTCTGGCTCTTCTTATCTTATGCTTTTTCAAGGAACCACTCAGAGCTACTCTCAAAACACAGGCATCTCTTATACTTTCTCTAAGTATAATAGTATTCAACATTGATTTTTTTATTGTATCTCTAGCAACAGGTGTGGTATCACTCTGGTCAATTTATTTGGTTAATAAATAAAACCCTGTAATTTACAGGAATACTTTGTAGCAGCCAGCATCAGGATACTGACCTATCAATTCCACGGAGATGGAGAAGTGACCAAGTGATGCTCAAAATACACGTCCCTGTCTGGGGACACAGTTCACTACTGGGTCCTGGGTTCTTCCCTCAGGAGTCAACAGCTTTAGAAACTCCTACACAAATCATATAGAATCATGGAACAGTTTGGGCTGGAAGGGACTTTAAAGGTCACCTGGTCCTATTCCCCTGCAATGAAGAGAATCGCATGGAAAGTCTGACGCCTTTAGACCTTGCCTGCTTTTAGTCTGAATTGTGCTCAAATCATTTATTCCATCCAGTAAGAATTAAATATAATGATTCCCTAATATCAAAGGTAAATATTTATAAAAATAGCAAATAATTCATTACAGTAAACAACCTCCTGCTGCCTGTCCAAGGCTGCAGCAGCCCAACAAACTGACAACTCTTCCAAACACAGAGAAATAAGCACTTCTCAGAACAGAACCCAAAGTAACTGGTTTCCTACCCCTGCCTCCAGTGTGACACTTCCAGCTAAGCCAGAACAGTAATCTGAGCATGAGGCTTTTGGTGCCTGAGGAGAAGTGAATTGTTGGTGCTTGGAATGGGGATTTGCACCCTCTGTGGAATCAGATCATCAAATAACTTCACACAGAAACTCAGGAGTGTTTTAGATTACTTGCAGTGAAAACATCTCTCTGTGGTTATAAAAAAGTTCTAGTGAAACTTTTTCAGGTGCATAATGGCTTGTCAGTACAACACTCTTAATGAGGCATCTTAGCAGACCATAAAAATACCTATTTTCCACTGTTAAAGTTGCCTTTGCTTATTATAGATGGGGAGAAAAGAAAAAAGAAAAAAGAGAACAGCACAAGAAGTAACTTCCACCCTGCTGAAACATTTCTGCAGAGGAAACTCTCATTTTAAACAACAACAATCACTGTCACTCAGGACTCAAAATTAATGAGGAACCTTGGGATGTAAAAAAAATCCCCAAGCTAAAACTATTTTTGGATGCTAAGCACTACACGGCACTCACGAGAGCCATCTGCACAGGGGTGTCAACAGCCACACAACCTGGGAGTCAGTTTACCTGCAGGCTCATTAACCTGCTCTAGATTACCTGCTTTGATGTTTTACCTTGATTTGCCTCAGGACATCTCTAGAAATAACTCTAAAAACTGCTCCCACACTTCTCCACTGAACTACCATGCCAGAAACTTGCATTGTAGACAGCGATGCCTTTGGCTCCAGTAAACATGCTGAGACATCACGAGATGTAAGGCGCAAAACACAGCTAATTTTTGTATTTATTACACAACTAAGGTATTCACAAATATATATATATATATGATTTACATGCATATACATAACGTTCTGAATTAAATTCCAAGGTGAAGATGCATCTTTAGGTAGCTACAGAGTAGGAACTCATTTGTAAGCGTTACAGCCCAAGCAGCTGTCACTGGTGTGACGTATTTTTGCTTTATTTTAAAATCACACTGCACTGAAGGTCAGCCCTCTGTTATCACCTGATGTGGGTCTCCTGGACAAGCCAAAGGAACCATGCTGATCAGAGCTTGAGGACCTGTCCTTAGAAATGGTCCTGCAGTAGAAGGGATGTGGTAATTAGGACGGCTTCTTTCCCTATTTCATTCCTCTATCAGACCCATTTGATCACTTAAAATACACCACCTTAGCAATTTTCTTCCACCCCAGGGTGGTAACATCACTGATCCAAAAGCTGGCCACGCTGTTCCAAGAGGCTCAGCAGCTTCCTCTGAAAGACTGGATTAATTGTTATAATCCCCTGCGGTGTTACTGAGGTGGCAAAATCTCAAGAGACTGGAACTGGTGACGATGGAGTGACAACAGGCTTGGGGACAAAGGCTCTATATTGAAAAACTGGATGTGCTCAGTACCAGCAGCTGTAACTAACATTGATTTCCTTTGTTTTCCTTTCTTTTTCTTATATGCAAGAGGCATAAGGAACAGTAGCAGCCAAACAGGTTGCTAACCAAGCTGTGGGAAAACAGTTACAATTCAAGAGCAACAAAATAGAGCAAAGGTTGAGTTCTGTGATTTGTACCAAAGTTCTGGAACTAAGGAAAAGGAGAGGGAAAAAATAAAAAAAAAAAAGGAAAAGTCAAGCTCTGGAACAGGCTGCCCAGGGCAGTGCTGGAGCCACCATTCCCGGACAAATTTAGAAGATGTGCAGATGTGGCACTCGGGAACACAGTTTAGTGATGGACTGGACAGTGCTGAGGGAACAGTTGGATGCAATGATCTCTAGAGGGTTTTTCCACCCTAAATGA
>VZRR01012285.1:0-36113 GCA_013398015.1 Oreocharis arfaki
TGTCTAGTTTCTGTTTCTAAGTAGCCACTCAAAGCATCAAAGCCACTCAAAGGTTTCATCTGCATATCAGCATAAATTCACCAATTCAGACTTTAGCTAAATGATGTAATTTCTCCAAGCTCACCCCCCTTCCCAAGGTGTTGGTTTGCACATTTTGGGCCTAGGACAGGCTGGGTGTCCTTGGAGAGCAGGCCTGGAGAGGCTTTGTTGTGTCTGTCTGGCCTAAGAGAGCAGAAGCTCACAGGCTGCAGGAAACTTCAGAGTTACACACCAGGCAGTGCAGGATTTGAAAAATAGAAAAGTTGAAACCCAAGGCATCAGTTCCAGTATAGTTTTCCCACTGATTGATGGAAGAGAATGCAGTTTAAGCAAAAATACGGTATATGGCATACTCCTGATCTTTCTAAAGCATACATCAGACACAGAATATCTTTGTGGATGATCACTGTGTTGAGTTTTGTCCTCCATTCCCATTTTTTAATGACAGATTTGTCCATGGGAAACACTACGTCACAGAAAACCACTCCTCAAAAGGCTCCTCAGAATCCCGTGAGCCAGGTGGTTCTTTGAGCAAAACACAGAAGCAAGGCAGGAAAGAGTATTTCAGAGCTTTGGACAACATCCTTCAAGGCAGGGGGACTGACCTGTGTGGGCTCTGGGAGCCAGGGTTTCGATGGGATCCCTCGTTCAGGACCCTGACTGGGATTACAGAGATACAATATTATGAAGCTACAATAGTCATCTCTCGAGTTTCCAGCCCATTTGGAATGGCTGACTTTGCATCTGCATCACAGCCCACTTTTCCAGCTACAGGTGAGGCAATCTTGCCCTTTTAATTTGATTTTAAGTTGGGTTTATATTCCCTTGGCCATACTGAGTCCAGCCTGCACTGTTGAGTCAGAACACACTTCCAAGCTCTCAGAGTTTCTTAGCTCCTTACACTACTGCCATGACAGTGGTTGTGATTAACTTTCCCAACAGAAATATCTTTCCCTCACATATATAAATTTCCTTTATACTTTCTCCATTCAGTCCTTCCAGCTGCAGCAATGTTTTGTCCTTAACTGCTGCTGCTCATGCCAAACAGTTTAAGTTGCACAATAATTCTGTCCCAAATACACAGGCACCTTCTGCTCAAGGTGAAAATTGTGTGGCAGGAGAATTTATCAAAATTTATTATCAAAACCCCTGAGGTGCTCATTTGGTGAGATAGAATCTCCTCTGTCTCGTTGAAACCCTCCTCCTTCTAGTGCTTTCCAAAGTTATTTGTGCATAGAATTTTTCAGAGTTCTAATAATCATCACAATATTTCTGTCTATTCTTCAGCTGCCTTTCTAGTTAAAAATCAGCCAGAACTGATCCTAACAAATCAGGAATGATTTGTTAAAAAGGATTTTGCTAATCTGGGTCATTTATAAAAGGTGGGTATTTAGGGCTGGATGAAAAGGGGTTTTTTTTTCTGTTTTTTTCCCCCACCACTGCTGTGTTTAACACGGAATCACAGTATCAGTTATATGGGATTAGGCACTGGTTTCACATATGGATATATGTTATGTCCAGACAGCAAATTTGGGAAACTATGACTGCTGTCCTTCTGGAAGTACAGATGTCAGCTCCTCAATCCACAGTAAAGCAACTTTCCCTCTTGCAGGAAGGCAAACCTATTTCCTAGCAGCCTGGCTGGCTCGACTGCCTGGGAAAGTGTTGTGCTAATTATAAAAAAGGGTGGTGGAAATGAGGAACAAATCTGGTTTTACTGAATGCACAGGGCGTTAGAAGCTAAGAATGCGGAATACAGAAAGTTCTGTGCTTCAGAAACAGCAAAAGGATGTGTTTTATTAACACAGCCTGGATTTGTTTGGTAACTTCTGGGATCGAGAGGGAATGCTGGATAAGGATTGCTGCAGTTTCTGCTTCTAACACCTGTGTATGCTTACACAGGTAAGAAAGAAACTGCAAGGGAACTCTGCTATTCCTGGATATTCTGTCACTGCCTTTTCAAGTTGCTGGAAACTCAGGAATAAGGGATAGCAAACAAAAACAGCACAGGCACTGTGCTCAGGAAAGGACTGCACGTGGCTGACAGGGAGCTGATCAGTCAAAGGCCGGGCTCGGTGACCCCCAAGGTCTTTCCCGACCCAAATATTCCGCGCCTCTGTGAGATTTGGGACGGGAAATGCCAGTCCGGAGGCCTGGCAGAGTCTGCTGGGAGCACCAGTGACACTAGAGGTCAGCACGGGCACAGCTCCATGGGCACCGTGGGGCCAGGAATGTGCCCTGCGAGTGCTGCCTCCCGGGTGTGCCACAGCCCCCGGGACCGGCACAGCTCAGGCTGCACAAATCGGGTTCTCTCCTGGAAAAAACGAGCCCTTGAGAACTGCTGATGGGCACTGCAGCCACATGCCCGCGTCAGATCCACTCTGAAAAAACTCCCAGCACTCCCACAGCTACTAATAGGGTGGGTCCCAACGCCACGGGATAGAAAAAGGCATGGAGGAGGCTATGGAATGAAAACTCATCCCGAGACAGTATTAAAAATGAACTCAAGGAAAGGTGCACTGAGGAAGGCAAGAGTTGAAAGACAGCAAGAATCTCTCAGACACACCGAGTCTGCCTTCATTTCAGTATCATCCGTAAAATCTAGGAGTTCTCCAGGCACATTAGGGAGGGAGGAATAATAAATGAGAAAGTTGGAGTGTAGTTAAAGATAACTTCCAGCCTGAAAATGAATACTTCACCTCAGTTTTGGGCAATCAGATAGCTCTGAATTCTGAAGGATGTGGAGCATAAAATCACAAGTGTCATAAAAAGCATTTTTGTAGTGAGTCCCTCAAGTTCAAGTAATGCCTTATGATGGAAGAAAAGCAAACAGAAACATCTCAATTTTAGCAGGAGAAACTTTTTTCAACTTACCCAGAACATTTTAGCAAAAAAATAATTTCTATTTTAACATATTTTGGAATACAAAGACACTTCAGAATGGAACTGGCCCATTGCTGAATAACACAAGAAAATTATTGATGCAGAAAGAGTAAATATGTGACATTGGTATTCTGTGTTTGAGCAGGGAAAAGGCAAGATGATGTGGCAACCTCATCTGAGGGAATACTTCCACTCTCAGAATAATTCTGGAGAATATTAAAAACTGGCTACACTTTTTAAAACGAGGTAGCGCAAGGGTTTTGTTTGCAAGAATTCTTTTAAAAGCAGGCAAAAGAATTTAGCAAGCCACAATAATGATTTTCTTTGTTGTTTTTCTTTTTCCATTGGATCTCAAAATGTCAAGGCAACTTCTTTAGACTGGCAAGCAGCAGGTCCTGTGCTGGTGCTATTAAAGGACAAATGAGACAACCTGGATAATTAGGAGCCCATAGGCCTGGCATCAACCCTAGCAAAATAACAGAGCAATTCCTCCAAGTCACAATTAATGAAAGATTAAAGAGGGGATGTAGAATTAATGCCAGTCAATATGATTTTATTTTTTTTTTGGAAAACAGAACCTGCCAAGCTGGCACGGTACCTTGGAAGAGAGCACAGGAACCAGGTGCTGTTCTGTCCTGCCCACTTCCAGAGAACAGCTGGGATGGCAATGAAGTTCCCTAAAAATTGAACTTTCCTTAGAAGGGAGATTATACATCAGCCTGACATGAAACACCTGCCCAGCAGTTTTACTGGGCCTGGAGTGTTTAATTGGGGTTTGTTTTTTCCAAGAACTATTCCTCTATCCTTCACTCACGGCGTGCAAATGACAAGCCTCTATTAAACACAATTGTTCAAACTTAATAGCAAAGGGAAGCTGCTGGAAGAAATGTTCCTAAACCTCATTGTGGGGAAAGAACTGTTGCTGTGCTGCTGGTGTGGAAAAGGCTGAGTCTGAGCTTCATTTCCTCCACATTGAAATGATCTACTTTCTAAATCATTATCATAAGAAGTTCTGCTGCTTTGCAAAGACCACGATGCAAATTCTTGCAAGTGGCACAAGTTTGTGATGTTTCTCAGCTGATGTTCTTTCAGCAATCCCAGCAGACCTAATTTAATTTCTAATCATTTCACCATGCCTAACACATTTTTCTAAATTACTTCTGCATTTGTACTCAGAGGGAATACTGGCTGATTTTTGCTTATAAAGCTTTCCCCTTTCATTCCCATTGTTTCCTATGCAGAGGGAATGCACAGAGCAATTCCGTGATCAGCTGCTTTCACTCCATGCCGTATTTCAATCATAATATGGCACATACTGTGCATTCCACATATTTCATTTCCCTCCCAGCTCCAACCTCTATCACATTACACACAGAAGCCCTGAACCTCATTGTGGGTGCAGGACATTTTTTGAGACAGCCCAGCAAAATATGGGAGTGCTCAAGTTCACTGCCAGAGAAAACGTGTCCCTTTTGTTCTCATTTAATTACATTTCCATCCTTTTTAGGATGGCATATTTAAGGAATAGGAATGTAGGAATGTCATATTTAAAGCCTTAAGCTATGTTAACATTATTATTCCCACTGTACCATAAGCAAACAGGAAAACAATCAGAAAGCAGCAATAGCTATAAATTACAGTAAATGTTCTGGTGCTTTGCCAGACACACGGCAGAAGTTTTCATAATTTCATGTCAGAAGATTTGTAACATGCTTCTGTTTACATTCTTTTATTGCTTCCAGCTTTGGTAATCCTTTTGTTACTCTTGAGACAATTCTCTTCCTAATTTTTGTGTTCCTTTGAACGATCAAAGAAATCCTTGCTCGAAAAAACAATCATCATCTATTAAGGCAATCATGTCACATTCTGAATTTACCTCCTGAAGTCATTCTCAAGGAAGTCTTCCAGGATTTGTGACAAACAGGTTTGGTTACTTTCTCTACAAAATCACTAAAAAGATGCAAAACTTCTTTCTTATCTCAGAACTCCACGCAATGCCCTCTTCAGAATTTTCCTCAGATTCGGAGACAGCTCAAATTTAATGCAGGGGTGCCGTTCTTACATTGGGCAATTCCAGCCTCAATCTTCCTCTTGTTTAACACAGCTCCACCTCTAAATTCTGACTTGTTCTCGAGCCCTTTAAAGAGCTACATAACTTCTCCTTCTATTCTCAGAGCCTGGATCCATTCTCTCCAAATACCAGATCTGGTTTTGCCTCCTCCTCTTTTCCCCTCTCAAAAGGGAAATAGAAGAGGAAGCACAACCTCTCCACACAGGAAGGAAAAAGAAAAGTACACCTTGCAGTTTATAATGACATGCATAAAAGAAAAACATCTGTAAATGAATGATAAAATGCATAAATTTTAGTGTATCATCTGTGCAATGCCAGAAGCTCTTAATCAATACAACAGAGATCTACAAACACATCAATAGCTGATTTAAATAGCATACACTCCTGGAGAACATTAATTACAGTCTCAGAGCTCATTTATAATGAGCTTTTAATTAGAGAGGATGTCCTCACATCTTAATCCTTAAAAGCAGAGAAATGATGAGACGGTAGGTAATTCTTAAAATAACCTGCTTTAATGTAGATTTCTTTTTCTTTTATCATACCAGGGCTGTAAAAGCTCCTTGCTTAAAGTCACTTGTGGCAATACAAGTGCCTGACAAAGGAGGATTCCATTTCCTCTGTCACCAGTAAGGGTGGATATGGGACATCCCACACAAGGATGCCTCCTCTAACATTCAGGAGAAGGTCAGCAGGGCTGTGAACAAGAGCTAAATGCACTGTATGACTCCCTCACACTGGGGGATGACTGGCCAGTATTTCTTCCCTTATTTGTCTCATTAGACATCCTCCCCCACTTCAAGAAAATAAACCACACCATAATCCTATACAAAATGTCTGCATACAGCTCTGTGTAAAAGCTTTGGTCCTTCCCAGCACGGATCCTCAGGACAAAGTCCGTTTGCTGGGACAGTAAAATCCAGTCAATAAACCCACCTGTATTTTTTAATTCAGCAGCTCAGCTTTATGCAATTCTGCCATGCCTAGTAGTGCACAAGGGCCCTGATGGCTCTGTTGGGACAGACACGTGGCATTTGTCACCTTAGGGTTCAACAGGAGCTTGATGTGATTACCTGGTTTGCTCTCACTTGGTTTGCCCTGGACTTCTTCCACGCACTCTGCAGGAAACCAGCCAATGTGTCCCCGGGTGCTGCCTTCCCAGAATCCGCCCTCGCCGATGCTCAGAACTAAACAGGGGAGACACAGGCAGCGTGACACTTTGCCCCCTCACAGAAACACAAAATTATGGCACTACACATGCAGTAAAAACGGGGAAAAAGCAAACACTGTGCAGTAACTCCAACGCTGGTACCCCCAAAATGGGCACAGAGTAACCTTCAAACAAGACCCTCCCTACTTAGTCTTTGTAACTTTTCCCCCAATTTTTTTTTTTACCACAAGTTTTCTTGGCCCTCACGCAATTGTTTCCATTTTCAGTGTTCTCACTGCTGGTTTAATCAAGGATAAATACGTGGTAATACCACAACCCAAAACCCACTGTCTTGTCTGCTCAAATGAAGTGCTGAACCCATTGTAAAACTGCACCCACACTGAAATGGATTTTAATAATACGTATTTTGATATCTCCTGCTTTTCCTGCCTCCTAAGGAAACATGTTATTTGACTTAGTGGGTAGCTCCAGGGATTTGCAATGCAGGTTGAGTAATATGATTTAAGGGTTTGAATACACAGCAAACACTTGAACCTCCCATAGGTGAGAAACACAATGGAGATGCCTTTTGAAACATTTCAATGATTTTTTTTCTCAATAGAAGAAAATGACAATATGGAGGAGAGTGATTTACCAGTAAGAGAAAAGGCTTTTATCTGGCAGTTCTAATTATCTTGATATTAATTCTGGAACTGGGTGAGGATTGTGACAAAAGCCTGCAGAGCAACACTTTTATTAGTCAGCAACTGGAGGTGAATTATCGTGATGGAAGGATCCTAAACACTTGCTATGGTGTTTAAATTAGGATTATAGGAGTTCCTACAAACCACTGTATGTTTACTATACATTAGAAGACAATAAATGCACTGTTAGAAAGATACTGTACATTAATACTGAAACAAAGGTGATATTATCAACAAAACCAGGCTGATTGGGAATGTGGCTCAGACACAGCACAGGTGCTCAGAGCACACCTGCACCAAACACTCTGCTGGCTGGGGAGGTCTGAGCTCCCCAAAATCAGCCCAGCTCCATCTGCCGAGTGCCAGCTGAGCCCCATCTGCCCCTGCTGAAAATCGAGGCTAATTAGCCCAACTCCATCTCTCTGCTAAGGGATTCCAAGGCCTGGGATACTGTCTCTGCAGGGTATTTCAGTGCAGGAGGGACATCAATGTGCTCAGAGCTGCTTTGATGGTCTCCAACACCAGCACTTTTGGCGCTGTTAAAACCTTGCCAAGCTTTAAAACCCTGGTCCCTGCCTGGCTGCAGCTGAACTCGGGATCAGCGGAGCTGCTGTGACCATGGGGCACTGAAGCTGAACTTGATTTGCACTATTACAGGACAGGACGAAAATCAAACCAACCACAGCCCAAAAAAAAAGTTTAAAAAATTTAAAATCTTGGTGATATGAAAGAAGTCTGGTTTGAGGCACCAGGATCTGCAAAACTGCATTTGAAAATAAATGTTGACTAGGGTTTTTATTACTGCAACCTTAAGCTATTTGTGGTGTCATTTACAGAGAGTGGCCATCTATTTAACAGAGACATTTGACAGCCAAATGTTTATAAATATGTCAGTTTTAAGCCTTTTCATGTAGCAGATTCCAAGAGACAGATTCCATGAACTGCACATTTACACACCACTGCCAGTAAGAAGTACATATTAAGTCCCAGGAAACATCCATTAAGGAAAAATCCTACACCTGGATGGGTCCCAAATACACAATTTATCAAGCACCTCTCTGACATGTATGAGGAAACCTGTAACTCCTATAAACCCAGGGAGTTATGGGATACTGGGGGAGGGCACTGACCTTGGATGACACCAACAACTCTACCCTGAAAATTGAGCTGAATAAAAAAATGTCAGCATGTCTTTTTTGTAAAATATCAATGTGAGGCATAATTAATGGAAAAATACGTTGCTATGTTCCAGGTGGTGTTGAAAACATTTAAAGCCTGTGTACATTAACTAACACACATTGTCCATCTGATAATTCAGTGTTACATAAAACATTCCCCTATATAAATGGGGAATTCAGCAGCTTCCAACACATTTTTAACAATGTAACCTCTGCTGACATAAGAATTTATTCCTTAGATATGAAGTAAGGAACTAGGAAAACTTAATAACCTATACACATATATATATTAGAATTATTGTAGAATCCTACTGCACATTGGTTTAACTTCAGTCATAAAAGAGAGTGTAGGACTCCAGCCAAAAGAAATTTCCAAATGTGAGACAGTGAAAGATTCCTATTGCCAGTAATTAGCTGGGGTTTTTTTAATTTAAGGGGAGTTTTCAGCACGGAATCTCAGTCCTGATTTCACTCCACAAACTGGCAAGATGCTCAGAACAAAAACTACTCAGAGATTGAGACAGACTTCCCTATTTTGGTATTTCATTAATCTGTCAGATCCGTTGTTTTGATGCTCCAAATTGCACAGATATTTCCAGCTCTAGAAAGAGAGAGGCTCTGCAAGGAGGAAGTTGGGTGTTTCAGACCCATGGAGTGATTCCATGTGCTTGTGGCAGCAGCAGCTGATGGAAATCAACACTTTTGGGAAAAGAAATTCGCCTTGGAAGTCTGTCTGTGAGCGCAGGGTGAAAAGGGAGTCCTGCAGAGCAGAAGCAGACCCACTTCAGCCCATTATTATATGAATTATTCACTATCAGCCATCACTAAGAGCCAGAGCAAAGGAAAAACACATGTAGTCCTGCCTGAAGACATAACATCCATGGAAAAGAGGTGGAAGGGTGAAATGAGTGCTGCTGGAATGCAGGCAGCCTTCAGCATTCTGGGGAAAACATCGTGCTGGGGGGCCAGGAAAAGAAGGAAAAGCCTGCTGGAGCTGCAAGAGGCACAAAGATGGCACAAGAGGCAAGTGAGGCACAGCCCTGGGTTCAGCTGATGTGCAGAGACAGACAGATTGTTGGGGAGATGAGGACAAGCTCATATTCCAACGTAGAAGTTGAGCTCTAGATGGTTCTGCATGCCCTAAAGCCTTGAAATGATCTCCATCCACCCCCATTAATGGTGCCATTGATTGGAAATCCTGCAGCAAGAGCCAAGGCCATGACAGTCCATAGATCTATAAAAACTGGCAACACTTCACTCACCCCAGTGTGGGGAACTTAGAGGATAAATAGAAAAATGTCATTTACCTATTGTACCCATGAATGCTTTTGTTAAAACGAGGCCTTAATTTCTATCTTTCCTCTCCCCATTGTGTTTAAGAGACTCATTGTAACAGAAAATTTGTTACCAGCAAGAGATTTTCTAATCAAGGTTTTCACTGCTGAAGGACAAAACAAGGAGAAATCAAAGGATAACTTTCCCCAAATTAATAATTAGTCTTCCTAATTTCCAGTGGTTTTCCCTTTCCTTTTGGTGAAAACAAAAGCTGTGGTTGCTATGGCAAGAGCAGGTCAGAGGCTCTTCACACACAACCTGAATTACAAAAAGAAGCTGATGTTGTCAGAGTGAAATAAAGGTTCCTGTGACATCAGGAATCCTGGGACACCTTTTCACAACACAGGTGTGGTTTAAAAGAAGAGTTGTGTCCAATCATATGAACAGAACTGCAAAGCAAAACTGGACAAGCACCAAACAACAGGGTAACAGGAAAACAGGGACAGGCAGGTGCCAATCAGGAGCTCGTATTTTAATGGCTTTAAAGTATTATACCTAAAATCAGCCAGATTCTGCCAGAAAATTATATATATAGACCAAATATTTCACAATATTATATATGATAAAATTATAGAACAGAGCATAGAATGCTTTGTCTCTTGCAAATTTAGGTCTATTGGCAAGGTACATATTGTCATTGATATGAATATAGCATAGGAATCTCAAACAGATTAATTACTCAATATACCATAAAAATAATTTTAATCAAAAGAATGTAGAATTTGTATCCTTTCACATTACAGCTCCAACAAGAAATGAAAGTATTTTTTCCCAACAAATTATGGTGACTGCTATTTCTAAATTCCTTGTGATATTGAAATGCCCAGGAGTGAATTATTCTGGGAAGCCTTACTTGAAAAAGTCAAGGAAATTTAAAGCCAAGTTCAGGCCAATGTCTTTACAGCTGTCACAGGATGTACCTGAAATGTCTTTGTAATACCTAAATCAATTTTTAGTGCTTGCATAAACTGCATTCTTCTTTATTGGGAAAATAAATAATCATATGGCTTGGGAATGAGAGACCATGTTCTGGGAGAAAAAAAAGAACATTTCTGCAACCAGCAGAAAAAAAGAAAAATGAACAGAACGACAGTAAAGTATAAAGTTGGAAATCCATTGAAAAAAAAATGTAACAGCTGAACCAGCCTGTGCTGATGTAAGAACTCTGGGTTTGTGCCCTGAGGTAAAAATCTTCTCGATTTTCTTCTTTGAAATACAGTAGATTTTTAATTTCTAATTGGTACAAACCTAACTTTTTTTCTCTCAGAAATAATTAACACTGTAATTTAGGCTTTTCCATTGCTGAAGTGTTTGTTGTCTAATGTAAGTTTTCAGAATTATCTGTCTTTGGCAGGAGAGCTTCCAAAGGACAGACAATCTCTGCAGGAATACTTATTGGAGGCTGTGGTGTCTCATCCCTGGATGTGTTCAAAGCCAGGGATTGGGACTGGATGATCCTTAAGGTCCATCCCAACCCTAAAAACTTCCTATGATTCCATGATTCTTTGATGAAAACAAACTTTACACACAACATAAATGAAGGTCAGCACGAGCTGCAAGTTAATCTTGCTCTCTGCTGGAGAGAGAGATTTTTGTGACTGTTTCTTTCTCTGCCCCTCCTGGCTCCTGACAGCAACCCCTCCCTCCCAGTGAGGAACGCTGAGCAGGATCTGGCTGTTCCTGCCTTATGGGCAGGCTGCTTCTGGCTCCCTAAGATGTCACCGAGAGAGCCTGACAGGACCTGAGGTCAGTGCAGAACCTGAGGTTGGTGCAGGACCTGAGGTCGGTGCAGGACCTGAGGTCAGTGCAGGACCTGAGGTCAGTGCAGGACCTGAGGTCAGTGCAGGACCTGAGGTCGGTGCAGGACCTGAGGTCGGTGCAGGACCGGAGGTCGGTGCAGAACCTGAGGTCGGTGCAGGACCTGAGGTCGGTGCAGAACCTGAGGTCGGTGCAGGACCTGAGGTCGGTGCAGGACCCGAGGTCGGTGCAGGACCTGAGGTCAGTGCAGGACCTGAGGTCGGTGCAGGACCTGAGGTCAGTGCAGGACCTGAGGTCAGTGCAGGACCGGAGGTCAGTGCAGGACCTGAGGTCGGTGCAGGACCGGAGGTCGGTGCAGAACCTGAGGTCAGTGCAGGACCTGAGGTCAGTGCAGCAGGAGCGGGCAGGAGATCAGTGCCCCCCACGCTGCTGCCAGGCCCAGGGCGGATCCCAGCACGCACACGAGTGGCTGTGCCCCAGCTGCCAGGCAGGAAATGCTCCTGTGCACTCCCCCGACAGTCTGGAAGGGAAGCCTCGTGTACCTGCAGCTCACGATTCTGGCTAATTGACCTGAGCACTCAGGCTGGACTGGGGCCCTGCAGACATTTCTTGTGGTGGAGAAGGAAATCCAGCAGTTCTTTCCCAGCTTGGGCTACGGGAGCTCACCAAATTAGGGAGACAACGCGGAGATCCTGACTTAAAACACCTCCTCGCCTTTTCTCACCTCTGCTTTCTCAGGAAAGAAGCAGTGCAAACAAGCACTTCAGGAAACGAACCTCGGGGTGAGAACATGGCTGGGGCTACTAACAGAGCAACCACTCCCTACGTCAAACCTACAAATACAATAAGCTGCACGTAATCCTCTAAATCTGAGGAAATATGGCTCAGTTGAAATAGAACTTAGTGAGCTGTGCTGTTCAACATTTGGCCCTCTGTGGGAGCTTTCCCCCCTTTTTTATCTTTGCCATGAAGTTTCTGTGAAGATCGCCTTTTCCCTGTTGTTTGGGTGTCTATGAAGCAGTTTTGAGAAAGTGAGGGAGAGAGGCAAACAGTGTGAGAAATAAATCTGCACTGATTTGAGTTTTGGCCAGAAATCAAACACCGCAAAAATCCACTCGCTGACCCCCAGCTCAGCTGAGGAAGGTGCAGACAGAGTCAGGTTTGCTCTTCTCCACAGTGATGCCCGAACTTGAAATCAGGGGAATTCAGAGAGGATTAAAGGAGAAGTGGCCCCAAGCCAACCCAGATGCAGAGCCTGTAGTGCTGTGTTGCACCACACCGGTGCTCTCACAGCTCCTCTGTGACTCCCAGTGCTCCCTGTCCCCTGACTATTCCAGGCCAGCTACTGGCTACTCAAGAAAGGATGTGTTAAAGTAGCCAAGCACGATGACAGCCAGGATTTGTGGATGCTTTTACATCCTGATCCCTTCCTGCAGCCTGTGACAGCAAAGGGAACTCTCCTGCTGGAGCAGGAGCAAGGCTGGGCCTTTGTTACATTTTGACAGCACCATTCTGTCCTGCTCTTCAGGCACAAGGAACTTGAAGGAATGAGTCAGGACAGGACCTGTGATGAGCCATAATCTGTCATGTTAAGAACTCAAATCAAACCCATCAAGTCAGCAGACAGAAAGGAGGAAAACAGACCAGTGAACCTGGGTAAGATTAATATTCCATTTAGCATTCACTTCATCCTTCATGTGGAAGAGCAGCTGAACAGTACCTTGCAAACCTCTTAGGTTAAATTTTGCTGTCCCACTTACCCACACAAGGTACAAGATGCTCTTGAAGAAACAAAACAGCCTTCCTGAGGCTCTTCCCTTCCCAGTATTTTGTTTACTAATCTAACAAGTGCAAAAGCCTGGGAGACCAACTTTCCTCCTGCCCATAAGCACAGTCTGTTGGCAATATCTTCGAGCACAGCAGGGGTTTAATAATCTTCCTTTTTCGAAATGACTTACAAGTGGGTTTCACGAGAAATGAAAATGTTAGTGATATATTTGGATTGCCCTGCTGGCTGAGATCACGCTGAAATAAAAGCAGAGTCACAAGGGTCAATATTTCTGCAGCACAGAACTACTGACTTCCTGCCCAGAAGAGATGCTGGAGCTGCTGCTACTGAGTTACTCCTGCCCCTCTGACCCCGAGGAACGGAGCTGAGAGCTACATGTGGGTTTACCACAAGCCTTCTGTGATGTGCACACTGTGCCTGCACCGGAGGCATCTCGGAGGGCTCATGGAAAAGTCTGTTGGAGCATGTTTGAGATACTGAAATAACCCCCTGTTTTTCCAGACACTGGGCACTAGAAAAGGCTGAGAGAGTTGGAGGGGCCAGCCTGGAAAAAAGGAGGATCTGGGGAGACCATGAAAAACAAAGCTGTGAGCAGGATGAGACTTCAAAAGTATTTGATTCAGGGTTTTTTTTTTTCTTTCTAGGTCAGTGAAGTTCAGGTTCATGTGTGTTTCAGGTATGTTTTAATAGAACCCAGATTCTGAAAACAGTTCTGATTGTTTAGTTTCCAAGTGACCAGAGCCTGTCTTCACCTGGAACTCAGACCTGTTACCTTCCCAAAAACCTTACTTGTTGCTTTGTCTTCATGGCCAAGAAAACTGATCATTCTTTGCTCACAAAGAACTTTGGAGCATTGCATTCTCTGAGTTTTGCTATCAAAGGGACCACTTGATTTCCAGTGCAAGAATTCAATTTAGGAACACAAAAGCTGATATGAATTCGTTTTACAGATATTTTATACCTGTTTGTGTGCATTTGGATTGTGGCAGATTTATTGCTATGGGCTTTTAGATACAGATGGGAGAAAGAAACAAAATATGTTAGAAGTGTTTCAGTGAGGAATCAAAGTAGCTCTCCTTCATTTATGTGAAAACATAAGATTAGGGCAGTTCTGGTATAAATAAAGACATTAGATTTATTTTTACAGCCGCCATGGCTCTTCTCTCATGAGTGGCAGACACACAAATGATGTCAGTGTGTATGACTAACAACTAAAAATACAGCAGGTATTTTTGTACAGGCTACGTAATATCCTATTAATACAAGACCATTTTGTTTAGTTTACATTTTCTTTGAACCTTGCCCATTCACAGATTTCTCTGAGCAAGCTTCCTTGTATCACACACTGTGAACTATTGTCACTCATGCACTTCTACCAGTTTTAGAAACAAAAAAAAACCCCCTGCTTCATCTCCATCTGATGAAAACACTTTTCATCAGGAGTTTAGGAATTCATCCCTCTCCGTGACCCTTCTAATTCTGCCAAGTTAAAAAAGAAAATCCATAAAAACATTTCCCAAGTAATCCCTTTCTCTAATATGTTGTTCTGGGTTTTTATCCCTGCAATAAATGCCTTGCTACATCTTTGCTGTGATTAGTCTCATGGGATGTACTCGTGATGACATCTCCCCGGGGTCAGGCTGAACACGGGGCACGATCCCACAGCCACGCTCGAGCTCCCCAGAGCAATCCCAGAGCCAGGACTCGGGCAGCAGTGTCTCACACAGAACAGTGCAGTCACCAAGCTGCCAGAGGAGAGGGGCCAAGACAAAGCTCTTCCATTTCTCACTGAGGCTGAGGTGTTTCCAGAGCGAAGGAACAATTGAATTCCATGGGGTTTAATATTCTCCCATTTCCTCCAAGCACTGCGCAGAGCAAGGTGCTAAACCCCAAGCAGGCATGTGCTGACTGGGCCATGGTCTTGCTAAGTAAGTCTGTGAAAGACAGAAAATACACCCAGCACCAAGAATTCCTCCTCAGAAAGAGGAAAAAGAGCGGAATCTCCTTATAGTCAGCAGCTCTGGCACTCTCACAGCACTGAGGACTCTGAGTTCTACTGCCTGTGCTTTTGGAGGACGGAGAGGGAGCCCACCCTGCTCACATGGAGTCATTTTCTTTAAACATCACAGAATCCTGGAATATTTCCGCTTGGAAGGGGCCTTCAAGATCATCTTGTGCCAACCTTCTCCTGGTGGAAGGGACACCTTCCACTATCCCAGGTTGCTCCAAGTCTCCTCCAGCCTGGCCTGGAACACTTCCAGGGATGGGGCAGCCACAGCCTCTCTGGGAAACCTGTGCCAGGGCCTCGCCACCCTCCCAGAGAAGAATTTCTTCCTCAGATCTAGTCTGAATCTACCACCTTTCAGTTCAAAGCCACTGCTCCTTGTCCTAGCACTACACTGATTCTCCAGCAATAATTACATTTTGCCTGAAACAGGGACGGGAATCCAGATTTAATTGGACCTGGATTTTCGGCACAAAACGTTTGAGCGGCTCCTTCAATACTGTTACACAACAGAGACCTCTTTAAAGCACCACTGTCTCTTCCCCTGCTCTCTTTGTTCTCTCTGTGACCTTGCCATGTTCATTCTGACATATTTTTTGCTGCAGCTGAGGAACCACTGACACGGTAACACGAAATAGCATTTGATCTGGTTCTGGAAGTTTTCCCTTTGATTAGCTCTGGGAGCCTGTCACACGCTGCTCCAGCCCTGCCATGCAAACAGCCTTAAATTACATTTCACAGGGTTTCATCCCAAAGAGTAGCACTGACAATCCCTGTGTACACTTGTTCTTTCCCCAAACGCTCTCCAAAAGCAGGCTGACACACAGAGAAACCTCGCCAGACTTTGCTGCACCTCTAAAATCCTTTCAAACAAACGGACCTGGAAAAAACTCTGCCAGATTTCAATTCAACGTGCAAATCAGATTCTTGAAGCTGAAAAAATAATCCCTGCAGGGATGATTTGATGTGGGATGGGCACGTCCCCCTTTTGCTGACAGTAATAATTAATGTGTTATTTCCAATAAAATTACATTTTCCCCACAAAGAAAAAAAACCCAGCCATAATTCCATCTTTTGTTTCAGCATTTTGAGTGTTCCCCAAAAAACCACTGGTCTCACATTTAGACTACAGCATTGTAAGAAAATACGAAAAGTGGACTAATTCCTTCCTGCAATGTTTTCCAGGGACTGTCACAATAACTTAGAACCAAGGGCTCCTGAATTAATTTTCAAAAACATTAAACACTTCAGTGAAATTTAAATCCTTTATTCTGGGCTTATTTTTGCACATAATAGTCTCAAAATCTAATGTAAACCAGCTGCCGGATAGTGATTGCCCCTAAAATATCCAGCACTCCAGGCAACCTGTTGCAGTGCTTCCTCTTTTGCCAGGAAATACAATTTCTGTCCTGTCTTTTCCCAGAACTGCCCAGAGTTGTCTTATTCTGGTGAGAAGAACCTGTGCTGCTGATCTTACATCCTGTACATAAACAGATTATTCCTGCATCCTTCAGTCCAACAGGACACTTGAACGTGCCTGTGTCCAACACCTGCCACAGAACAGGCACTCATTCCCTGTCCACTGACACCTCCCAGATCTCTGAACACACAGAGTGGAGGAAGTTATTTCGTACCCCCAGCACTTCACCCTAGTCCTTGTGCACCATGAGATCACAATTACTGCTTCCTACCTCATCAGGGAACTGCAAAATTGTCTTTTCAGCCCTACAGACTCTAAGTTTAACCTTCTCCCTTCGTCCTTGCATTTAAAATTAACCTTGCACGTTTTACCTCGAAGTGCAGCATCCCTCAGATTTCTGTCCTACACCTTCTGAGGGCTGGAGTTAGCAAAAATTATTAAGCCCACAAACGCTTCAGAATCAGTACATCCAAAAATAAAAATGCAAAAACACCTTCTAATGGCTCCCTAGGTTTTTTTCCAACTACAGCTTGCAGGCTCAAGGGAGGAGGTATTTGAAGCTTTCCTTTGTGAGATAAGTAGTTCCCTTCGCAAGAAAATTTGCAGCTGCTTAACACTTTTATTTAGGACACTGAATTTATTCCCTTTTGTTTGATTTCCATGACTGTTGTTTGGTTTGCATGGATCCCACACAAAGTCTCCTTTATTCTGTTTTACCTGGATGTGCAAAACCACAATGCCACACCTCGCTCTTGGGAAGGGGAGTCCTGTAAAGCCCATCTCCCATTTTTTCAGCTGTGTCCAGATGGATTTACTGCCTTCAAAGCAATCACAAAGCTTGGCCTTGATTTAAACCTGGTCTTAGCAGGGAAGTGCAGCAGTGACCAGAAATTTCCCATGCACCACCATGCTTCCCCCACAATTATATTTACAGGAGGTTCTCCCTACCCACTTATCCAAAGCCCCGTGAGGGGACATTTTCTACGTACCCAATTAAATGTTCCTTGAGGAAAGGCCCTGAAGCAGAGCTGACCTCACCCCCGCTCCCTTCCTGAGCTCTTTGGATACCTGACATGTTTACAACCCCTTAAAGCCCTGGAGTGGTGCCTGTGGAATGGCTCCAGGAGCAAATTCCGTGCTCTGGGTAAGAGACAAAGGTGTTGTTACTGCACAGAGCTGTGAGTTGTAGCAGCACTTCGAATTCAGTTAAAGTTAAAGTGGCAGCTGAATTAACATTGGTTACCAAACAGAGCTAGGAGCAAAATGCCCTGCAAAGAAAGCACCTTCACCCTACAGATTATTTCCACCCCTGCAAAAGAGAACTTGAACACAAAATTCCCGCCTAGCAGGAGAAAAGGTTTATTCCAAACGAATTAGGTGCTCACCTTTGACTCTGTCTCCTTTGTGCAGGTGAATTTCCCCTTCCCCTTGAGGTTGATATGGCTTTACGACGATAAAAAGTCTCCCAGGGACAGCACTGTAGAGCTTCCTTTTGGGACCCTGATAATCCAAGGCAGACAGAGTATCCTTGTTGGCACTGGGACTGTAAACGGCACTGGAAATTGAAATTAAAAGTCATTAACAGCTTATTCAAAAGGGGAAAGTTAATCATTTACCATCACATTAGCAGGATTAAATTAAGCAGTGAATAACAAAACTGTCTTCCAGCAAGACATCTAACCCTGCAGAAAAAATACCAAACAGGAGCTTTTAAGGGTTGAAATCTTTCAATATGAAACATGATCAATATTCACCTGACCATAATGGCCTGGAACAGAAAACACACAACATTAAAGCTTTTAGTTTTCCCGCAAATTAAACTTGCACGTTCCCAGGCCCTAATTAAATTCAAAATTTATACGCCCCTCGTACATTCCCAGCATGTCAGTTTGCCAGAGGGACTTGAAAACGCCTGTATTTACAGTTCTTGGGAATGGGTATCTTTGTAGCACGGAGTGAACAAGTGAGACCGCTGAATTATTAACTAAATGGACTGAATAATCGAGTTACTTCATCACTCCCAGGCCCGGGGCTAAATTTAGATCTGCACAAAGCCCGGTGCTTGTGGTTAACATTTTCCAAATGATCATTTCTGCTGGATGGCAATCACCAGCTCACTCAGTGACTCCAGCGTGTGCCCAGGAAAGCCACAGGTCACCACCAACTCACAGTCTACTCATGGTGTATAAACAAGGAATTATTGAAAGGGGGTGAACAATGCATGAGATCGGTATTAAACCTGTGGGGAAATGAGTCAGCTGTCAAAATTATATGAAAAGAGAAGGAGGCAAATATTAAAGAGGGTGAGAAACCTACAGGATAAATCATAACAAACTTGCAGGACGCTAGCAGTCAACTTCATAAAAAACCCAAAGCATAAAAACTTGCAGTCTTAAACAAAGCCTAGAAAAGGAAAATATTCATGAGAAAGAATAGTATTAATAGAGATTTCTAGGGAAAAGTTGGGCTACCAAAGCAAGAAGGGTGATTTAGTGGTGGTTGAGCTTTGTAACACTCTGCTGCCTTCTTGTAAGGAAGCATCTCAAACTGCTTTAAGCAAAATGAAACACAAGGGCTGGGACCTGCTGAGTTTTAACCCCCTCTTGTTATTTTTAACCAGTCTCCTACCAAAATGGGAGCCAGTAAGTCGACAGGCACAGAAGAAGTCTGGTAAAAACCCACACCTAGTGGATCTTTCCTGTCAGGAACACTCCCATTTCCCTGCAGTATCTTCTTCACCATTGGCAATTGCATCCCCCTTTCACCTTGTTCTGTTCTATGACTGTGAAGAGGTGCTGATCATGGTAAGCCACACGCAGGAGTTTAAAAGTGAGCTCTGGTTGCATGTCTGTGATGGAGTTTGCACCAGAAACCTCAGCCAACTCTCACAGTTGTTTAAAGGAAGCCTGGAAAAGATGACGTTCAGATTTCAGTTCTTTCGCTCCATTCCTTTTTCCTTTTAAGTGAAGGAACAGTCATTGCCATAAAAAAAAAAAATTCCAGATCTATAAACTATAGCTACACATCTGATTTCCACTTGTATCAAGCTGTGTTTCTGCCTAGTCTGGTGGCAGCTATTCTCAGTGTTATCTCCCAGCATCTACTTTAACTGCGAGCACAGAACATACATTCATTTTCTGTCTTACTGAAAGAGAAAAGGGAAATGGCACATTAAACCCACACAAGGAATGCAGAACTTCTCAGGCAACAGGCTCACTAATGGAAATCAGGGCTGCAACGTGGGGTGCAGGACTTCTTAAAAAGAGATCTTTCCTCTCCCTTGCTTGTCCCCTGCGTGGGCTCCAAACCCAGCAAGTGCCATGCCAGGAAGGAGCGGGAGGAGCACGAGGAGATCTCAGGAGATGTGTGGACATGTTTCCCTCTCGGCCAGAAGAAGGTGGCCATCCTTGCCAGCTCAGCCCTCACTGAGGCTGTGTTGGCACCTCATTCCCTAATTTCTGTGGGGTAAGTTCCACAGGAAAGCTGTCCCTTCCCTTGCATTCCCAGCTCCCTCCTCACCACTTTGCTGTGGAAACAACAGCCTCATGAGAATCAAAACCAGTTTGGCTTGGAAGGGACCTTTAAGACCATCCAGTGCCGCCCCCTGCCATGGGCAGGGGCACCTTCCTCTGGACCAGGTTGTTCCAGTCTGCCCTTAGAAATTTCCAGGGACAGGGCAGCCATAGCTTCTCTGGGAAACTTTTTCAAGTGCCTTGCCACCCTCTCAGGAAAGAATGTTTTCCTAATATCCAATCTAAATCTCTCCTCTTTCCGTTTGAAAGGATAAAACACCTGAGCCACACGGGCTGCAAAGGTCACATGAACCCCTTCCAGCATTGCTTTCCAGCACCTCTCCACAACACAAATCTCACAAACCTCAGTAACCCTTTGTCACAGTCTGACCTTCTCCATCACCCTTCCTCTTCTGGCTGCTTCTCCTCCACAACCCAGCCTCCTGCTCTGCCAAAAAGGGCTTCTCCATCTCAGGGGAGCTTCGTGGCAACTGTTATTATTTGTTATTATTTGCAAATAATAAGCAGAGACAGCAACAATTCCCACATTTAGCTGACAGTAAGTAGGTGGTCACGCAGTTAAACAAAATCTGTGAGGAAAGTGTCATATAAGGTGCCATTCCTGACTGCAAAATAGGCCTGTGGCAAGAAGAGGCATTATCTGCAGGAAAAATTAGATACAAAATCCTTTTAGTTGTCTTTAAATTTAGAGAGCCTCCAGCTCTCTTCTCAGTACTTGCACGTACTCTGGACTTCTCTGAAACCAGTCTTGGTGGCACAGAGGGAACGCTGCAGCTGGGTAGCAGTTTCAGTAGCTGTGATGCTGATGCACCAAGAGGAAGACCAAAATTTCATAACCACAAACTCCCAGGCATTTAATTGCTTTCCACCATCATCTGAGCTACTTTTCAGAAAGGGAAGAGGAAAGCGGCTGAACAAAGTCAAAGCAAGTAAATGTTTGCTTAGTCAAAAAAAACCCCCATTCTAATCGTTCCCCCCAGCTCAAAGGATTGTTTCTACTTCTAGAATTTGTAGGGTGTTATCCCAGGAACATTGATGAAAAGGCCCTTTTTATCCCTTTCAGCTAAAATAAGCCCTGACCCTAAGGTAGAACCTCCCTCTCTGGTGGCATCAGCAGGATCCAGTGGAACACAAGAACACTCATTCTCTGAAAGGCACCTCACAGCCAGTCCTCACTCAGCTGAAGCCTCGTTGAAGACTGATTTTAAGCTGATACTGGGCTCTGTGAGGAAATGCCACCCGAATTATACCTAAATGAGCTTTTGCCATTATTGTAACATACAACAAAGCAAGACGAGCATGAAACCACTGGCGTAAGAAATCTGTATCCTGTTCCTTCCCCTTAATCTCACTCCTCCTCCTCTGTTCTTATTCCAGACAACTTTGTCTCACAATCCACCAGATCTCCCCTGTCCAGCAGCGTTGCTTCCAGCCCAAACAGTGCCTGTCAGTCTGGGTGCCAAAGGCCAGGGAGAGCAGAAGAACAGGCAAGGCAAGAGGCAGTGTCAACCACACGACATTTTGTTTTACTGACTTGAAAACTCCACTGAAGATCCCTTGCACCTACAAACAGCAAAGAGAAACCAACAGCTGCATCTCTTGACAATGCCCAAGTCCTTTTCTACTCTGAACAGCAGATTTATCTATCTATCTATCTATCTATCTATCTATCTATCTATCTATACATTAGGAAACAGGAGAGACAAAGCCTGATTTTTAGGTGAGTAGTGAGTTAAATGTGTTTGGCCAAAACATGTGAGCTCTGTTTCTCTCCAGCAGCGCTCAGCTCTGATGCCTCCCAGCATTTTTGCAGCACTTCAACCCCTTGTCCTGGTGCAGCTCCATGTCCCTCACATTTGACAGGGGTTCCTGAGTCCAGGGCAGTGGCTTCTGAAAGCTGCAGCCCCCAGCTGTGATCAAAACTCAACCCCAGCCCTCTGCTTTATTCCATGACTTACAATACCTACATGACTCTAATTAGTCAGGATTTGCTCTCCAGTGGGACAGAGCTGCAGGATATTTGCCCAGAACACCTGCTAGATCACATTACTCCCTTTATTTCACTCCTTGGTTCAGCCCACACTTACAGAAGAGAGAACTTAAACAGCCTCTGCTCCATCACCCATGAGCAGCTCCACCACAGCTTCCAGGCACGACCAATGAAGGGACCAGGTATCCCAGAAACAGTTTGCTTTGCTGTTAAATGCAATCCTTATTTCAACTATGGGAAGATGTGGAGAGCCAGCACCTTGACCTGGAGGTGCAACTCTGTGTTGCAAGGTGTAAGTCAGACTCTGTAGGTGCAAGTCCCTGCTGAACTTGAAAGTCTGCCTGGCTGCTGGAGCTCTGTGAGCAAACAGCTGGCTTTGGTGCTTCCAGTTAAAATATTCACACTTGGGCACGGTCCACTGTGCTGAGAAGGAGTAACTACTCATTCTAGAGGGTGCAAATAACATAAAGGAACGTGGCAGGCCAGCATGGTGCCTTCAGGGACACCTCGTGCTGTCAAACAGCCAGAACTCACCCGATGTGCCTGTGCTGCTGCCTCTTGGCATCCTCTCCCAGCCTGTTGAGGGACGGCGAGCGGCTGCGGGAGGACGGAGTGTAACTCCCCACGGTTTTTACAGTTCCATTGGGATTATTCTGCATCTGTTGGAGCAGGTGAGGGGAAAGGCTGCGGTGTGAAGAGGCGGAGGAGGAGGCCGACCACTCGGGGAGGTTGTTGATGTTCAGGTTGTTGTCGCTGTTGGAGCGGAGCAGGATCCGGGGGGCTGCCAAGGTGCTGGGAGGCCGCCTCCTCCTGTTGGAGTAGGTGGGAGCCTCCCTAAAGGGCACTGTGAGAACAGAGACATGGAGGGTGATCTCAGATGATTTCACATGCGTGTTTACCACCACATGCAACATATGGCATTGTTTCTTCTGCAGAGACAGAAGCTCCACCTTGCCAGCAGAGCTCATCAAATTATCTTTAGAACATCATTAAATCAAAAACAACAGAGCAACATTAACCTGTTTGCTGGCTTGAATACATGGTGAGGCAACACCATTGCCATGAGCCCGCTGAAGAGTCTGAACCGTGCTCTAGGAAATGGGCAACACCTCATTATGGCCAAGTTTGAGGCTCAGAAAGTTCATTTTCCTGCTCTATTGTCACATTCAGCCAGAAGGGCATAGAATAGGGCTGCCCAGCAGAATTCCTGAGGCGTGCACTTGCAGCTTCCATCCCCCAGCTGGCACCCAAACTGGTGCATCTCAAGTTCAGGCCTAACCTGAAATCTGTGAACAGTCACCTTATCCCCGTCTTCCAGGTTAAAAATCGAGGACACGGCTTCCTCTCCTGGCAGAACTCTATTACACTGCTGCAATCCCTAGGCATTCCCCTCTTTCTAATCCTGGCATTCCTACCACATCCATTACTATGGTATATGGAGCATATCACCCCAGGGTAATACCCTGGCTCCGTCACGTGCCGCGTCCCAGAGGGAACACCACAGTATCCAAAGACTCCAATAAACTCCTTAATCAAAGAGCCACAACACCAAACAAAGCAAGGGCAGAACAAATCCAACTCAGAGCAGAGGGTCCAGCCCTCCACGCGTGTTCCTGGCACGCACGAGCACCCACCCCATTTCCCACATCTCCTTTTCCCACTCCAGCTCAGCTTGCTCCAAGTGCAACTTAGAAGGCGAAGTCCCTAATAAAAAAGCACCCAGTTATCAGCAGATGCGGTGGAATTTCCTGCCCTACCGTGAAGGATTTGACCCCAAAACCTCATGCTGGCCTTGATCCCCGTTATTGCGACTGCCCTCATTAATTTCTCTCGGTGGAGCTGGCGGGGCCACAGGACCTGAACCAAAGTGCACAGATTTACATCTGAAAAGTCACAGTGGCATAACTAACAAAAGGCAGCCAGGCATTATGCTGAGGGCTTCACTGAGCTGTTGTAATTCTCAAAGAAAAAAAAATCATATTTAAATTGGGAAAGAAGCCCCACAAAGTATCATCCTACATGTCTAAAGTGCCAGTAAGTGCCATTTATAAAGAGCCAGAAATGTCTACTCATTCAATACCTTTCAAAACCACACAAAAAACAGAATAAGAATGTCTGTCATACCGTGCAAGTAAATAAATTCACATAAATATGAATATACATAGGAATCAATCTGTCCTGCCTTGAAATAGAGCCTTTAATTGAGAGAACAAAGCAAAATTTAAGGTTTCAGTGCAAAGCTGAGAGCATATTTATAGCATAAAACAGAGATGGAACTGCAAGTAAAAGAATGGTTTGTATCATTTTCACCAGAACCAGTTCATGATTAACTACGATTCTGAATATTTTACAATAACATCCTTTGTGAGCTGAAACTTTCTCTCGTAAACAACTCGACAACATCAGAACAACCAAACACAGGAACAGCGTGCACAGAAAGGGCTGCAATTCATTTCCACGTTCCCTTCGAAATGAGGGAAGTAGCCTTTAAAAGCTGTTAAAGGGGACAAAGCACAGAAGTCCAATGCTTGTGCTAGAAACTGGCAGAAACTCTGTATAATTCTCCTGACATTTCAAGTTCTTTCCCATCCCATATTTCTTCAAGCTTCCGAAGCAGCCGAGGGTGTCATGAGAGCACCTTGGTGCTTCAGATGTCACAGTGAAAGCCCCAGTTAGTGCGAACTTAGAGCAAACTCACAGCATTTCTCTCCAAAAGTGGCACATACAGACCCTGAGGCTGATGTGTGGGGCACAGATGGGACATTCCTGCCTTCCTTTATTTTTGGCATTCAGAACACGACTCCAGAAATGACTTCATTGGAGACTGGGATCTTTCCCAGGTACAACAAAGCAGAATTGAGCCAAGGAGAAAACACACAAACTGAATGCAGGGCATGCCTGGCACACTCAGCTTCGCCACCTGAAGGTCTAATGCTGTTCCCCCAGGTCACCAAAGTTTGCCTTGGATTCAGTAAAAAAATTGGGTCTGCCCCTCAGATTTTGATTTCTCCTGAAGCTGAGAGCAGCCTGCCCAGCCCTCCCAGCCACAGGCTGAGAAAACGAAATATTGCCAGCGTTTTGGGGACGTTTGCTGGGACTCTGGAGAGGCTGGTGGGATCTCTGCTGGTGGGAGGGGGAGGGAGGACAAGGACAAGGTGCTGGGGCACGGTGACAGCTCGGACAGCGAAGCTGCAGAGCACATCTGTGCTGACACATTGGAGAAACCACCCTCCGGGCACCGGAGGAAGGGAATTCTTTTTCCCTTACACACCTCGGGAGCATTTGACAAGCCCATTTAGGAGTTGAGCTTTTGCTTTGCTATTAACGTTCTATTCTTGAGGAGAGAACTACGAGCAAAATTAGCCTTTACTACAGGAAATAAACAGGGAAGGGGACAACTAATGACACCAATTGATGCGTGTCTAACACAAATCTTTTATAGAAAGAGTTAAAAATAAGCATTTCTGTGCCTGAAGTGATTAATATTCCACCCAACTGTCTCTTTTCCCCAGCAATCTGCAAACTGTAAGTGGGTGGATATTTTTTTAGCTGCTTCTTATCAGCATTATTTATATTATTTTCACAATTAAAAACCAGAAGTACAACACAAAATGATGAAATGCAAATGCCCATGCTTTAGTGCCTGTTGGACTCTGCTTTTCTCTAATATTTCACCACGTTTCAGAACTGCAAGAATAACTGTGGTAAAACTTGTTGGGGAAAAAAAGACTTGATAGAAAACGACATGAAAATGCCTGAACTAATTCCATGCCCCAAAAGTTTAAATTTATCATCCCTAAAAGCATACTCAAAAGTACCACATAATCCTTCCTCCAGCTCCCTAAATTCTATTCCTGGCACTTCATACATCTGAAGGGGCAATTCAGCACCATTCACTGACAAAATTCACCTAGGAAAATCCTTCCGTGTCTCCAAATGCATTTCTTAGGGAACAAAAACATTTTTATAACTACTTGATTCTCCAGAGAAAATCCTAAAAGGAATAAAGTCACATCCAGCTTTAATAACCACTTGCCTAAATGGACTGTCTAACATCAAATAATTTTGAGAAAGAAATCACAGGAATTGATTAATTATAGAGTCACTAAGCCCATCATATTAAATGTACACAAGAAAACACCAGTCTGAAACATCAAAGTGTTCTGCTTTCATCGCTTACCTTCTTTCTTTGTGAAGGCATTTAACAAAGACTTCATTTTCCCTTTTTACTTTAGCAGCAATCCCCTCATTATATAACCTTTGCAGGGAAGAAAGAGGCAAAGAAAAAAAAATACTAAAAAATAAAAAATAATAATAATATATATATATTAAAAAAAAAAAACCCAACAAACGATCAAGCTACCCAATTTCTACGTGTTCAGGCTGGCTGCACCCTGACATAAGCAGCAGGTTTCTGGGCACTGTGGAATTGCGAGCATAGCTGGGCATGCAGTACCCAGCGTTCTGGTGACAAAGCCCACCCCACATTCTGTCTGTCAGCTGGGAGCCAACTGTGCACAGACTGGAGCTGCTCAAAAAAAAAAAAAAAAGGGAAGAAGGGAAAAGGAAAAAAAAAAAAGCTCTCTCCTGCTATCTTTCCCAGCATTAGTCATGTGAACCTGCCGCCGGCACAGCCCCGCAGAGCTCCCGCTGCTCCCGCTCCCTCCCCAGCCCGGCGGCTGCGGCAGCGCCCCGGGGGCCGACAATTCCCGTTTGCCGCGTGGGAAGGGGCACCGGAGCAGCTGCGGCTGGGCACGGGAAAGCCCGGCCAGGGCCGGGAGCTGCCGGGGACCTGCCTTTCGCTCTCAACTTGCACAGCTGCCTCCCGGTGCACAGAGCATCCCGCTGTTTATTCGCTTGTTGCTATTTATTTGCTTGTTGCTGTTTACTCGCTCTTCCCTATTTATTTCCTTCCCCTTTCTATTTCCTTTTCCCTATTTCCTTTTTGCTATCTATTTCTTCCCCCTCATTAATTTCCCTTTCTGCTCTTCACTCTTTGCTATTTATTCCCCTTTCTCTATTTATTTATTTAGTTATTTATTCACTCTGAGGAGAAGCGTGAATCGCCCCAAGCTTCACGCAATGACCACGTGAAGGATGGAGCCAAAGCTGCCCCTACACAGAATCTCTTCCCTGTATTCCTGTATTCCAGTTTGAAACAGAGGGGACACAACACAATTCTTCTCCCCTCCCCTTGCACTGCGCTGGGATAAAAGAGAATTTCTTTTCGGACGGGGTAAAAATATCCCAAAAAATTGACCGAGCTCGTTTGCTAAATCTGATGCAGCTGCTAGGAAATACAAGCTGTAACCAGAGAAGTTTGGAAAGTCCTAATTCTGAAAAAAAAAATAAACCCAAGGATAGCTATGCCTGGCAGTGCAAACATGCTTCCAGAGGAAGAGCAAATAACTGAAACAGGCACATAGGAAGGAGGGGGAGGTGCTAAAAACCACAAAAATTTTAAGTATATCTACTTTAATCTAAGATGCAAAGATTCCAAAGGAGAGGAAATTCACTGTCTTGAAAAAAAAAAAAGAGTAACCTGCATTAAAAAATTGCCTTCTAATAATATAAACTATGTAACAGGTAATACATATTTATTCTATTTCAGGCTTCTCCAGTGATCACTAATGCATCTATTTGGAAAATCAAGGGGTTTCTTACTGGGAAAACTGCTTCAAGAAAGATAGAAAATAAATTACTTAAATGGATTTAATGTCTGTGTGCGTAGTGATCTCACAGTTACATAGCACTGAAAAGAATCAGCAAGCATAAATAAATTGAACAGTTTAAACTTCATTTAACATCCCAGCATTTAATCTAAAAAGAAAAGAATATTTCTCTAACGTAATTTTACGGTCTGGTTCAATTCATTTTTGAAAGCGACTCCCCTTAGCAGGTGGAACTCTTACCAGAGGAAATGGACACAGCACATGTGCATCATTAAACACCTTTATTTGACAGGAAAACACCTTCTTCTCGACTTCTAATAGATGCCAGGCTTCCTAAAGAGTAACTTTGAACTTTTATCCATTAACTTACAACTATGTGCATTAGTTAGCTCCACAGAAGTATCACTATAATTTCCAGAACAAGAACTGCTCCACCAGGGCTGTGCCACTAATTTGAATTAGAACCCTGTGTGGGTCCCATTTTCCAGTATCCTCATCCAACCCCCCTGATTATATTTGGAGCTAAAAACACAAAGGAACTATGAGTGTTAATGGAGCCCTTAAACTGCTTTCTCCTTTCTCTGGGTGTCAGTGGTGGAAAGCAGTGACAGCCCAGGCCCCCAAGGGCAGGGATTAGGGCAGGGAAGGGTTAACTCAATCCTGCTCTTTCCTGTCTGTTCATACACAGTAAAATAAAAACAGACAGGCAACTGTAGTCAATCAAAATCAATCCCGGGGGGGATTTTTATTAGATTCTTGCCAGAGCTGTAACATTTCATCATCTGGAGGCTTCTAATCAGTGTTATAAAAACATCCAAAATATGAAAGCCACTTGAAATGATTAAGTTTCGTGGGAATGGTGGGAACTCTTTCCGACCTACACCATGAGAGAGATCACCTGACGAGTGATTATTTTATCCCATCTAACTGTCTGTCTTTTCCCCCAGCGCAGCAAACATCACTCCTTCCTACACAGCAGAGCCTACTGCAATAACCACTATTGTACAGTGGCAAAAATGTGACAATCAAGGAAGTCAGCGAACACTCGCAGCTGCAGTTTTTGAGCCTCTCTCATTTTCACTAATAGCTTATTAGAATTTGTTTATTTTAACACAAGTCTCAGATTCTGCGCTGCTGGGAAATTAAAAAAGGAAATATTCCAGCAGCTTGCACTCCTTCCTGAAAGATTGTCTGCCTCACAACTGTGGCCTCGGTGTTATCACCTCAGGACAAAAACTTAATCATTTGACTGTGCCTATCCCCAAGCACAATATAGCCCATAAACCATTAGCATCCTTAATCTAAAAAATCAGGAGGAACTTTCCAAATAGAGGTGAGGTAAACAAACTCTCATTTCCCTGCTTCTTTGGTAGGTGCTCTACCTAAAAAAAAACCCGTGTGGGAGCTCTGCATGGGGATGTCTCTGAGAGGAAAAGGCCACCTTGAGCAGAACCCAAAACATGGGCTCTCAGGTTAACTTTGATGAGCATTTCTTGTGCATTTGGAACACCAATTTGTATGGGTGTTTGACTCCATAACCCCCACTAGGAATCTATGGAAAATCAGTAACTTACACGTTCTTGAGGATCTATTTTTAGGCACTTAGATGCCCAATGCTCTTATTTAATCGTCCCTCCCACACACCTTGAAGGTCCAAGGCTTCTCAGATAATGGTCGGCCACAGCTATGATTGCCATGATTTATTCTTCCTTGATTTTGTCCACTTTGGAGCTTCTGCCAGAAAAATCCCTCTGGCTGGTACATACATCTAGGTTCTTGTAAAAAATTCAGTCCTTAGCATGTAGAAATGCATTTCTCTGCACTATCAAACAGGCTTCCCGTATGCTAAGCCACCAAATGGAGAGTTAGACAAGAAAAGAGAGATTCAAATATAGACTGGAAAGAACATAAAGGCTCTAAGGGGGGAAAAAAAAAAGCAACCTAGGCTGCAACAGTGCTTCTAGATTACTGACTTATTCCAGAAAGCCAGAAGGTGGTCATGAACCCAGGAGGTGGTGGCAGATTCAGAAGGAATCCACCTCAGAGCAACAATTAAACCAATTTTATAAAGTGAAGAGTTTGGGTGGGTGTTTTTTTTTATTTTTCTGAATTGAAAAAATCATTGGAGTTTGCTCAGGGAATTGCATTTAAAGCAGCACAGAGAGAGAGAAGCATCTGAAATGCTGCTGGGAGAGCCCAGCCTGGGCTGACCTGATGTTCTATCTCTGTCAGCAGCATCTTAGTCTCCCGCTCCTCCTGGTATCAACCAGCTCTTGGCAGTAGCCTTGGGGCACTCAGCCTGAGCTCAGGGGTGGAACAGGGGCAGGAGACTGTGTGTGGGAAAGGACAGCAGAGGGATGGCTCGGGAACAGATGGCAGGAGGTATCAATTAGAAAGGAAAGCAAAAAATAGCAGTGGGAGTTGCGCAGCCATGTGCCAGACACCCCTTCCGTCACCCGGCACCGCCGCCCCCAGGCTGGGCTCGCTGTGGCAAGGGCCGAGGAACCCAGAACCTCCCCAGAACTCCAGAACCTCCCCAGAACTTCCTGGGGAACCAACAAGGAGGCCTTGGAAAGGCTCTGGGCTCAGCCACAGACGCGGGGATGGCTTAGTCAGAGGCAATTTCTCATTGGATCTGGCCACAGAGTTCTGCAGGAAACACTTCACTCATCTTAATAACAAAGCATGGGAGGTGTATGTGCTTGATGGCACATCCCAAAGGAATTTAAAAGTTGATGAATACACAATTGCCTCACATAAATTAAATTAAAATCACGGGAAGTGAAAATCAATCCTTTTTTTTTTTTCTCCCATATTTACATGATTATAAAAAAGCCCTCACTGAGATTACAGCAGCAGTGCAAGGAAAGCATTCAAAGAGCTGCATGTGCCTGAGAAGGGAGACAAGTTCACCTCAGGGCTTTACTTTCAGATGCTCACACATCAAGGAGAGACAGAGGATCTCCTGTTTAGATTGCATTAAAAAATTGCTAAATATTGCTCCAAAACTTGCTACATGTCAGAGGAAATGTCTGACACCTCTCGGAGAGGTTGGGAGGTAATAAGTGGAGAAATTATGATCCAGAAGAGCTCGAATAAGATTTTAAAAGAAAAATTACCAGGCTCAATGTGGCAATACCTGCAAATATCTGAAGCTCTGCCTGCAGCAATACAGATACACAGATCAGAATTTACCTGGGAACAGAAATAAAACCTCTGTCCCTAGGCATGAGACGTGGCTTTGTGTGAGGAATCTGGGTCAGGGGTGCAGAGAGAAGCGAACAATAGAAGGTTAAAAGGTTGGGGGGATGAAAGCCTCCAATTCTCTGTGAAAGGCTGGAATCGGGGAGGAAACAATGGCCAGTAATGAGGGAGATGTCTTGCAAGCAGCAGCTTGAAGAGAGAGAAGCAAAAGCAACGAGAGAAAGCTCCCATGGCTGAAAGGGAATTTAAAAACATGAGTGAAATCTATCGGCAAGGTGGGAGCAAGCAGCCAACCTGAATGAAATACGGCTGGCTGGCTTTTGTTCTGACAGGTACACTGCTATAAAGGAAGCAACTTGTCCAAATAAAGCCGTGTATTTTCTGTAGTTCTGGTTCTGCAGAACATTCTCCCTGGAATGGGAAGGCCAGCTCTGACAAGGCTTTCTCAAGGTTTTATACTCCCAGAGCACTCACGGCCCCTAATTTCTATCACTCATGTTTGGGTTGAAAGAAACATCCACTCTTACTTGGAATAATACAAATAACTACAATAAATATTTGTGCCTATCCTCCATCTGTTTGTGCACCCAGATAACAAAGAGTTTTCTCTGCTGGCTGTGAAGACAAGGAAAAATAGAATCTTTTAAAAAGTATATAGTTCCTGTGAACTCCTCCCAAAAAAAGGCAATGGGTGATTTGCAGTCAACAAAACACAAACCCACTTGTTGTAATTGATTTCTTTAAATATGAACTGGGCTTATTTCAAAGTGTGTTTTCATCAGCAAGTCGAACTCCTCCAGAGTGGTTCATCTTTACACAGCAGCAAACTCGGGGTAACCAGCTCCTTACAAGTGCCATTGAAGCAAGAGATTAACAACTCGTACAGTATCTGGACAGAAAGATCCATTTAGCTCAGACTATCAACTTGAACTGAAAGCAGTCAAGTGTGAGCCCCGAAGCTGCATTCTTTTACTTCCAACAACAAGAGAGAAAATAGGAATCAAATATAATTATATCCCACTACAAATTCTTCTGCTCTTTAAACAAGCTGGTGAGAGGACGGTGCAATTTTCCCCACTAATAACACACAGGGAAATCTTGCCCTGATGCAGCCCCACTCAGAGGGACTGAAGTACACAACAAATTAATTTCATTCCTGGCATTATGTATACACTGAGCTGGGAAAAAATATCGCTTTATATCAGGGGGCTGTGCATATCCCAACCCACGTAGTTTATGCTGGGAAAAAAAGAATAACAAAGCAGTGTCATTCAGAGAGAGAATTTCATGGCTGGTGGCTCCTGTAACAAAGACTCTTCTGCTGAGTCTGACACTGATGCAGCACCTGAATTTGTGCTTGCAGCCTGGTGTTGCAGAGGAGAACAAGGACGAAGGACACCACACAAGATGCTCAGCAAAACAACTGCACCAATATTGGCTTGCACGGTGCTTCCATGTCCTGGTGTTGTACAGAAAACAATCTAATTTCGCCTTGGTGTAACTTTCTTCCTACCAGAAGGTCTCTGCAAATTCCTTAAATCATTATGTTGTTCCAGGCTTTATTCAGTGATTTGATTTCACTGCTTTAATCTAAGTGTGAACCTCTTTAGTAAATAGTGGGACAAAGCATCTGTGCTTCTGAAAGTGTTGGTGGATCATGTCAGTTTTATTTAGAATAACACCATTTTCATAACTGAAAAGTGTATATTGCTCTCAATGGGAGAAAAAAAAATAAAGACTGGACTCTTGTAGAAGTTTCAAAATATATAACTGGTCAGATGTTAAAGTTCGTGCATGAGTGTGAGGTAGCCAAGGCAGGAATGGTAAGAAAACAGCAGAGAAACAAATTCATAATATTTTCTTTGAGCTCCAGCTCCTCCCTCTTCTCCAACTCTTAAATCTTGGCATCCTTCACTGCCATTTTTCAATCTCATTTTCCCTTCTTCTCATTGCTACAGTTGCCTTTCACTGCTTCCCTCACCAATTCCCTAAGGATAATCTTCCTGCCACCCAGATCCAAGAGGAAGTAAATGGCATGTAAGAGAGCACCAGGAGAGAGAATTTCTAGAAGATACCACGTCATGGCAAAGCTACATAAAATTAGCAACCCAGACAAATGGATGGGGATAGAAGAGGTGGTGGACACAAGAAAACAGCATCAAGAAGAGGAAGATTCCTGGGAGGCTGCAATATTTAAATGCTTAACAATAGTGGAAATCACCCAAAGTTTAACTGTGAAGAGAAGGGGGAGCAATCAAGAAGTTAATACAACATGACTGTAAATTTTTACCTGCTTATTGCACTTTGAGGGGAATCCTTCCATGGAGTAAAGAAATACAGCATTTTACTGAGGAGACAGGGCTGGGCTTGAGCTGTCAGCAAAGGAACTGGAGCTCTGGGAGCTTTTCCCTCTGCTGGCTGGCTTCCCACAGGTACTGCCACTTTGTGATGTACTGAATGACCAAAACCTGCATTGCCACTTTCATTCTTATTTTACAGCAGAGCCCATTTTTATCCTGGCAGAAGCATTGGTAAGCCAGAGACTAAGCACCAAGAGAACTGAATTGTTGACTCTGCAGCCTCCCTGAAGCCCAGGAGTCTGCAAGGAGTGAGAAGAGAATTTAAGGAGAGAATCCTGGCGGGGGTTATGAGTGTAGAAAGCAAAAAGCATTTCTGGGATTGTGGATTTAGCTTCTCAGACATGGAGCTGGTGAGACCCATCGTCATGGGACCCCACGTTATCCTCAGCACAGTTATTCCCCTCCTCAGTTATTCCCCTCTTCCCTAAGTGACTTTGAAGAATTCCTCCTCTGCTCTTATTCTCACCATCTCAATTCCAAAATGGACCTAAGAACCAAATAATCCACACTGCCTCTTTTGAGAAAAGGCACATTTGGGTTACCTGAGCAGAGTGTCTCCCACTGCAAACTTCCAGTTGTCTTTTCTGCTGAAGATGGGAGATACCCAACCACTCACCCCTCTAAATATCTTCTCCTAAATAGGGGATTGCAAGCTCTATCCAAAGTCATGTTATTAAGCAGGATCTTTAAAAGATAAAACCCAATAATTTAAGCTGATAATTGTCTCGCTATCCTTAGCTCCATTTAGACAGTTGGTGTTAAATAGAAACTAAAACATTGCTGACTTATTCATTAAAATAACAGCATTTTAAATTATATTAGTAGCCTACATTTCTTCATTTCAAAAATAACTGCTAATGAATCATGCTGGTATAACTAAGAAAGGATAAAAAAAGCCTGTATCCGCTGAAATGGGGGGTTATCTCTGTACAAATATGTAGGTGTTTGCAGCATTTCTAATGTTCTCAGTGCTGAATCCCATTGAGAAAGGCAGGCTTGCTCACTGAAGGGGTTTTGAGGTGGATTCATGATTAAAGTGATGGCACAATACTATCCCTACTTCTGCTTCGAGACTTCATCACGTGTGTTTTACAGCGTTTGAAAATGTCGAGGAAAGGCTTTTTCTCCCATCCTGTTCCTTGAAGCTTCCAGCAGATTAAGTTCTGCACTGACAGCTGGGTTTGGCTTTTATGTAACAAAAACACAAAAAAAGGACTGTTTTTATATAGGTTAGTAAGTCAGAGCAGGTAAATAAGATCAATCGAAAGAATAAAGAAGGTGCAGGCTTTAAACCCATCATCGAAAAGTAATTTTATGTACAAACTATTTCAGAAGCAGTGCCATCTATTCTTAAGTTCCTGGCATAGATCTGATGTTCATTAATTCAGTGGAAAATGCATGGCTGACATCCAAGACATTACTATGAAAAGAGAAGAGTTCTGGATATTATTTGGCAGTCACACCCCCGGACATCATGACTACTACAATGAAATTTGACTTCCGTGTTCAAGTTTCAAAATAACTCTGTTTTCTTCCGGACAAGAAGTGATGCAAATAGTGCTAATGCACATCCCTAAAAAAGAATGGGATCAGAGAAAGGAGAGGAACTGTATGAAAATGGGAACTGCATTGTGGTGCTCTGTTCAGTCACGGCATCTCAGATGCAGATTCTTGATGTTTCTGAGTAACTGCAGAATGTGTGTTTAGGAGAGGAACCATTCTCACTTTGGTGTCACCTGCACACTGGTGACACGTGTGTGACTGTTCCATGTGTCCAGCAGCACTTTCACTGGAGGAAGGATCACTTGGCATCAGCCACCTGGGATCCAGTCTGTGGCCATCTACAGAAGCACATCGAAATTAAGGTGATGACTGCACTCAGAAATTCAAGGGCACAATTCAGGCATGAGACATTTCAGGAATAAACAGCACATCTTTATGAACAAAATTAAGAGCATGAAGAATACACTGTGTAACCAGAGAAAAAAGTGGGTGAGACAGGAAACATAAACCAGGGTGACATTGGATATGCATTTCAGGTATTACATTAGGAAGCTTCAGCTGAGAAGTGAATTCAAATCACTTGCAATATTTTTTATTTGCTAGAGACCTAAACCAAAGGGAATAACGAGCCCTCAGCTTCACCAGTGGACACCAGAGAGTTTCACTGGGAACAGTCCTGCAGGCATTCCCAGCAGCTCTGGCTTCTGAGGAACCACTGCTTTAAACGAGAGACAGGTGACCACAGTCCCCAGGACACCTCTGTTACAACAGGGGACAGAAACACAGTCACAGATTCTTCTCATTCCCTTTTTCAAGTTCCCCATGGGGATCAGGAAAAGCCTAAAATCATTCCCTCAGCTGGGTGATGACCAGTGGAGGGTGGTAAAACAGAACAAGAATATATGGAAATTTAAAAGCTGAGGAAAACTTCTATAGGATCCCCTCAAGTAAATTTTCCATAGAGTTTTAACACATCTTTCCTGGTCAAGAATTTGGCAAGAAAGTTAGAGATGACTCACCCTAAGTCCCCCTGGCTAGGACCACGCTTCACTTTATGTTGGGAAGGAACATCAAAGGAATTATTCACAGAAAAGGAGAAGAAATAAATGGGGCTCACAGCACACAGCTGAGATCAAGAAATAAAGTTCAAGTGGAGGTGGAAGGGCTGGAAGACAGGAAGAAAACACAGCGAAACTGCAGCGGTTCCCAGGGAATGTGGGAGATACAATCTGGAGGAGTTTCCAGTGGAGCAAATGAAGATGGAGTGCTGCTGTCTGCGGATTTCTCTCTCTGCCGAATTCTGGGTTCGGTCGTGGACAGTCAGGACAGACAGTGACGGAGATTTCTAGTCTCAGGTTTTAGATCATGATGTTTATTGCAGAAGGTGTGGGAAAAGAGCCCTGCCAGGAGCTGCCACTTGCAGCTCCAGGCAGGTCGGGGAAGTTAGAGAGCAGGCGAGAGGGGAGAGAGTGTCAGAGTGTGACAGAGTGAGAGAAGAGGAGAGCAGAGCAGAACAGAA